>JAGIQG010000042.1:2225796-2288482 GCA_024679065.1 Sphyrna mokarran | reverse complement strand
AGAGAGGGAGAGGGAGCGCGCGGGCGAGAGAGGGAGAGGGAGCGGGAGCGCGCGGGCGAGAGAGGGAGAGGGAGCGGGAGCGCGCGGGCGAGAGAGGGAGCGGGAGCGCACGGGCGAGAGCGCGCGGGCGAGAGAGGGAGCGGGAGCGGGATGCGGCGGGCGGAGAGAGGGAGCGGGAGCGCGCGGGCGTAGAGAGGAGAGGGTAGCGGGATGTTGCGGGCGAGAGAGGGAGCGGGGAGGCGAGGCGAGAGTAGAGAGGGAGCGGGAGCGCGCGGGCGAGAGAGGGAGCGGGAAGCGCCCGCGGGCGAGAGATAGGGAGCGGGACTCTTTGTGCAGGGCGAGAGAGGGAGCGGGACGCGCGGGGGCGAGAGAGGGAGCGGCGCAGCGGGCAGCATCGCGGGCGAGAGAGGGAGCGGGAGAGCGCGCGGGCGAGAGAGGTTGAGGGGAGCGCGGCGGGCGAGAGAGGGAGCGGAGCGCGCGGGCGAGAGAGGGAGCGGGTAGCGCGGCGGGCGAGAGAGGGAGCGGGAGCGTGTGGCGGGAGAGGTGCCGGGCGGGCGAGAGAGGGAGCGGGAGCGCGCGGGCGAGAGAGGGAGGGGAAGCGGGGGAGCGGAGCGCGCGGGCGAGGAGGGAGCGGGAGCGGGGGCGTAGGGTCGAGAGAGGGAGCGGGAGCGGGGATCGTGCGCGGGCGAGAGAGGGGAGAGGGAGCGGGAGCGCCGGGCGAGGAGAGGAGAGGGAGCGGGAGCGCGCGGGCGAGGAGAGCGCGCGGGCGAGAGAGGGAAGCGGGGGAGCGGAGCGCGCGGAGCGAGAGAGGGAGAGGTGAGGGAGGCGCGCGGGCGAGAGAGGGAGCGGGAGCGCGCGGGCGAGAGAGGGAGCGGGAGCGGGAGCGCGCGGGCGAGAGAGGGGAGCGGGAGCGCGCGGGCGAGAGAGGGAGCGGGGAGCGGGAGCGCGCGGGCGAGAGAGGGAGCGGGAGCGGGGGCGCGGCGGGGGCGAGAGAGGGGCGAGCGGGGAGCGGGAGCGCGCGGGCGAGAGAGGGAGCGGGAGCGCGCGGGCGAGAGAGGGAGCGGGAGCGCGCGGGCGAGAGAGGGAGCGGGAGCGCGCGGGCGAGAGAGGGAGCGGGAGCGCGCGGGCGAGAGAGGGAGCGGGAGCGCGCGGGCGAGAGAGGGAGCGGGAGCGCGCGGGCGAGAGAGGGAGCGGGAGCGGGAGCGCGCGGGCGAGAGAGGGAGAGGGAGCGCGCGGGCGAGAGAAGGAGCGGGAGCGGGAGCGCGCGGGCGAGAGAGGGAGCGGGAGCGGGAGCGCGCGGGCGAGAGGGGGAGCGGGGAGCGCGGCGGCGGGGGAGAGAGGGAGCGGGAGCGCGGGCGAGAGAGGGAGAGGGGAGCGCGCGGGCGAGAGAGTGAGCGGGAGCGCGCGGGCGAGAGAGGGACGAGGGAGGCGAGGAGCGCGCGGGCGCGAGAGGGAGAGGGAGCGCCGGGCCCAGAGAGAGAGGGAGAGGGAGCGGCGAGCGCGCTGGCGAGAGAGAGGGAGAGGGAAGCGCGTGCGGCGAGAGAGGGAGAGGGAGCTGACACGCGCGGGTGAGAGGAGACGGAGAGGGAGCGGGAGCTGACAGCTGACGGACAGATGGGAGCAGTGACACAGAATGAGAGAAAGAGCGACAGACACAGTAGGGAGACACAGATGTACCACAAAGACACACATACTGACACACCACTGACACATGACACACAGACACAGAACACAGACCAAGACACACTGAACAGGACACACAGTCTGACACACACTACACAGACACAACAGACACACGAACCACTACCAGACACACAGACACAGACACACAGCAGACACACTGACACAAGACACACACACTGACACACACGACACAGACACACAGACACACAGACACAGACACAGACACCGACACATGACCCCTGACACAGACACCACAGACACAGACACACCCACGACACACATGGACACAGACACACAGACACCAGACACACACACTGACACACACTGACACAGACACACAGACACAGACACACACAGACACACACTGACACAGACACACAGACACAGACACACACACACAGACACACACACAGACACACAGACACAGACACACACACTGACAACAGACACAGACACACAGACACAGGACACACAGACTGACACACAGACACAGACACTAGACACACACAGACACACAAACAGCACCAGACACACACACACAGACACACACAGAGACAGACACAAACAGAGACAGACACACACAAGACACAGACACACAGACACACACAGAGACACACACACACACACAGACACACACACACACACAGAAGGAGAGAGCACCGTCAGAGACCGTAGCAACATGTTGCTATCCAGCAACGTGCTGTCGAGGATTGTAGAGAATTATTGATTATCACACACCATTCCCCACTTCCCCAAAACCCTCACCCCATTATAAAGAACCAACAGCACCACAAACCCTCACAATTACAGGTCAAAGCTTTTTCAGGTTTGGGTGAGGAGAGGGGGTTGGAAAATAAGGAGATTCTCTCCAGAGGAAGGGGGTTGGGAGAATCGGAATAAATTTATTCTGCTTCCAAAACCATTGCAAAAAAAGACTCCAGACTCAAGAGAAGATTTTCCTGATAAAACCCTGAAGCTGACGATGATTCAAAGCGGATTACACAGTAACTTTCCTGAAGGGGCTTTGGGAAGATGGGCGAGAGTCCAGGAGGATGTGTGGTGTAACCCAAGAACTCTGTCAAACAGCCTCGCACTGGCACGATGGGCTGAGTGGGCTCCCTTAGTGCGACTGTATTCCCTGTATCACTCCCTACGCAAACTGTGAGGGAGCTGTTCTCCCTCGCCTCGACCTGACATGGAGACAGGTTTTTATTGGAACTTTAGGGAGGAGTGTGGGCACCTCACTCCCTCCCTCTGTTCCAGAGAGATTCCCTGCCTCAGATGGACCCCCTCCCCTTTCTCTCCCATCGCAATTCTCATTCCCTCTCTCCCCCCAGTGGAAATTCTCGCTCTCTCTCTCTCCCCCCAGTGGAAATTCTCACTCTCTCTCTCTCTCCCCAATGGAAATTCTCACTCTCTCTCTCTCCAATAGAAATTGCCACACTGTCTCTCCCCAATGGAAATTCTCACTCTCTCCCCACAATGGAAATTCTCGCTCTCTCTCCCCAATGGAAATTCTCACTCTCTCTCCTCAATGGAAATTCTCACTCTCTCTCCCCAATGGAAATTCTCACTCTCTCTCTCTCTCCCCAGTGGAAATTCTCACTCTCTCTCCCTCCAGTGGAAATTCTCGCTCTCTCTCTCTCCCCCCAGTGGAAATTCTCGCTCTCTCTCTCTCCCCCCAGTGGAATTCCGCTCTCTCTCTCTCTCCCCAATGGAAATTCTCGCTCTCTCTCTCTCTCCCCAATTGAAATTCTCGCCTCTCTCTCTCTCCCCAATGGAATTCCCTCTCTCTCTCTCCAATGGAAATTCTCACTCTCTCTCTCTCAATAGAAATTGCCACACTGTCTCCCCAATGGAAATTCTCACTCTCTCCCACAATGGAAATTCTCGTCTCTCCCAACGAAATTCACTCCTCTCTCAATGGAAATTTCACTCTCTCTCCCAAAGGAAATCTCACTCTCTCTCTCTCTCCCCAGTGGAAATTCTCACTCTCTCTCCCTCCAGTGAAATTCTCGCCTCTTCTCCTCCCCGTGGAATTCTTCGCTCTCTCTCTCTCCCCCCAGTGGAAATTCTCGCTCTCTCCTCTCTCCCCAATGGAAATTCTCGCTCTCTCTCTCCCCCCAATGGAAATCTCACTCTCTCTCTCTCCCAATGGAAATTCTCGTCTCTCTCTCCCCAACGGAAATTCTCGCTCTCTCTCCTCGCAATGGAAATTCTCTCTCTCTCTCTCCGCCAATGGAAATTCTCTCTCTCTTCTCTCTCCCCCCAATGGAAATTCTCGCTCTCTCTCTCTCTCCCAATGGAAATTCTCACTCTCTCTCTCTCCCCAATGGGAAATCTCGCTCCTCTTCTCTCCCAATGGAAATCTCACTCTCTCTCTCTCTCCCCAATGGAAATTCTCGCCCCTCTCTCTCTCCCCAATGGAAATTCACTCTCTCTCTTCCCAATGGAAATTCTCTCTTCTCTCTCTCTCCCCAATGGAAATTCTCACTCTCTCTCTCTCCCAAGGAAATCTCTCTCTCTCCCCCAATGGAAATTCTCATTCTCTCTCTCCCCAATGGAAATTCTCACTCTCTCTCTCTCTCCCCAATGGAAATTCTCTCTCTCTCTCTCCCCAATGGAAATTCTCTCTCTCTCCCCAATGGAAATTCTCACTCTCTCTCTCCCCAATGGAAATTCTCACTCTCTCTCCCCAATGGAAATTCTCACTCTCTCTCTCTCCCCAATAAAAATTATCACACTCTCTGTCCCCACTAGAAATGGCCACACTCCCTCTCTCTCTTCTAATAGAAATACACAGTTGAGAGGTTTGGATATGAATAAAGCATACACACACACACACTCACATACACACTCAAACTCACACACACACACTCACATACACAGAGAGAGAGAAGGACCCACCTTGTTATAGATTCCCCAGGAGAGTTCAGTTTCTATCACCATAACAACAATACCAAACATGCCAAAGATCAGAGCATAGTCACTGAGACGCTTCCTCTTCTCAAACAGGGCGCGCCGGTGCCCCAGTTTGTAGCCAATGTTCTGGTTCTTCTTCTTGTTGCCCCTGCGGGAGTTGGCACCGGAGGTGGTGGCTGGAGGGTGGCAGTGTAGGAGCTGTTGTTGGGGTTGCTGTTGTTGCTGGTGGTCGCGGTCCTTGCAGGAGATGACAATCTCCGGTGTGTTGCCCAGGAGGAGGTGGTTGCAACTGAAGAGTTGGAGGGGCTGGGAGTCGGCCTCCGAGTCGATCAGGTTCCTCTTGGAGCTGCTGAGGCCGCTGAGGGGTTTCACCACGCCGCCGTTGTACTTGCAGCTGCTCATGGCGATCTCAGTGAAGGGGTTGCTGTCCCGTCGGTGGACCACAGGGCTGGCCTGCCGATGCTTCGCCCCCGGCGCCCCGCCCGCCGCGGGCTGGTGATGGTGGTGGGGCGTGGGAGCCCCCAGCAGGTGCTGGTCCGGACTCCCCGGCCAGGAGCCCAGACCCTGGTGCTGGACGGGGCCGCTGGCGGAGGAGCCTGTCCTGAAGGCTGGCGAGGAGGTGTTGAGCAGGTTGGGCAGGACCAGAGGTTGGCAGTGCTGCTGCTGTGGTTGGTGGCACTCCAGCCCAACTGGGGCAGAGGGGTACTGGCATTTGATAATATCCTCCTCCAGATCTCCCACCCCAGAGTCATGGCAGTGGCTGGACTGTGCGTTGTCCATGGTTTTGCCTTGGAGTAACCCAAACATGCAAACTCCCCACGCAGCCTGGAACTGTCCAACTTGGTTCCCTCCGCTCTCCCTCAGTGAGAGAATCCTAGTCCAGTTTTAGATGGTCCCTCCTTCCTTCACCACACCCCCCCACCCCTCCACACACACATATACAATCTCTCCAATTCCAGTGGCCAACCTCCCGCTTCTCTCCCCAAATTACAACTCCCCCTCTTCTTCCAAATTACAACCTTTTCTTGATCCAAATTACAACCCCCTCTTGATCCAAATTACAACCCCCTCTTGATCCAAATTACAACCCCCTCTTGATCCAAATTACAAACCCCTCTTGATCCAAATTACAAACCCCTCTTGATCCAAATTACAAACCCCTCTTGATCCAAATTACAAACCCTCTTGATCAAATTACACCCCTCTTGTGCCAAATTACAACTCCCTCTCTCTTGTGCCAAAATGCAACTCTTTCCAGTCCAAATTACAATTCCTCCAGCGCCAATTACAGCCCCCCTCCCTTGTGCCGAATTACAATCCCCTCCAGTGCTAATCGCGACCCCCCTGCCGAGTTCCCCCCCCCCTCCCCAGTTACAAGCCCCCCTCCTCAGTGCTTACTGTAACTCTCAGTGCAGCCCCAGTCTTGAGCAGCCCAGTTGGATGTTTCCTTGGTGCTGAGAGCTGCTCATTCCCCAGGGGCAGCCTGTCCCCCCAGTGCCCCCCCCACACTAACAGTGAGCAGCGACAGGACCCCCCCTGCTCCCCTCTGCACTGGAGCTCAGTACTCTGCCTCCAGCCATCCATCCAGCCTACCTGGCTCCCTCTGGCTGTGCGCTCTCTGCCTCTCTCGCTCGCTGACTCTCTCCTCTCCTCCTATTGTGCCAGGCCACTCCCCCCTCTCCCCGCTGCTAGCCCTGTCATTGGAGCCCTGTGTGTTTGTGTGTCCCACCCATTTTCCCCACTCCCACCCAGCCTGCAGTGGAGTCTGGAAGCTGTAGTCCTCTTCGCTGCTTCGACACACAAGCACCCCCTCCTGTTCCAATCCTGCGTTAAACCCCGGGCTGCTCCAAGCTTTCGATCCTGATGTTTAAATCCTTCACCTTTTCCCCAGGCAGGGATACTCTCTACAGCTCCATCTAATCCGGGAAAAACACATCATCCCTGGGCTGCTCCAAGCTTTCATCCTGATGTTTAAATCCTTCACCTTTTCCCCAGGTGGGGATACTCTCTACAGCTCCATCTAATCCGGGAAAAGCACATCATCCCTGGGCTTTGCTCCTTGAAACTTTGCGTCCAATTCCATTCAATTTCCTGAACTTCAAACTTGACAATAATTAGCCGGACAGGATTTCACTCCGTGTCAACTAATAACGTACAGTATAACTGGGTACACACTGTGTATATTAAATAATAATTTACTGTGTGACTGGGTACACACAATGTATATTAAATAATAATTTACTGTGTAACTGGGTACACACTGTGTATATTAAATAATAATTTACTGTGTAACTGGGTACACACTGTGTATATTAAATAATAATTTACTGTGTGATTGGGTACACACAATGTATATTAAATAATAATTTACTGTGTAACTGGGTACACACTGTGTATATTAAATAATAATTTACTGTGTGACTGGGTACACACTGTGTATATTAAATAATAATTTACTGTGTAACTGGGTACACTCTGTGTATATTAAATAATAATTTACTGTGTAACTGGGTACACACTGTGTATATTAAATAATAATTTACTGTGTAACTGGGTACACACTGTGTATATTAAATAATAATTTACTGTGTAACTGGGTATACTCTATGTATATTAAATTATAATTTACTGTGTAACTGGGTACACACTGTGTATATTAAATAATAATTTACTGTGTAACTGGGTACACGTGTATATTAAATACTAACTTACTGTATAACAGGTACACACTGTGTATATTAAATAATAATTTACTGTGTAACTGGGTACACACCGTGTATATTAAATTATAATTTACTGTGTAACTGGGTACACACTGTGCATATTATATAATAATTTACTGTGTGACTGGGTATATCTCTGTGTATATTAAATAATAATTTACTGTGTAACAGGGTACACACTGTATATATTAAATAATAATTTACTGTGTGACTGGGTACACACTGTGTATATTAAATAATAATTTACTGTGTAACTGGGTACACACTGTGTATATTAAATAATAATTTACTGTGTGACTGGGTACACACTATGTATATTAAATAATAATTTACTGTGTGACTGGGTACACACTATGTATATTAAATTATAATTTACTGTGTGACTGGGTATAACACTGTGTATATTAAATAATAATTTGCTGTGTAACTGGGTGCACGCTGTGTATATTAAATTATAATTTACTGTGTAACTGGGTACACACTGTGTATATTAAATAATAATTTACTGTATAACTGGGTACACATGTGTATATTAAATACTAACTTACTGTATAGCTGGTACACACTGTGTATATTAAATAATAATTTACTGTGTAACTGGGTATAACACTGTGTATATTAAATAATAATTTACTGTGTGACTGGATATATCACTGTGTATATTAAATAATAATTTACAATGTAACTGGGTACACGCTGTGTATATTAAATAATACTTTACTGTGTAACTGGGTATAACACAGTGTATATTAAATAATAATTTACTGTGTGACTGGATATATCACTGTATATATTAAATAATAATTTACTATGTAACTGGGTACACACTGTGTATATTAAATAATAATTTACTGTGTGACTGGGTATAACACTGTGTATATTAAATAATAATTTACTGTGTGACTGGATATATCACTGTATATATTAAATAATAATTTACTATGTAACTGGGTACACACTGTGTATATTAAATAATAATTTACTGTGTGACTGGGTATAACACTGTGTATATTAAATAATAATTTACTGTGTAACTGGGTACACACTGAGTATATTAAATTATAATTTACTGTGTAACTGGGTACACACTGTGTATATTAAATAATAATTTATTGTGTAACTGGGTACACACTGTATATATTCAATAATTTACTGTGTAAGTGGGTACACACTGTGTATATTAAATAATAATTTACTGTGTGACTGGGTACACACTGTGTATATTAAATAATAATTTACTGTGTAACTGGGTGCACACTGTGTATATTAAATAATAATTTACTGTGTAACAGGGTACACACTGTATATATTAAATAATAATTTACTGTGTAACAGGGTACACACTGTATATATTAAATAATAATTTACTGTGTAACTGTTTACACACTGTGTATATTAAATAATAATTTACTGTGTAACTGGGTACACACTGTGTATATTAAATAATAATTTATTGTGTAACTGGGTACACACTGTATATATTAAATAATTTACTGTGTAAGTGGGTACACACTGTGTATATTAAATAATAATTTACTGTGTAACTGGGTACACACTGTGTATATTAAATAATAATTTACTGTGTGACTGGGTACACACTGTATATATTAAAAAATAATTTATTGTGTAACTGGGTACACACTGTATATATTAAATAATTTACTATGTAACTGGGTACACACTGTGTATATTAAATTATAATTTACTATGTGACTGGGTATAACACTGTGTATATTAAATATTAATTTACTGTGTAACTGGGTACACACTGTGTATATTAAATAATAATTTACTGTGTGACTGGGTATAACACTGTGTATATTAAATAATAATTTACTGTGTAACTGGGTACACACTGTGTATATTAAATTATAATTTACTGTGTGACTGGGTATAACACTGTGTATATTAAATAATAATTTACTGTGTAACTGGGTACACACTGTGTATATTAAATAATAATTTACTGTGTAACTGGGTATAACTCTATGTATATTAAATTATAATTTACTGTGTAACTGGGTACACACAATGTATATTAAATAATAATTTACTGTGTAACTGGGTATAACTCTATGTATATTAAATAATAATTTACTGTGTAACTGGGTACACACTGTATATATTAAATAATAATTTACTGTGTAACTGGGTATAACTCTATGTATATTAAATTATAATTTACTGTGTAACTGGGTACACACTGTGTATATTAAATAATAATTTACTGTGTAACTGGGTATAACTCTATGTATATTAAATAATAATTTACTGTGTAACTGGGTATAACACTGTGTATATTAAATAATAATTTACTGTGTAACTGGGTACACACTGTGTATATTAAATAATAATTTACTGTGTAACTGGGTATAACTCTATGTATATTAAATTATAATTTACTGTGTAACTGGGTACACACTGTACATATTAAATATCACCTTCCTTATTCCCCCTCTCATGATTTTTCAGAATATATAAAGTTTCTCTTACCTGTGTGACTGGCTTTGACATTTCTGTCCACAAGCAATGACAATGTAACTCTAACTCAGAATAACACATCGATATCGTTTGTGCTGGCTTCGTGCTGGACTGTAGAATTGCAGAGTAGGATCCATCACTGGTTAAGCGAGGGAGTGAACCAGCTAAGCTTATTTAAATCTCTATTAAATCTTACTCTATCTGTTTGAAGCAGGATTCGCTTTGCTCTGCTGTGAGAGGTGTAGAGTATAATTTTCTCCATATTTTTAATTGTCAAACGGACAGGAAAGCACTTCTTTTTTCAACGAGCCAGGTAATGGGAATTTACAGCACCTTGTGTACAGAGCAGAAGGCATAATGCGAATCTCGCCAGTAATAGGGGAAGTAGACAACCTCAACATACCTGAGAAGCCAGTCATTGTGCTCCAGGGGACGCCATTGCACAGGGACCCTGATCGCCAGTAAGGGGACGCCATTGCGCAGGTGCCCTGATCTCCAGTAAGGGGACGCCATTGCACAGGGACCCTGATCTCCCAGTAAGGGGGTGCCATTGCACAGGGACCCTGATCTCCCAGTAAGGGGGTGCCATTGCACAGGGACCCTGATCTCCCAGTAAGGGGGCGCCATTGCACAGGGAACCTGATCTCCCAGTAAGGGGACACCATTGCGCAGGGACCCTGATCTCCCAGTAAGGGGCTGCCATTGCACAGGGACCCTGATCTCCCAGTAAGGGGGCACCATTGCGCAGGTGCCCTGATCTCCCAGTAAGGGGCTGCCATTGCACAGGGACCCTGATCTCCCAGTAAGGGGGTGCCATTGCACAGGGACCCTGATCTCCCAGGAAGGGGGTGCCATTACGCAGGGACCCTGATCTCCCAGGAAGGGGGTGCCATTGCACAGGGACCCTGATCTCCCAGTAAGGGGATGCCATTGCACAGAGACCCTGATCTCCAGTAAGGGGGTGCCATTGCGCAGGGACCCTGATCTCCCAGTAAGGGGATGCCATTGCACAGGGACCCTGATCTCCCAGTAAGGGGGTGCCATTGCACAGGTGCCCTGATCTCCCAGTAAGGGGGTGCCATTGCACAGGAGACCCTGATCTCCAGTAAGGGGGTGCCATTGCGCAGGTGCCCTGATCTCCAGTAAGGGGGTGCCATTGCACAGGGACCCTGATCTCCCAGTAAGGGGGTGCCATTGCGCAGGGACCCTGATCTCCCAGTAAGGGGCGCCATTGCACAGGGACCCTGATCTCCCAGTAAGGGGCACCATGCACAGGGACCCTGATCTCCCAGTAAGGGGGTGCCATTGCGCAGGGACTCTGATCTCCCAGTAGGGGGTGCCATTGCACAGGGACCCTGATCTCCAGTAAGGGGGTGCCATTGCGCAGGGACCCTGATCTCCCAGTAAGGAGGTGCCATTGCACACGTGCACTGATCTCCCAGTAAGGGGGTGCCATTGCGCAGGTGCACTGATCTCCCAGTAAGGGGACGCCACTGCCCAGGGACCCTGATTTCCCAGTAAGGGGGTGCCATTGCGCAGGGACCCTGATCTCCCAGTAAGGGGGTGCCATTGCGCAGGGACCCTGATCTCCCAGTAAGGAAGTGCCATTGCACACGTGCACTGATCTCCCAGTAAGGGGGCGCCATTGCGCAGGGACCCTGATCTCCCAGTAAGAGGACACCATTGCGCAGGGACCCTGGTCTCCCAGTAAGGGGGTGCCATTGCGCAGGGACCCTGATCTCCCAGTAAGGGGACACCATTGCACAGGGACCCTGGTCTCCCAGTAAGGGGGCGCCATTGCACAGGGAACCTGATCTCCCAGTAAGGGGACGCCATTGCACAGGGACCCTGATCTCCCAGTAGGGGACGCCATTGCACATGGAACCTGATCTCCAGTAAGGGGATGCCATTGCACAGGGACTGATCTCCCAGTAAGGGGCGCCATTGCACAGGGACCCTGATCTCCAGTAAGGGGGTGCCATTGCGCAGGGACCCTGATCTCCCAGTAAGGGGATGCCATTGCACAGAGACCCTGATCTCCAGTAAGGGGGTGCCATTGCGCAGGGACGCTGATCTCCCAGTAAGGGGGCGCCATTGCACAGAGACCCTGATCTCCCAGTAAGGGGGTGCCATTGCGCAGGGGCCCTGATCTCCCAGTAAGGGGATGCCATTGCGCAGGTGCCCTGATCTCCCAGTAAGTGGTGCCATTGCGCAGGGACCCTGATCTCCCAGTAAGGGGACACCATTGCACAGGGACCCTGAGCTCCCAGTAAGGGGACACCATTGCGCAGGGACCCTGGTCTCCCAGTAAGGGGGTGCCATTGCACAGGTGCCCTGATCTCCCAGTAAGGGGATGCCATTGCACAGGGACCCTGATCTCCCAGTAAGGGGACACCATTGCGCAGGGACCCTGATCTCCCAGTAAGGGGACACCATTGCGCAGGGACCCTGATCTCCCAGTAAGGGGATGCCATTGCGCAGGTGCCCTGATCTCCCAGTAAGGGGACACCATTGCGCAGGGACCCAGATCTCCCAGTAAGGGGGTGCCATTACGCAGGTGCCCTGATCTCCCAGTAAGGGGACACCATTACACAGGGACCCTGATCTCCCAGTAAGGGGATGCCATTGCGCAGGTGCCCTGATCTCCCAGTAAGGGGCACCATTGCGCAGGTGCCCTGATCTCCCAGTAAGGGGACACCATTGCGCAGGGGCCCTGATCTCCCAGTAAGGGGACACCATTGCCAGGAACCCTGGTCTCCCAGAAGGGGACACCATTGCACAGGGACCTGATCTCCCAGTAAGGGGACACCATTGCACAGGGACCCTGATCTCCCAGTAAGGGGACACCATTACGCAGGTGCCGTGATCTCCCAGTAAGTGGACACCATTGCACAGGGACCCTGATCTCCCAGTAAGGGGGCGCCATTGCGCAGGTGCCCTGATCTCCCAGTAAGGGGACACCATTGCACAGGGACCCTGATCTCCCAGTAAGGGGGTGCCATTGTGCAGGTGCCCTGATCTCCCAGTAAGGGGGCACCATTGCGCAGGTGCCCTGATCTCCCAGTAAGGGGGCACCATTGCGCAGGGACCCTGATCTCCCAGTAAGGGGATGCCATTGCGCAGGTGCCCTGATCTCCCAGTAAGGGGATGCCATTGCGCAGGGGCCCTGGTCTCCCAGTAAGGGGGTGCCATTGCACAGGGACCCTGATCTCCCAGTAAGGGGATGCCATTGCGCAGGTGCCCTGATCTCCCAGTAAGGGTGTGCCATTGCACAGGGACCCTGATCTCCCAGTAAGGGGGTGCCATTGTGCAGGTGCCCTGATCTCCCAGTAAGGGGGCACTATTGCGCAGGTGCCCTGATCTCCAGTAAGGGGGCACCATTGCGCAGGGACCCTGATCTCCCAGTAAGGGGGATGCCATTGCGCAGGTGCCCTGATCTCCCAGTAAGGGGTGCCATTGCGCAGGGACCTTGATCCCCAGTAAGGGGGTGCCATTGCGCAGGTGCCCTGATCTCCCAGTAAGGGGATGCCATTGCACAGGGACCCTGATCTCCCAGTAAGGGGGTGCCATTGCGCAGGGACCCTGATCTCCCAGTAAGGGGGTGCCATTGCGCAGGTGCCCTGATCTCCCAGTAAGGGGATGCCATTGCACAGGGACCCTGATCTCCCAGTAAGGGGATGCCATTGCACAGGGACCCTGATCTCCCAGTAAGGGAGCGCCATTGCGCAGGAACCTGATCTCCCAGTAAGGGGGCGCCATTGCACAGGAACCCTGATCTCCCAGTAAGAGGGCACCATTGCGCAGGTGCCCTGATCTCCAGTAAGGGGGTGCCATTGCGCAGGTGCACTGATCTCCCAGTAAGGGGGGCCATTGCGGGCTGATCTCCCAGTAAGGGGGGTGCCATTGCACAGGGACCCTGATCTCCCAGTAAGGGGGCGCCATTGCGCAGGGACCCTGATCTCCCAGTAAGGGGGCGCCATTGCACAGGGACCCTGATCTCCCAGTAAGAGGGCACCATTGCGCAGGTGCCCTGATCTCCAGTAAGGGGGTGCCATTGCGCAGGTGCACTGATCTCCCAGTAAGGGGGTGCCATTGCACAGGAACCCTGATCTCCCAGCAAAGGGGCGCCAATGCACAGGGACCCTGATCTCCCAGTAAGGGGGCACCATTGCACAGGGACCCTGATGTCCCAGTAAGGGGGCGCCATTGCACAGGAACCCTGATCTCCCAGCAAAGGGGCGCCAATGCACAGGGACCCTGATGTCCCAGTAAGGGGGCGCCATTGAGCAGGGACCCTGATCTCCCAGTAAGGGGGCGCCATTGCGCAGGTGCACTGATCTCCCAGTAAGGGGGAGCCATTGCGCAGATGCCCTGATCTGCCAGTAAGGGGGTGCCATTGCGCAGGTGCCCTGATCTACCAGTAAGGGGACACCATTGCACAGGGACCTTGATCTCCCAGTAAGGGGGCGCAATTGCACAGGGACCCTGATCTCCCAGTAAGGGGGCGCCTTGCACAGGGACCCTGATCTCCCAGTAAGGGGACGCCATTGCACAGGGACCCTGATCTCCCAGTAAGGGGACGCCATTGCACAGGGACCCTGATCTCCCAGTAAAGGGGACGCCATTGCGCAGGGACCCTGATCTCCCAGTAAGTGGTGCCAATGCGCAGGAACCCTGATCTCCCAGTAAGGGAGTGCCATTGCACAGACCCTGATCTCCCAGTAAGGGGGTGCTATTGCGCAGGGACCCTGATCTCCCAGTAACGGGGTGCCATTACGCAGGGACCCTGATCTCCCAGGAAGGGGGTGCCATTGCACAGGGACCCTGATCTCCCAGTAAGGGGGTGCCATTGCACAGGACACCTGATCTCCCAGTAAGGGGGTGCCATCGCACAGGTGATCTCCTGGTCACCCCACCTCCCACACAACCCCCCCTCACATCGCCATCCTGGGCAAACATACACCACCACCCCCCCCACTCTGCAATCATTGCCTGGGATCTCCACTCTCTTCTGAATACCATCTCCACCAATTAACCACCCCTCCGACAGAGATCCACCTTTTCTACGCTCTATCCTCTCTCTCTGATCTGTTCGGCTCCACCCTGTCAGGCTCCATCCCCTCAGGCTCCACTTCTCCATCCCCTGGGCACAGTCAGGGTGCCAGGGTGGCGGTGCCAGGTTGTGGAGAGGCAGTAACATTGCTCCCATTTTCTCTCTTTCAGGTGAGTTTTTTTTGTGCGGTTCTGCCTTCCCTTCTCAGGTGGAGTCAGAAACTGAGTTGAATGGACCGTGTCAGGGGGTGCAGGGCCAGGACGGTGTGGAGGAGGGGCAACGGGAGGGGCTATTTCCCAAAGTATTGGGCCAATATTTAGCCTCAAACAGCATCTTTGGATCACATTAGCAAGTGGGACATTGCGCTAATTGGGCTGCAATACCTGGTGTGCCTCAACTTTGTGAAACATTTCCTGCAACATCAATGGAGAGCATAATTGGAGGAAACTTAATGCAAAGTCTTGTTCACAGGTTAAGGGAAAAACAATGCAGATTTATTTCCAGGTAAAGACTATACGGAGGCTCTAGCTCCCTGCATACAAATGTCCATACACAATTTACACTGTCCAAGGTAAGTCAACATTTAGTATCTGATCTGATGTCGATTTGATTTATTGTCCCGTGTATTGGGATACAGTGAAAAGTATTGTTTCTTGTGCGCTACACAGACAAAGCATACTGTTCATAAAGAAGGAAAGGAGAGGGTGCAGAATGTAGTGTTACAGTCACAGCGAGGGGTGTAGAGAAAGATCAACTTAATGCGAGGTAGGTCCATTCAAAAGTCTGACAGCAGCAGGGAAGAAGTTGTTCTCGAGTCGGTCGGTACGTGACCTCAGACTTTTGTATAATTTTCTTGATGGAAGAAGGTGGAAGGGAGAATGTCCGGGGTGTGTGTGGGGGTCCTTGATTATGCCGGCTGCTTTTCCCCCGAGGCAGCGGGAAGTGTAGACAGAGTCAATGGATGGGAGGCTGGTTTGCGTGATGGATTGGGCTACATTCACCTTGCGGGTCTTGGGCAGAGCAGGAGCCCAGACCAAGCTGTGATACAGAACCAGAAAGAATGCTTTCTATGGGGCATCTGTAAAAGTTGGTGAGAGTCAGAGCGGACAAATTTCCTTAGTCATAGATGTGTGTGCGCGTGTGTGTGCGTGCGTGTGTGTATGTCTGTGTGTGTGTGTGTGCGTGCGTGTATGTCTGCGTGTGTGTGTCTTCTGTGTGTGTGTGTGTACGCGCGCGCGCACGTGTGTGTGTGTACGCGAGCGCGCACGTGTGTGTGTGTGTGTGTGTGTGTGTGTGAACTGAAACAGCGTTCTGGAGTGAACCAGTCCCGACAGTAAGTGGTTAACAAGTGTTTTGCTGGCCCGCTGAGAACCAGTGAATTCTGTATTTCCCCTTTCCCTGTTTGATTTATTGCAGGAACGGTGCTCTGGACAGGTCCTGTATCCTGTGCTCCAGCCTTGTGGCCCCTGTTTATCAATTGTTGCTGATCTGGAGATTGCGTCTCACTGGAGTTAGATCTGGCGCTGTCCCAGTACAGAACATTCCTGCCTCCGGCTCCGCGATCCTGAGGCCCAGTGTCAGCTGCCTCAGCTTCCCCCCACCACCTCCCCACCATCCCTGCGCAGTTAGGTCGACCCACTCCCTCTCAGAACCCTCTCTGCTTCACTCTCCTACTCTCGGATGCTTCTGAAGTCCATCTTGGTGTTTGGCCAATGTCCACCCCACCTCACTCTCATTTTGGCCCTTCAAGGATCAAACTGCAGGGAACCATGGGGAGGAGGGTGGGATGGATCACTCTTGGGTCTCCATTCCAGAACCTTCTCAGGAGCGGCCTACAGCCACGGGGCTGCGAGCCTCTCTACTGCCTTTACTTTGTGAATAAACATGTCGATATTATCCCATACAATCCCTACAGTGCACAAGGAGGCCATTCAGCCCATCGAGTCTGCACCAACTCTCCAATTGAGCATTTTACCCAGTTTCACTCTATCCGCCACACTGTTCCACCTAACCTGCACATCTTTGGACACTAAGGGACAATTTAGCACGGCCAATCCACCCTAACCTGCACATCTTTGGACACTAAGGGACAATTTAGCACGGCCAATCCACCCTAACCTGCACATCTTTGGACACTAAGGGACAATTTAGCACGGCCAATCCACCCTAACCTGCACATCTTTGGACACTAAGGGACAATTTAGCATGGCCAATCCACCCTAACCTGCACATCTTTGGACACTAAGGGACAATTTAGCACGGCCAATCCACCCTAACCTGCACATCTTTGGACACTAAGGGGTAATTTAGCATGGCCAATCCACGCTAACCTGGACATCTTTGGACACTAAGGGGCAATTTAGCACGGCCAATCCACCCTAACCTGCACATCTTTGGACACTAAGGGGCAATTTAGCACGGCCAATCCACGCTAACCTACACATCTTTGGACAATAAAGGGCAATTTAGCATGGTCAATCTACCCTAACCTGCACATCTTTGGACACTGAGGGGTAATTTAGCATGGCCAATCTGTCCTAACCTGCACATCTTTGGACACTAAGGGACAATTTAGCATGGCCAATCCACCCTAACCTACACATCTTTGAACACTGAGGGGTAATTTAGCATGGCCAATCCGTCCTAACCTGCACATCTTTGGACACTAAGGGACAATTTAGCATGGCCAATCCACCCTAACCTACGCATCTTTGGACACTAAGGGACAATTTAGCATGGCCAATACACCCTAACCTACACATCTTTGGACACTAAGGGACAATTTAGCATGGCAATCCACCCAACCTACACATCTTTGGACACTAAGGGACAATTTAGCACAGCCAATCCACCCTAACTTGCACATCTTTGGACACTAAGGGGCAATTTAGCATGGCTAATCCACCTTAACCTACACATCTTTGTACACTAGCTCTAGAGTAAAAAGTTCCAGAGAATGGGTCATCAATAGATTCTTAATTCCAGATATTTTTTATTTGAATTCGAATTCCACCATCTGCCGTGGTGGGATTTGAACCCTGGGTACCCCAGAATATTAGCTGAGTTTCTGGATTCATAGTCGAGCAATAATACCACTGGGCTATCGCCTCCCCGCATGAATTGAAATCTTGAAGGCAGCACAGTGGGTTGGCAATGTTGCCTCACAATGCCAGAGGACCTCGGTTCGATTCCTGTGTCTGTGGAGTTTGCATGTTCTCCCCGTGTCTGCGTGGATTTCCTCAAGGTGCTCCAGTTTTCTCCCACAGTCCGAAAGACTGTGCTGGTTAGGGTGCATTGGGCCACGCTCAATTCTCCCTCAGTGTACCCGAACAGGACTGTGGAAACCAGGGGATTTTCACACTAACTTCACTGTGGTGTTAATGTAAGCCTGACTAATAAAATAAACTTTAATAACGTTAGTTGGGGGACTCAGGGGAACACTCTTAATCTAAAAAAGCATGACCAGTAAAGGTGTGATGAATTAAAAAGGGGAGAAATTCCACAATTAATGCACAGTTTACAAGATGACCAGTCCCTGACTATGTAAAACTCCTAAATGGGATGGAAATGATCAAGAATTTAGCAAACACAATTTGACAACAGATGATCCACGATTCTTAATAAAAATCGCAGAGTACAGCAAGCAACATTTTCATTTTCTATCTGTAAGCTAAGGGAACGCCTGTTTTACATCATTAGATTGAGCTGTTTATCACAGTACAGACTTTTTATTATTTTCTCTTTCGATTGTAATGATTAGCTGTGGTTGTTATAAATTACGGTTAGAAGCGAAATGCCGCAGGTCCTGGAAACGGACAGAGAAACAGAAAATGCTGGAAAACGTCAACAGTTCGGCACAGTGGGTTAGTACTGCTGCCTCACAGGGCCAGGGAGCCGGGTTCGATTCCCAGCCTCGAGTCACCGTCTGTGTGGAGTCTGCATGTTCTCCCCGTGTCTGCATGGGTTTCCTCCAGCTGCTCTAATCCTGTACTGTACCCGTCCCGGAAGTGTTTGATGGGGGGACAGTGTAGAGGGAGCTTTACTCTGTATCTAACCCCGTGCTGTATCTGTCCTGGGAGTGTTTGATGGGGGGACAGTGTAGAGGGAGCTTTACTCTGTATCTAACCCCGTGCTGTACCTGTCCTGGGAGTGTTTGATGGGGGGACAGTGTAGAAGGAGCTTTACTCTGTATCTAACCCCGTGCTGTACCTGTCCTGGGAGTGTTTGATGGGGGGACAGTGTAGAAGGAGCTTTACTCTGTATCTAACCCCGTGCTGTACCTGTCCTGGGAGTGTTTGATGGGGACAGTGTAGAGGGAGCTTTACTCTGTATCTAACCCCGTGCTGTACCTGTCCTGGGAGTGTTTGATGGGGCAGTGTAGAGGGAGCTTTACTCTGTATCTAACCCCGTGCTGTACCTGTCCTGGGAGTGTTTGATGGGGGACAGTGTAGAGGGAGCTTTACTCTGTATCTAACCCCGTGCTGTACCTGTCCTGGGAGTGTTTGATGGGGGACAGTGTAGAGGGAGCTTCACTCTGTATCTAACCCCGTGCTGTACCTGTCCTGGGAGTGTTTGATGGGGACAGTGTAGAGGGAGCTTTATTCTGTATCTAACCCCGTGCTGTACCTGTCCTGGGAGTGTTTGATGGGGGACAGTGTAGAGGGAACTTTATTCTGTATCTAACCCCATGCTGTACCCTGTCCTGGGAGTGTTTGATGGGGGACAGTGCAGAGGGAACTTTATTCTGTATCTAATCCCGTGCTGTACCTGTCCTGGGAGTGTTTGATGGGGGACAGTGCAGAGGGAGCTTTACTCTGTATCTAACCTGGTGTGTACCTGTCCTAGGAGTGAATCTGGCACCTATGTGCCTGCAACACACAACAGGAACCTTGGGGAAGTGTACTGCTGGGGTGCGGAGCAGGGAAATAGCTATATGGTTTACAGGCTCCAAGCTGTGCAGTTGTAGGGACACTGGAAGTACCGTGTAACTAATACTGGGAGCAGAAGACTTATCATTCACCCTGACAGCCGTTCCCTTACACAGCTGAAGCGTGGGCAGTCTGCATTAATACATTAGCAAGAGAGATTTTTTAATAAAAAATTATATTTCTTTGCTGTCAGAGTTTAAAAATGTAACATGTATAATTTATACGATTCCCAGCGCAGTGAGAAGCCACAAGGGTAGTGTGTTTAAGCAGTTGTGTGTAACACTTGTGTGCAGGGCTGTCTATTTGATCCGGGATCCTCTTGTTACTCTTTCTCCAATCGGATGCTGTTAGATTTGCAATCCCGAGCCCAAATTAATCCTGGTAAACTTTTACGGATACCCCATAGAAAGCATTCTTTCTGGTTGTATCACAGCTTGGTCTGGGCTCCTGCTCTGCCCAAGACCGCAAGGAAACTACAAAAGGATTGTGAACATAGCCCAATCCATCACACAAACCAGCCTCCCATCCATTGACTCTGTCTACACTTCCCGCTGCCTCGGGGAAAAGCAGCCGGCATAATTAAGGGCCCCCCCCCCCCAACGCACCCTGGACATTCTCTCTTCCACCTTCTTCCATTGGGAAAAAGATACAAAAGTCTGAGGTCCCGTACCGACCGACTCGAGAACAGCTTCTTCCCTGCTGCTGTCAGACTTTTGAATGGACCTACCTCGCATTAAGTTGATCTCTCTCTACACCCCCTCGCTGTGACTGTAACACTACATTCTGCACCCTCTCCTTTCCTTCTCTATGAATGGTATGCTTTGTTTTATAGCACGCCAGAAACAATACTTTTCACTGTATCCCAATACACATGACAATAATAAATCAACTCAAATCACAAACAGGAACATAAATCCCAAGCACAAAGGCACAGAATAGCCACTATGTGATTCACCTCCTGATAAATTTTGGGAGAGAGCGATTAGATTTTTGTTTGAACTCAGCGAGTTGCTGTGATCTCAAAGGTTCTGCAGATTGAATCAGAACTTCACAGGGTGGGAATTGGATAAATATTCAAAGGAGGAATGTTCGCAAGAGTATAGAGTAAATCCCTCGGGTGCAGAAGGAGGCCATTCAGCCCATTGAGTCTGTATCAAAAACAATTCTCTGTTTGATTTATTATTCTCACATGTATTAACATAAAGTGAAAAGTATTGTTTCTGGCGTGCTACACAGACAAAGCATACTGTTCATGGAGAAGGAAAGAGTACAGAATGTCGTGGTAAAGTGCAGTGTATTCCACTCAGGGCCTATCCCAATAATCCCAGATATTTACCCCACTAATACTACGCACCCTAGGACACTAAGGGGGCAATTTAGCATGGCCAATCCACCATCTTTGGACAATAAAGAGCAATTTAGCACGGCCAATCCACCCTAACCAGTACATCTTTTGGACACTAAGGGGCAATTTAGCATGGCCAATCCACCCTAACCTGCACATCTTTGGACACTAAGGGGCAATTTAGCACGGCCAATCCACCCTAACCTACACATCTTTGGACACTAAGGGACAATTTAGCACGGCCAATCCACCCTAACCTACACATCTTTGGACACTAGGGGGCAATTTAGCATGCCAATCTACTAATCTGCACATCTTTTGGACACTAAAGGGCAATTTAGCATGGCCAATCCACCCTAACCTGCACATCTGGACACTAAGGGACAATTTAGCACGGCCAATCCACCTAACCTGCACATCTTTGCATAAGGGACAATTTAGCATGGCCAATCCACCCTAACCAGTACATCTTTGGATACTAAGGGACAATTTAGCATGGCCAATCCACCCTAACCTGTACCTTTGGACACTAAGGGGCAATTTATCATGGCCAATCTACCCAACCTGTACATATCTTTGGACTCTAAGGGACAATTTAGCATGGCCAAACCACCCTAACCTGCACATCTTTGGACACTAAGTGACAATTAACATGGCCAAACCACCCTAACCTGCACATCTTTGGACACTAAGGGACAATTTAGCATGGCCAAACCACCCTAACCTGAACTTTGGACACTAAGGGCAATTTATCATGGCCAATCACCCAACCTGACATATCTTTGGACTCTAAGGGACAATTTAACATGGCCAAACCACCCTAACCTGCACATCTTTGGACTCTAAGGGACAATTTAACATGGCCAAACCACCCTAACCTGCACATCTTTGGACACTAAGGGACAATTTATCATGGTCAAACCACCCTAACCTGCACATCTTTGGACTCTAAGGGACAATTTAACATGGCCAAACCACCCTAACCTGCACATCTTTGGACTCTAAGGGACAATTTAGCACAGCCAATCCACCCTAACCTGCACATCTTTGGACTCTAAGGGACAATTTAACATGGCCAAACCACCCTAACCTGCACATCTTTGGACACTAAGGGACAATTTATCATGGTCAAACCACCCTAACCTGCACATCTTTGGACTCTAAGGGACAATTTAACATGGCCAAACCACCCTAACCTGCACATCTTTGGACTCTAAGGGACAATTTAACATGGCCAAACCACCCTAACCTGCACATCTTTGGACACTAAGGGACAATTTAGCATGGCCAATCCACCCTAACCTGCACATCTTTGGACACTAAGGGACAATTTAGCATGGCCAAAGCAACTAACTGTGAAGTGTGGGAGAAAACCAGAGCAGCCAGAGGAAACTCATGCAGACATGGGGAGAACTCTGCGCGCACACTCACACACACACACATACACACACACACACACACACACACACACACACACACCACACACACACACACACACACCACACACACACACACACACACACACACACAACACACACACACACACACACACACTCACACACACACACATACACACACACACTACACACAACCACACATACACACACACGACACACACACATACTCACACACACACACACACACACACACAGACACACACACATACTCAACACACACACATACACACACACAGACACACAACATACTCACACACACACACATACACACACACACAACACACTCACACACACACACACAGACACACACATACAACACAACAGACACACAACACACTCACACACACACACATACACACACACACACAACCACACACACACACACACACACACACACACACACACACACACACACACACACACACACACACACACACACACACACACACACACACACACACACACACACACACACACACACACACATACACACACACAGACACACACACACACACAGTGCTATATTATTTCTCCAGATTTAAAACTAACCAGACATTTTGATCCTCCCTCGTGCCGCAGTGTGCCTAGACCCTGGAATAATGTGATTATTCTGACCAAAGCTCTGTTATCTGGTGAGGAATCACTTTGTTTCTTCACTAATACATTCCCAGACACACATAGCACAATTACAGCAGCGACAATCAACTTTTCATCTATTAGTCAGAGAATCTGTTTGAAGCAGAGGAGTGAACTATAATTAGAACGTGAACTAACTGGGATTTACCGCACTGGAATGGTGTGAGATTCCCACCATCGCTTTACCAGCGCTGGGATTTACCATACTGGGATGGTGTGAGATTCCCACTATGCCATCACCAGCACACAGCACTGTCCCACACAACGTGCAGCTGGGTAACACAGCACCTTTCCAAACCAAATCATACAAACCAGAGTAGGGTTTTCAGCCTTTCGTCCCCAACCTGTCCTGGGAGTGTTTGATGGGGGGGAGAGTATAGAGGGAGCTTTACTCTGTATCTAACCCCGTGCTGTACCTGTCCTGGGAGTGTTTGATGGGGGGACAGTGTGGAGGGAGCTTTACTCTGTATCTAACGCCGTGCTGTACCTGTCCTGGGAGTGTTTGATGGGGACAGTGTATAGGGAGCTTTACTCTGTATCTAACCCTGTGCTGTACCTGTCCTGGGAGTGTTTGATTGGGGGGACAGTGTAGAGGGAGCTTTACTCTGTATCTAACCCCGTGCTGTCCCTGTCCTGGGAGTGTTTGATGGGGGGACAGTGTAGAGGGAGTTTTACTCTGTATCTAACCCCATGCTGTACCTGTCCTGGGAATGTTTGATGGGGGGGACAGTGTAGAGGGAGCTTTACTCTGTATCTAACCCTGTGCTGTACCTGTCCTGGGAGTGTTTGATGGGGGGGACAGTGTAGAGGGAGCTTTACTCTGTATCTAACCCCGTGCTGTACCTGCCCTGCAAGTGTTTGATGGGGGACAGTGTAGAGGGAGCTTTACTTTGTATCTAACTTCGTGCTGTACCTGTCCTGGGAGTGTTTGATGGGGGGACGGTGTAGACGGAGCTTTACTCTGTATCTAACCCCGTGCTGTACCTGTCCTGCAAGTGTTTGATGGGGGACAGTGTAGAGGGAGCTTTACTTTGTATCTAACTTCGTGCTGTACCTGTCCTGGAACTGTTTGATGGGGGGACGGTGTAGACGGAGCTTTACTCTGTATCTAACCCCGTGCTGTACCTGTCCTGGAACTGTTTGATGGGGGGACAGTGTAGAAGGAGCTTTACTCTGTATCTAACCCCGTGCTGTACCTGTCCTGGGAGTGTTTGATGGGGGGACAGTGTAGAGGGAGCTTTACTCTGTATCTAACCCCGTGCTGTACCTGTCCTGCGAGTGTTTGATGGGGGGCAGTGTAGAGGGAGCTTTACTTTGTATCTAATCCCGTGCTGTACCTGTCCTGGGAGTGTTTGATGGGGGGACAGTGTAGAGGGAGCTTTACTCTGTATCTAACCCCATGCTGTCCTGTTGTTTGTGTTGTTGGGGTGTTTGTGTCCTGAATTGATTATTGTCCTAGCTGGGACTACCCCACTGTGAAGTTGCTGCTGCGTTTTCCTGGAACCAGGTTGTGTTCTGTAGCTGTAGTAGAAGTTAATTTTAGCCGTGAGTGGAAACTCACCAATTCTACATGACAGATCGTTCCCTGGAGATTGGAACTTGAACATGAAGTAGTTTGGGAGTTGGAAAACATGAAGATACGGCTGCAGTTTTGGAAAAAACAACTCTTGGTGACCCCTTTCCACTCAAAGACTTACACAATGTCTCCCATGTGCATGTTCTGATAAGGGTTTTGCATTGTCCTGTAAGGCTCGAACATTGTCGCCTCGTACGGGAGGTGTGGCAGGATCAGCTAAATTTGACACTATCTCACCTCCAAGCCCTCGCAGCACCAGCCCTTCCTTCCCGAGTCCCGGAATACCTCGGAAGTGAAGATTGATGGCTTCTCCCAGCCACTGTGGGAGAAAAACACTCAGTGGGGAAGCATTAGAAGGAATGATGTGCCTTTGGGAACAGAACAGTTCCAATGATATTGGTGATGTGGGCAGTGAAAGCCTTGGGCTGGAGGTGGGGATGTTATACGTGAGAGATGATGACATTGACAGGTGCAGTTGTGGGGGAGGGGGACGATGGGGGAGGGGTCACGCAGGGGGTTTTCTCGACTCAGAGTCAGTCCCTCATTCCTGCAGCTCGTACAGACCATAGAGATGGCTGCCTCACCTGGCAAAAGGAGACCCATCGGGGCAGTCAAGGCCCAGGATAGCTCACTCTTCTCCAAGAAGCCTGTGATCCCATAGAGCTACTCCAGAGATTCAAGGATGCAAAGATGTGCAGGTTAGGGTGGATTAGCCATGCTAAATTGTCCCATGGTGTCCAAAAATGTGCATGTTAGGTCGATTGGCCGTGCTAAATTTCCCCTTAGTGTCCAAAGATGTGCAGATTAGGGTGGATTGGCCATGCTAAATTATCCCTTAGTGTCCAAAGATGTGTAGGTTAGGGTGGATTGGCCATGCTAAATTTCCCCTTAGTGTCCAAAGATGTGCAGGTTAGGTGGATTGGCCATGCTAAATTGCCCCTTAGTGTACAAAGATGTGCAGGTTAAGGTGGATTGGCCATGCTAAATATCCCTTAGTGTCCAAAGATGTGTAGGTTAGGTGGATTGGCCATGCTAAATTTCCCCTTAGTGTCCAAGATGTGCAGGTTAGGGATTGGCCATGCTAAATTGCCCCTTAGTGTACAAAGATGTGCAGGTTAAGGTGGATTGGCCATGCTAAATTATCCTTAGTGTCCAAAGATGTGCAGGTTAGGGTGGATTGGCCGTGCTAAATTGTCCCTTAGTGTCCAAAAATGTGCAGGTTAGGTGGATTGGCCATGCTAAATTGTCCCTTAGTGTCCAAAAATGTGCAGGTTAGGTGGATTGGCCATGCTAAATTGTCCCTTAGTGTGCAAAAATGTGCAGTTAGGTGGATTGGCCGTGCTAAATTGTCCCTTAGTGTCCAAAAATGTGCAGGTTAGGTGGATTGGCCGTGCTAAATTGTCCCTTAGTGTCCAAAAATGTGCAGGTTAGGGTGGATTGGCCATGCTAAATTGTCCCTTATGTCCAAAAATGTGCAGGTTAGGGTGGATTGGCCATGCTAAATTTGTCCCTTAGTGTCAAAGATGTGTAGGTTAGGGTGGATTGGCCGTGCTAAATTGTCCCTTAGTGTCCAAGGATGTGCAGGTTAGGGTGGATTGGCCATGCTAAATTGTCCCTTAGTGTCCAAAGATGTGCAGGTTAGGGTGGATTGGCCGTGCTAAATTGTCCCTTAGTGTCCAAAGATGTGTAGGTTAGGGGGGATTGGCAATGCTGAATATGTGAGTTCACAAGAATGGGGGAGGGCAGTGGTTCTGGGTTTGATGCTCTTTCAGAGAGTCAGTGCAGGCTCAATGGGCCAATGGCCTCTTCGGCATTGAGTCGTAGAGTCATGGAGGTTTACAGCAGGGAAACAGGCCCTTCAGCCCAACTTGTCCAAGCTGCCCCTTTTTTTATAAACCCTTAACCTAGTCCCAATTGTCCACATTTGGCCCATATCCCTCTAACCCATCTTACCCATGTAACTGTCTAAGTGCTTTTTAAAAGACAAAATTGTACCTGTCTCTACTCCTACCTCTGACAACTTGTTCCAGACACTCACCACCCTCTGTGTGAAAACATTGCCCCTCTGGAGCCTTTTGTATCTCTCCCCTCTCACCTTAAACCTGTGCCCTCTAGTTTAGACTCTCCTGCGTGGGAAAAGATATTGACTATCTCGCTGATCTGTGCCCCTCATTATTTTATAGACATCAATAAGATCACCCCTCAGCCTCCTACACTCCAGAGAAAAACGTCCCAGTCTATCCAGTCTCTCCTTATAACTCAATCCATCAAATCCCGATAGCATCCTAGTAAATCTTTTCTGCATTTTTCTAGTTTAATAACATCCTTTCTATCATTGGGTGATTAGAACTGTACACAGTATTCCAAGTGTGGCCTTACCAATCTCTTGTACAACTTCAACAAGACGTCCCAACTCCTGGATTCAATGTTCTGACCGATGAAACCAAGCATGCCGAATGCTTTCTTCACCAATTTGTCCACCTGTGACTCCACTTTCAAGGAGCTATGAACCTGTACCTCTAGATCTCTCTGTTCTGTAACTCACCCCAATGCCCTACCATTAACTGAGTAAGTCCTGCCCTGGTTCAATTGACCAAAATGCATCACCTCGCATTTATCTAAATTAAACTCCATCTACCATTCGTTAGCCCAGTGGTGCAATTGATCAAGATCCTGTTGCAACTGGAGATAACGTTCTTCACTGTCCACCATGCCACCAATCTTGGTGTCATCCGCAAATTTACTAACCATGCCTCCTATATTCTCATCCAAATCATTAATATAAATGACAAATCATCGTGGGGCTCCTATGATTGGAGGATAGCAAGGCCCCTGCTATCAGTCGGAGAGAGTGTGGCGTTGTTAGAGATGTCTTTGAACTGAAACCCAGTCTACCCAGGGACCAGGATGGGGGGTCGGTGTCTGAGCTGACAGATTGTCTTATCATTATCGCATTGGTGTTTGTGGGATACCTGTGTATACACTGTCTCACTCATTTTCCATTTTATGCCATTCCCTCCATTCCCCTCACCCCCGCCTGACCGGGTACACTGAGGGAGAATGTCTGGGGGTTTGAAAGACCTCCCCAGATACAGGAGTGTGGGAGAGAGAGAGAGACAGAGAGAGAGAGACATCCCCAGATACAGGAGTGTGGGAGAGAGAGAGAGAGAGAAGAGAGAGAGAGAGAGACATCCAGATACAGGAGTGTGGGAAGAGAGAGAGAAGAGACAGAGAGAGAGAGAGAGAAGACATCCCAGATACAGGAGTGTGGGAAAGAGAGAGAGAGAGACAGAGAGAGAGAGAGAGAGACATCCCCAGATACAGGAGTGTGGGAGAGAGAGAGACACACAAGAGAGAGAGAGAGAGAGAGAGAGAGAGACATCCCCAGATAGAGGAGTGTGGGAGAGAGAGGGAGAGAGAGAGAGAGAGGAGAGAGAGACATCCCCAGATACAGGAGTGTGGGAGAGAGAGAGAGAGACGAGAGAGAGAGAGAGACATCCCCAGATACAGGAGTGTGGAGAGAGAGAGACACACACAGAGAGAGAGAGAGAGAGAGAGGAGACATCCCCAGATAGAGGAGTGTGGGAGAGAGAGGGAGAGAGAGAGAGAGAGAGAGAGACATCCCCAGATACAGGAGTGTGGGAAAGAGAGAGAGAGACAGAGAGAGAGAGAGAGCATTCCCCAGATACAGGAGTGTGGGAGAGAGAGAGACACACACAGAGAGAGAGAGAGAGAGAGACCTCCCCAGATAGAGAGTGTGGGAGAGAGAGAAGAGAGAGAGAATCCCCAGATACAGGAGTGTGGGAGAGAGAGAGACACAGAAGAGAGAGAGAGGACATCCCCAGATACAGGCGTGTGGGAGAGAGAGGGAGAGAGAGAGAGAGAGAATCCCCAGATACAGGAGTGTGGGAGAGAGAGGGAGAGAGAGAGAGAGAGAGAGAGACATCCCAGATACAGGAGTGTGGGAGAGAGAAGAGAGACAGAGAGAGAGAGAGAGACATCCCCAGATACAGGAGTGTGGGAGAGAGAGAGAGAGAGAGAGAGACCTCCCCAGATAGAGTGTGGGAGAGAGAGAGAGACACAGAGAGGGAGAGAGAGAGAGAGACATCCCCAGATAGAGGAGTGTTACAGACAGAGACAGAGAGACCTCACAAGATACAGGAGTGTGTGTGTGTGTGTGAGAGAGAGAGAGAAAGACAGAGAGAGAGAGGGAGGGGGGTGGGGTTGGAGAGACCTCCTCAGATACAGAGTGTGTGAGAGAGAGAAGGTTAGAGAGACTCCCCAGGTATAGGAGTGTATGTGTGTGAGAGAGAGAGAGAGAGAGACCTCCCCAGATACAGAATGTGTGAGAGAGGGGAGTTTATAGAGACCTTCCCTGATACAGGAGTGTGAGAGAGAGGATTAGAGAAATCTCCCCAGATACAGGAGTGTGAGGTACAGGTTAGATAGCTCTGTGCTTACAGGGCTGTGTGAGACAGAGGGATTGCAGAGACCTTTCCAGATACAGGAATGTGAGGGACAGGTTAGATGGTTCTGCATTTACAGGGCTGTGTGAGAGAGGGGGATTGCAGGAACCTCTCCAGATACAGGAGTGTGAGGGACAGGTTAGATGGTTCTGCGTTTACAGGGCTGTGTGAGAGAGGGGGATTGCAGAGACCTCTCCAGATACAGGAGTGTGAGGGACGGGTTAGATGGTTCTGCGTTTACAGGGCTGTGTGAGACAGAGGGATTGCAGGGACCTCTCCAGATACAGGAGTGTGAGGGACGGGTTAGATGGTTCTGTGCTTACAGGGCTGTGTGAGAGAGGGGGATTGCAGAGACCTCTCCAGATACAGGAGTGTGAGGGACAGGTTAGATGGTTCTGCGTTTACAGGGCTGTGTGAGACAGAGGGTTGCAGGGACCTCTCCAGATACAGGAGTGTGAGGGACGGGTTAGATGGTTCTGCGTTTACAGGGCTGTGTGAGAGAGGGGGATTGCAGGGACCTCTCCAGATACAGGAGTGTGAGGGACAGGTTAGATGGTTTCTGCGTTTACAGGGCTGTGTGAGAGAGGGGGATTGCAGGGACCTCTCCAGATACAGGAGTGTGAGGGACGGGTTAGATGGTTCTGCGTTTACAGGGCTGTGTGAGAGAGGGGGATTGCAGAGACCTCTCCAGATACAGGAGTGTGAGGGACAGGTTAGATGGTTCTGCGTTTACAGGGCTGTGTGAGACAGAGGGATTGCAGGGACCTCTCCAGATACAGGAGTGTGAGGGACGGGTTAGATGGTTCTGCGTTTACAGGGCTGTGTGAGACAGAGGGATTGCAGGGACCTCTCCAGATACAGGAGTGTGAGGGACGGGTTAGATGGTTCTGTGCTTACAGGGCTGTGGGAGAGAGGGGGATTGCAGGGACCTCTCCAGATACAGGAGTGTAAGGGACAGGTTAGATAGCTCTGTGCTTACAGGGCTGTGGGAGACAGAGGGATTGCAGGGACCTCTCCAGATACAGGAGGTTATCTCGCTGAGTCGGTGAGTGTAATGGAAAACTGTTGGCTAATGGGGAAGGGTTGGTGAGGGGTCACTGAATTCCTGTGACAAGTCTGAGTTGTGTTGGATCAGCTCCAAGCAGATGGAAGCATTTTAGGGGAATTATCGAAGCTGATTGCCTTGCTGGCTTTTCCTTAACCCGCTGATGTTAACTTGTGAGAGATCAGCTCCTGCTTTGCGTGTATGTGTGTGTGTATGTGAGACTGTGCGTGTGAAGTTGTGTGTGTGAGACTGTATGAGTGTGTGAGTGTGAGTGTGACTGAGTGTGAGAATGTGTGTGTTTGAGTGTGTGTGTGAGACTGTGCGTGAAGATGTATGTGTGACTGTGTGTGAAGATATTTGTGTGACTGTGTGTGTGTGAGTGTGACTGTGTGTGACTGAGTGTGTGACTGTGCGTGTGTGTGTGTGAGACTGTATATGTGTATGTGTGTGAGACTGAATGTGTGTGAGTGTGTGTGTGTGTGTGTGTGTGTAAGTGTGAGACTGTGTGTGAGAGAGACTGTGCACGTGTGTGTGTGTGTGAGAGAGACGGGGAGTGGGGGCTCTCGACTCTGTCCAGATTTTGCTTTATCAACCGCTCTCTCTACCTTTCCTAACACCCCCTAATGATCCAACCACCAACCCCCCTCAACACACACACACCCAGCTCCCTCTGCTCCTGCACCCTACTCTTGAGGTAGCACGGTGGTAGTGTGGGTTAGCACTGCTGCCTCACAGCGCCAGGGAACAGGTTCGATTCCCAGCTCGGGTCACTGTTTGTATGGAGTCTGCACATTCTCCTCGTGCCTGTGGGGGTTTCATCCAGGTGCTCCAGTTTCCTCCAACAGTCCGAAAGACGTGCTGGTTAAGGTGGATTTGCTGTGCTAAATTCTCTCTCAGTGTAACCCGAACAGGTGCCGGAGTGTGGCGATGAGGGGATTTTCACAGTAACTTCATTGCAGTGAATCATAGAATCCTACAATGCAGAAGGGTCGAGTCTGCACCAACCACAATCCCACCCAGATCCTATCCTCATAGTTAGAGGTATTCACCCTAGGTAGTCTCCCTGACACTAAGGGGCAAGTTACCATGGCCAATCCACATAATCTGTGCATCTTTGGACACCGGAGAGTGCAGAATATAGTGTTACAGTCATAGCGAAGGTGTAGAGAAAGATCAACTTAATGAGAGGTAGGTCCATTCAAAAGTCTGACAGCAGCAGGGAAGAAGCTGTTCTTGAGTCAGTCGGTACGTGACCTCAGACTTTGGTATCTCTTTCCTGATGGAAGAAGGTGGAAGAGAGAATGTCCGGGGTGCGTGGAGGAAGTGTAGACAGAGTCAATGGATGGGAGGCTGGTTTGCGTGATGGGATTGGGCTACATTCACAACCCTTTTGTAGTTCCTAGTGGTCTTGGGCAGAGCAGGAGCCCATACCAAGCTGTGATACAACCAAAAAGAATGCTTTCTATGTAAAAGTTGGTGAGAGTTGTTGCAGACATGTCAAATTTCTTTAGTTTTCTGAGAAAGTAGAGGCATCGGTGGGGCTTTCTTAACTATAGTATCGGCATTGGGGGACCAGGACAGGTTGTTGGTGATCTGGATACCTGAAGCTCTCGATCCATCGGCTAATATCTCACACTGAGCTGCATGTGGAGATATTAGGGACAGGTGGTGACAGGGTGGAATACTGGTTAGCACTGCTATCTCACAGCGCCACGGACCCGGGTTTGATTCCCAGCTTGGGTCACTGCTTCTGTGGCGTATGCACATTCTCCCTGTGTCTACACTTGGATTGCAAGAGTGGTTCCTGGGTGCTCCTCAGCACTGACCCTCCCACAGTGCAGTGCTCCCTCAGCACTGACCCTCCCACAGTGCGGCGCTCCTCAGCACCGACCCTCCCACAGTGCGGTGCTCCTCAGCACTGACCCTCCCACAGTGCGGTGCTCCCTCAGCACTGACCCTCCCACAGTGCGGCGCTCCCTCAGCACCGACCCTCCCACAGTGCGGCTCTCCCTCAGCACCGACCCTCCCACAGTGCGGCTCTCCCTCAGCACTGACCCTCCCACAGTGCGGGCTCCCTCACCCGACCCTCCCACAGTGCAGTGCTCCCTCAGCACCGACCCTCCCACAGTGCGGCGCTCCCTCAGCACCGACCTCCCACAGTGCGGCGCTCCCTCAGCACCGACCCTCCCACGGTGCGGCGCTCCCTCAGCACGACCCTCCCACAGTGCGGCGCTCCCTCAGCACTGACCCTCCCACAGTGCGGTGCTCCCTCAGCACCGACCCTCCCACAGTGCGGCTCTCCCTCAGCACGACCCTCCCACGTGCGGCTCTCCCTCAGCACGACCCTCCCAGGTGGGCTCTCCCTCGCACCGACCCTCCCAGTGCGGCTCTCCTCGCACCGACCCCCCACAGTGCGGGGCTCCTCAGCACGACCCTCCAGTGCGGCGCTCTCAGCACGACCTCCCACAGGCGGCGCTCCCTCAGCACCGACCCTCCCCACAATGCGGCGCTCCCTCAGCACCGACCCTCCCACATGCGCTCTCCCCAGCACCGACCCTCCCACAGTGCGGCTCTCCCTCAGCACCGACCCTCCCACAGTGCGGCTCTCCCTCAGCACCGACCCTCCCACAGTGCGTGCTCCCTCAGCACCGACCCTCCCACAGTGCTGCTCTCCTCAGCACCGACCTCCACAGTGGCCGGGCTCCTCAGCACCGACCCTCCCACATGCGGCGCTCCCTCAGCACGACCCTCCCACAGTGCGATTCTCCCTCAGCACCGACCCTCCACAGTGCGGCGCTCCCTCAGCACCGACCCTCCCACAGTGCGGTGCTCCCTCAGCACCGACCCTCCCACAGTGCGGCGCTCCCTCAGTAGAAGGTGGCGGCCTGGGATTTGGACCAGGGAGGGGGAAATGTGTTGGCGTCGAGGTGAGTTGTAGAGGGAAGGGCGCACTTAACTGAGACACAGAGCCTGAGAAAAGACCTTTCCTAATTCTGATGGCATAGTTCTGAGTTATAGTCATAAATATCGCCGAGTTGACAAGAGAAAGCCTGGAGCACACGCCAGTGCAAACAAGTGCTTCTGGCCAACAAACTTGATTTATTTTTGATCCAGAAAGGAAAAGTGTTTCATTATTTCCATTGATTCTGCGTTCAGGGATAAACACACGCAAAAGAAAATTTTTATCTTCTCCATTTATCAGGACGTCTTGCTGAAGGGGTTGGAGACTGAGAGCGTGTCAGAGGCCAAACCTCCTTGTATCATTCCAAAGATCTCCCGCAGAGAAGAAGTGGCAACCAGCTCCAAAGTTCAGATTTAGGGTGAAGCCCAGGTTGGGATGGGATACTGAGTGGGAGATCGGGAGCTGGGGAGACAATACTGGGCAGTCCATCGACCTGGGATCCACTGGCAAGGTGTTCCTCTGTCTTACCAAACTCTCGGTGTGGACCTGCCACGGTTGGACTGGGGTAAAACGCAGTAAGAAGTCTCAGGTTAAAGTCCTACAGGTTTATTTGACAGATTTATTCCTGTCAATAGCGACTGGTTGGCGTCACGCTGGCAACAGTGGTGAGCACCACTGCTTCAGAGGGCCAGGGACCCGGGTTCCATTCCCAGCTCGGGTCATTGTGTGGGTGGAGTCTGCATGTTCTCCCCATGTCTGCGTGGATTTCTTCTGGGTGCTCCGGTTTCCTCCCACAGTCCAAAGATGTGCGGGTTATGTAGATTGGCCATGCTAAATTCCCCTTAGTGTCCAAAGATGTGTGGGTTAGGATGGATTGGCCATGCTAAATTGCCTTTTACTGTCCAAAGATGTGCAGGTTAGGGTGGATTGGCCGTGCTAAATTGTCCTTTAGTGTCCAAAGATATACAGTTTAGGGGGATTGGCCATGCTAAATTGCCCCTTAGTGTCCAAAGATGCTTCAGTTAGAGGGATTACTGAGTATAATATGTAGGGATCTGGGGGTAGGGTCTGGGTGGGATTGTGTTCGGTGCAGACTCAATGGTCTGAAAGATCTCTTTCTGCACTGTAGGGTTCTATGATTTTGGATGTATCACAGTTTGAACAAAGAAAATTAAGGCACAGGTCCTCTGGCCCCTCCATGCTGCACCGACCATGTTGCCCCGACTGAATTAAGACCCTCTACCCTTCCAGGGAACGTATCCCTGTACCCCATTCTATTCATGGATTTGTCAAAATGTCCATTAAAACTCACAACCATATCTGCTTCCGCTACCTGCCCCGGCAGCGAGTTCCAGGCACCCACCACCCTCTGTGTAAAAAGCTTGTCTCGTACATCTTTAAACCTTGCCCCTCGCACCTTAAATCTGTGCTCCCAGTAATTGACTTTTCCACACTGGATAAAGCTTCTGACTATCCACTCTGCCCCTCAGAATCTTGGAGGTTGCCTCTCAACCTTCTACAGAGCTCCTGCTCTGTCCAAGACCGCAAGAAACTACGAAGGGTTGTGAATGTAGCCCCAATCCCATCACACAAACCAGCCTCCCATCCATTAACTCTGTCTACACTTCCCGCTGCCTCGGGGAAAAGCAGCCGGCATAATCAAGGACCCCCCCCCACACACCCCGGACATTCTCTCTTCCACCTTCTTCCATCGGGAAAAAGATACAAAAGTCTGAGGTCCCGTACCGACCGACTCAAGAACAGCTTCTTCCCTGCTGCTGTCAGACTTTTGAATGGACCTACCTCACATTAAGCCTCCAAGCCATCAGACATCGGAGCAGAATGAGGCCACTCGGCCCATCGAGTCTGCTCCCCCATTCAATCATGGCTGATATTTTTCTCATCCCCCCATTCTCCTGCCTTTTCCCCTGATCCCCTTATTAATCAGGAACCGATCTATCTCTGTCTTAAAGACACTCAGTGACCCCGGCCTCCTCTGTGGCAAAGAGTTCCACAGATTCCCCACTGAAGAAATTCCTCCTCATCTCTGTTTTAAAGGATCGTCCCTTTAGCCTGAGGTTGTGCCCTCTCTGGTTCTAGTTTTTCCTACTAGTGGAAACATCCTCTCCCCGTCCCCTCTATCCAGGGCCTCGCAGTATCCTGTAAGTTTCAATAAGATCCCCCCCTCATCCTTCTAAACTCCAACGAGTACAGACCCAGAGTCTCCAACCCGTTCTTCATTCACTTGACCTTTCTCTACACCCCTCGCTGTGACTGTAACACTACATTCTGCACTCTCTCCTTTCCTTCTCTATGAACGGTATGCTTTGTCTGTATAACGCACAAGAAACAATACTTTTCAATGTATCCCAATACATGTGACAATAATAAACCAAAATAATAAATCAAACAGTCCTTAAGTATTCCCTGACAGTGGCCACACAAGTAGATAGGGTGGTAAAGGCAGCGTGCAGCACACTTGCCTTTATTGGTCGGGACACTGAGTCCAAGCATCAGAATGTTGCAGTTTTATAAAACTTTGGTTAGGCTGCACTTAAGAATATTGCGTTCAATTCTGATTGCCACAGGAAGGATGTGGAGACTTTGGGGAGACGATAGCCCAGTGGTATTATCGCTGGACTATTAATCCAGAAACTCAGCTAATGTTCTGGGGGACCCGGGTTCGAATCCCACCACGGCAGATGGTGGAATTCGAATTCAATAAAAAAAATCTGGGATTAAGAATCTACTGATGACCCATTGTGGGAAAAACCCATCTGGTTCCCTTTAGGGAAGGAAATCTGCCGTCCTTACCCCGGTCTGGCCTACATGTGACTCCAGAGCCACACAGCAATGTGGTTGACTCTCAACTGCCCCTCCGAGGGGCAACTAGGGATGGGCAATAAATGCTGGACCCAGCCAGAGACACCCGTGTCCCAGGAATGGATAAGAAGAAGTTTGCTGTTTGGATTCAAGGATGTGAGCTATAAGGAGAGGCTGGACAGACAAGGGTTGTTTTCTTTCTTTGAAAGGAAAATCCAAAAGAAGTCTATAAAATGATAAGAGGAGTAGATAGGGTTGACAGAGTCTTCTCCCCAGAGTTGAAATGTCTAATTCTCAGGTGCGCATTGAAGGTGAGAGGGGGAATGTGTAAAGGAGAGGTGAGGGGTAAGTTTTTTTTTAACAGAGAGTGGTGGGTGTTTGGAATGCTGGGGCTGGTGTTAAGAGGCAGATACAACAGAGATGTTTAAGGGGCTTTTAGATAAACACATGAATATGGAAGGAACAGAAAGATAGAAAGCAAGGATAGGCAGAAGGGATTGGTGTTCAACACTACACAGTGGGCTGAAGGGCCTGTTCCTGTTCTCTGCAATATGAGTATACACAACCGCAAGTTTGTTTTGTTATGCTGTCAATTCACTAAGGAGAGGAGACACACAGATGCAAGAGGAAGTCAGAGGCTGGCAATTCTACCCCCAGTATCTCGCCAAAGCTTATCCACCATCTTATTTATCAATAATCTTCCCTCCGTCACAAGGCCGTAAGTGGGGAAGTTTGCTGATGATTGCACAATAGAACATAGAACATAGAACATTACAGCACAGAACAGGCCCCTCGGCCCTCGATGTTGCGCCGACCAATATAAAAAGCAATGCCCCTCCAAACTAAACCATTCCCTTCTCTTCCATATACTTATCAACTAACCTCTTAAACGCCACCAAACTTGGTGCATCTACAACTGCTGCAGGCAGGGCATTCCACTCCCGAACCACCCTTTGGTAAAGAACCTACCTCTGATATCCGTCCTATAACTATCACCCCTTAATTTAAAGCTGTGTCCCCTCGTGCTAGCTTTCTCCATCCTAGGAAAAAGGCTATCACTGTCCACCCTATCTAAACCTCTAATCATCTTATATGTTTCGATCAGGTCCCCTCTTAGTCTCCTCCTTTCTAACGAAAACAACCTCAAATCCCTCAGCCTCTCCTCATAAGACCTGCCCTCCATACCAGGCAACATCCTGGTAAACCTCCTCTGTACCCTCTCCAATGCCTCCACATCTTTCTGATAATGTGGGGACCAGAACTGCACACAATACTCCAAGTGCGGCCGCACTAGAGTTTTGTACAGTTGCAACATGACGTTGCGGCTCCGAAATTCAATCCCTCTACCAATAAAAGCCAAGACTCCATATGCCTTCCTAACAACCTTCTCGACCTGACTGCCTACTTTCAGGGATCTATGCACATACACACCAAGATCCCTCTGTTCATCTAAACTACTAAGAATCCTACCATTTGCCCTATACTCTACACATTTATTATTTCTGCCATAGTGCATTACCTCACACTTTTCCACATTAAACTCCATTTGCCACCTCTGGCCAGCTCTGCAACTTGTCCAAGTCCCTCTGCAAACTATAACACCCCTCTTCACTATCTACCACTCCACCGACTTTAGTGTCATCTGCAAATTTACTAATCCAATGTTCAGCACCATTCACCACTCCTCAGATCCTGAAACAGTCCATGTTCAAATGCAGGAAGACAGAGAGAGAGGGTGTAGAGCATAGAGTTACAGTCACAGCGAGGGGTGTAGAGAAAGATCAGGTTAATGCGAGGTCGGTCCATTCAAAAGTCTGATAGCAGCAGGGAAGAAGCTGTTCTTGAGTCGGTCGGTGCGGGACCTCAGACTTTTGTATCTTTTTCCAGATGGAAGAAGGTGGAAGAGAAAATGTCCGGGTGCATGGAGGTCCTTGATTATGCCGGCTGCTTTTCCCTGAGGAAGCAGGAAGTGTAGACAGAGTCAATGGATGGGAGCCTGGTTTGTGGGATGGGATTGGGCTATGTTCACACATTTTCTAGTTCCTTGTGGTCTTGGGCAGAGCAGGAGCCCAGACCAAGCTGTGATACAACCAGAAAGAATGCTTTCTATGGGGCATCTGTAAAAGTTGGTGAGAGTCGTAGCGGACATGCCAAATTTCTGAGAAAGCAGGGGCGTTGGTGGGGCTTTCTTAACTATAGTGTCAGCATGTGGGGGGGGACCAGGACAGGTTGCTGGTGATCTGGACACCTAAAAACTTGAAGCTTGCAACCATTTCATCTCAGTTGATGTAAACAGGGGCATGTTCTCTTCTACGCTTCCTGAAGTCAATAACAATCTCCTTCGTTGTGTTGACATTGAGGTAGGGATTATTGTTGCCGCATCCGTTCACCAGATTTTCTATCTCATTCCTGTACATCATTGTTTGAGATCTGATCCCACGAGAGTGGTGTCATCAGCAAACTGGAAAATGGATTTGGAGGGGAATTTGGCCACGCAGTCTCAGGTGTATAAGGAATATGGTCGGGGGCTGAGAACACAGCCCAGTGGGGCACCGATGTTGAGGGTGATTGTGGAGGAGGTGTCGTTGCCTACCCTGACTGATTGTGGTCTCTGAGTTTGGAAGTTCAGGATCCAGTCACAGAGGGAGGTGCCCAGGCCATGGGAGTTTGGAGATGAGTTTTGTGGGAATAACGATGTTGAAGGCTGAGCTGTAGGCAATAAATAGGAGTCTGACATGGGTGTCCTTGTTATCTAGGTGTGGGGGGAGAATGTGGGACTCGCTCCCACGGGGGGAGTGGGGGGAATGTGGGACTCGCTCTCATGGGGGGAGTGGGGGAGAATGTGGTCTCGCTCCTACGGGAGGAGTGGGGGGAGAACGTGGGACTCGCTCCCACGGGGGGAGTGGGGGAGAATGTGGGTCTCGCTCCTACGGGAGGAGTGGGGGGAGAACGTGGGACTCGCTCCCACAGGGGGTGATGGGGTGATGGTGGGACTGAGATGAAGAGAGGGTAGTTGGAGAAACACCAGCACTGATAGCTGGGCGGAATGCTGTGCTGTCGACACTCTGTAATCTGACGCCAGTTAATTTGGCAAACTAAATTAATTTGAGAAAAATCTAATTAAACTTCGAACCAATTCTTACTTTTCCCTTCTGCAGAGGAGTTCAATAATGGACAGGATGACTTATTGCGGGGAACGAGGCCCAGAATGTGATATCAATGGCTGTAGGGGAACTTAAATCACAGCAGAATAGAATGAGGGAAAGAGAAGGCAGTGGGGGGGGGGGGGAATGCGAAATGGGTACTTGATTTTTGAATTGATTTGATTTATTATTGTCACAAGTGCTGAGATACAGTGAAAAGTATTATTTCTTGTGCATTATACAGACAAAACATACCGTCCATAGAGAAGGGAAGGAGAGGGTGCAGAATGTAGTGTTACAGTCACAGCGAGGGGGGTAGAGAAAGATCAACTTAATGCGAGGTGGGTCCATTCAAAAGTCTGACAGCAGCAGGGAAGAAGCTGTTCTTGAGTCGGTTGGCGCGTGACCTCAGACTTTTGTATCTTTTTCCCAAAGATAAAAGGTGGAAGAGAGAATGTCCGGGGTGCGTGGGGGGATCCTTGATTATGCCGGCTGCTTTTCCCCGAGACAGCAGGAAGTGTAGACAGAGTCAATGGATGGGAGGCTGGTTTGTGTGATGGGATTAGGGCTACGTTCATGACCCTTTCTAGGTAGTTCCTTGCGGTCTTGGGCAGAGCAGGAGCCCAGACCGAGCTGTGATACAAACCAGAAAGAATACTTTCTATGGGGCATCTGTAAAAGTTGGTGAGAGTCGTAGCGGACATGTCAAATTTCCTTAGTCTTCTGAGAAAGTAGAGGCGTTGGTGGGACTTTCTTAACTATAGTGTCGGCGTGGGGGGTGGACCAGGACAGATTGTTGGTGATCTGGACACCTAAAAACTTGAAGTTCTCAACCCTTTCTACTTCATCAGGGGGATGTGGGGAAAGTGGGAGTGGAGGGGGCGGAATAGTCTATAAATTAGTTTGGCAGCTCACTGTAACACCAGGCACCAAAGTGACTGACATAGTTTCCAATCTCTCTGTGCATCCCATCCGCGGAGGATACTGCCTCACTCCGTGGCCTGGGTTCTCTGGTAGCACGGATTGTGGACGTGGAACCAACTTTTATAGATACACTGGAGAAAACATTTTCTGGTTGTATCACAGCTTGGTATGGGCTCCTGCTCTGCCCGAGACTGCAGGGAATTACAAAAAGTTGTGAATGTAGCCCAATCCCATCACACAAACCAGCCCCCCATCCATTGACTCTGTCTAACTTCCCGCTGCCTCGGGGAAAAGCAGCCGGCATAATCAAGGATCCCCCCCTACACACCCGACATTCTCTCTTCCACCTTCTTCCATCAGGAAAACAATACAAATCTGAGGTCACGTACCGACCCACTCAAGAACAGCTTCTTCCCTGCTGTCTAACTTCACGTTAGAAAACATAACAGGCCTTTTGGCCCTTCTTGTCTGTGCTGAACCATTTTTTGTCTAGTCCCATTAACTTGCACTTGGACCATATCCCTCCTCAACCCTCTCACCCATGAACCTGTCCAAGTGTTTCTTAAATGTTAAAAGTGACCCCACATTTACCACTTTATCCAGCAACTCACTCCACACTCCCGCCACTCTCTGTGTGAAGCCCTCCGCCCGAATGTTCCCTTTAAACTTTTCCCCCTTCACCCTTAACCCATGCCCTCTGGTTTTTCTCTCCCCTAGCCTCAGTGGAAAAAGCCTGCTTGTATTCACTCTATCTATACCCATCAAAATCTTACACACCTCTATCAAATTAAGTTGATCTTTCTCTACACACGAGCTACGACTGTAACGCTAAATTCTGCACTGTCTCCTTTCCTTCTCTATGAATGGTATGCTTTGACTGTGTCGCGAGCAAGAAACAATACTTTTCACTGTATCCCAATGCATGTGACAGTCATAAATCAAATCAAACATTTTATAGGATATTTTACAGGGTGTACAATTCTCTAACCAATGCTCAGGATTCCCTTCACACACATTGTTAGCCACTTTAACACTTGAATAGCAGGTTAGATGTAAGGTTTCGCATTCTAATCAGCAATCTGTAACTGTCTGTGTGGATATGAGTGCCTCTGCAGATCAGAACACTGTATTTGCCTGACGAAGGCGCATAGCGTCGAAAGCTCGCGGATTTACTATCAAATAAATTGGTTGGATTTAAAATTGGTGTTGTAAAACTTTACTACATATTTTACAGGGGACAGTGTAGAGGGAGCTTTACTCTGTATCTAACCCCATGCTGTATCTGTCCTGGGAGCGTTTGATGGGGACAGTGTAGAGGGAGCTTTACTCTGTATCTAACCCCGTGCTGTACGTGTCCTGGGAGCGTTTGATGGGGACAGTGTAGAGGGAGCTTTACTTTGTATCTAACTCCGTGCTGTACGTGTCCTGGGAGTGTTTGATGGGGGGACAGTGTAGAGGGAGCTTTACTCTGTATCTAACCCCGTGCTGTACCTGTCCTGGGAGTGTTTCATGGGGGACAGTGTAGAGGGAACTTTACTCTGTATCTAACCCTGTGCTGTACCTGTCCTGGGAGTGTTTGATGGGGGACAGTGTAGAGGGAGCTTTACTCTGTATCTAACCCTGTGCTGTACCTGTCCTGGGAGTGTTTGATGGGGGACAGTGAAGAGGGAGCTTTACTCTGTATCTAACCCCGTGCTGTACCTGTCCTGGGAGTTTTGATGCTGTTTTGATACGGTTATCCATGACTTTGTCAGAAGGAATTAGCAGTGACAGTGATGCTGTCTGCCGGATGTGTGTGTTGGATAATCAGCATCACAATGTCCACTCTGTGGCTTTTTAATCTCCTTAAGTGAACCGGATCCCCTGTTTGTGAAGTGCGCTATCAGTTCCCAGAAACGGGGAAGATTCATTAGTCAGAAAGCGCTGTTATCTCACAGATAATCCGCAAACCAACATTTCCGGAACCACACTCCACAAGCAAGGAGGGTAAATGCATTAAACACACTCAGGCACATCGCTAACTGTCCATTAACATACAGGCGTCTCCCTTAATTCATGAACATTAGATCTTTGTTTGCATAATATTGCTCCCAATCCCATTAACTCTTGGTTTACACAACCTCCACTAAGGTGCTGACTCTCACTGGGATACAGGGTCTCCCTCTCCTCTCCTGAAGGTGCTGACTCTCACTGGGATACAGGGTCTCCCTCTCCTCTCCTGAAGGTGCTGACTCTCACTGGGATACAGGATCCCCCTCCTCTCCTGAAGGTGCTGACTCTCACTGGGATACAGGGTCTCCCTCTCCTCTCCTGAAGGTGCTGACTCTCACTGGGATACAGGGTCTCCCTCCTCTCCTGAAGGTGCTGACTCTCACTGGGATACAGGGTTCCCCCTCCTCTCCTGAAGGTGCTGACTCTCACTGGGATACAGGGTCCCCCTCCTCTCCTGAAGGTGCTGACTCTCACTGGGATACAGGGTCTCCCTCCTCTCCTGAAGGTGCTGACTCTCACTGGGATACAGGATCCCCCTCCTCTCCTGAAGGTGCTGACTCTCACTGGGATACAGGGTCCCCCTTCTTTCATAAGAACATAAGAAATAGGAGCAGGAATAGGCCATCCAGCCCCTCGAGCCTGCCCCACCATTCAATAAGATCATGGCTGATCTGTAGTGGTTCAGTACCACTTTCCCGCTTTCTCCCCGTAACCCTTAATTCCCTTGTCTATCAAAAACCTATCCACTCCTGACATGAACATATTCAGTGAGGAAGTCTTCATCACTTCATCAGGCAGAGAATTCCAAAGATTCACTACCCTCTGCGTGAAGAAACTCCTCCGCAACTCCAATCTGAACTGCCCCCCTCCCCCCCAATCTTGAGGCTGTGCCCTCTAGTCCTGCTATCTTTGCTAAGCGGGAAGAGTCTCTCAACCTCTACCCTATCCATCCCCTTCATTATCTTATACGTCTCTATAAGATCCCCTCTCAGCCTTCTAAACTCCAACGAGTACAGACCCAGTCTATTCAATCTCTCTTCATAGGCTAATCCCCTCACCTCTGGTATCAGCCTAGTGAACCTTCTCTGCATCCCCTCCAAGGCCAATATATCCTTCTTCAAATGCAGCGACCAAAACTGCACACAGTACTCCAGCTGCGGCCTCACCAGCACCCTATACAGCTGCAACAGAACCTCCCTACTTTTATATTCTATCCCCCTAGCTATAAAGGCCAACATTACATTCACCTTCTTAATCACCTGCTGTACCTGTATACTGTCTTTTTGCGATTCGTGCACAAGGACCCCCAGGTCGCTCTGCACCGTCGCATGCTGCAGCTTTTTGCCATTTAAATAGTAATCCTTCCTACCATTATTCCTACCAAAGTGGATAACCTCACATTATTTCCTGAAGGTGCTGACTCTCACTGGAATACAGGGTCTCCCTCCTCCCCTGAAGGTGCTGACTCTCACTGGGATACAGGGTCCCTCTCCTGAAGGTGCTGACTCTCACTGGGATACAGGGTCCCCCTCCTGCCCTGAAGGTGCTGACTCTCACTGGGATACAGGGTCCCCCTCCTCTCCTGAAGGTGCTGACTCTCACTGGGATACAGGGTCTCCTCTCCTGAAGGTGCTGACTCTCACTGGGGTACAGGGTCTCCCTCCTCTCCTGAAGGTGCTGACTCTCACTGGGATACAGGGTCCCCCTCCTCTCCTGAAGGTGCTGACTCTCACTGGGGTACAGGGTCCCCCTCCTCTCCTGAAGGTGCTGACTCTCACTGGGGTACAGAGTCTCCCTCCTCTCCTGAAGGTGCTGACTCTCACTGGGGTACAGGGTCTCCCTCCTCTCCTGAAGGTGCTGACTCTCACTGAGATACAGGGTCTCCTCTCCTGAAGGTGCTGACTCTCACTGGGGTACAGGGTCCTCCTCCTCTCCTGAAGGTGCTGACTCTCACTGGGGTACAGGGTCCCCCTCCTCTCCTGAAGGTGCTGACTCTCACTGGGATATAGGGTCCCTCTCTTGAAGATGCTGACTCTCACTGGGGTACAGGGTCTCCCTCCTCTCCTGAAGGTGCTGACTCTCACTGGGATACAGGGTCTCCTCTCCTGAAGGTGCTGATTCTCACTGGGGTACAGGGTCTCCCTCCTCTCCTGAAGGTGCTGACTCTCACTGGGGTACAGGGTCTCCCTCCTCTCCTGAAGGTGCTGATTCTCACTGGGATGCAGTGTCCCCCTCCTCTCCTGAAGGTGCTGACTCTCACTGGGGTACAGGGTTCCCCTCCTCCCCTGAAGGTGCTGACTCTCACTGGGGTACAGGGAGCAGCTGGGGTAAATGTATGGGGTTATCAGATGAGGTGGGGTAAATGTATGGGGTTATGGGACTAGCTGGGGTAAATGTATGGGGTTATCGGATGAGGTGGGGTAAACGTATGGGGTTATGGAACTAGCTGGGGTAAATGTATGGGGTTATCGGATGAGGTGGGGTAAACGTATGGGGTTATGGAACTAGCTGGGGTAAATGTATGGGGTTATCGGATGAGGTGGGGTAAACGTATGGGGTTATGGAACTAGCTGGGGTAAATGCACAGGGTTAATGGGATAGAACCTGGCTGGGATTGTGGTCAGTGCAGAGACGGTGGGCTGAATGGTCCTTCTTGTAGGGATTCTCTGATTGTACCAGTCTACAGATGACCCAGGGGTGTGTTGAAGGTGAATTTTTGACTTGGCATCCCACCAGACGCAACCTTCTGAACAAGGACAATATGGGATTGAGTTACTGGAAAAGGTATTAAATTGGACCCTGATGAGGCAGGCTCAGGGCAGCAAGACAGAGCAATCAATCCTTGGATCTGTTTGCCGAGTTTGCAGGGATTGTTAATGTGCACTGTTAATAGATGAATGAGGGCTCTGAGACTGAGTGCCTTCAATAATGCATCACCCTCTATTATTTTTCACTGAGTAACTTGGTCCCAAGGAATATCACAGCGATCGGATCCTGCAGTACTTTTCTTCCCGCACAGGGAGGTCAGGGCTTCAAATGGGAAATCATTGCACAGCACTTGCCTTTAAGTAGGAGGACACAGAGCTTTGTACTTTTGCCCCTATCCAAAGAATGTTTGTTGTTCCTTTCCCAAGGCTTTTACATCAACTAGAACAGGAGGAGCCATTCAGCCCATTGAGCTTGCTCGCCACTCATTAGGGTCCTGGCTATTCATCAAATTCTAATATTCTCACTCCCTCCTCATATCCTTCATCCCCTTTCGCTCCCCCAAGAGCTGCAATCTAATCTCTTCTTCAATCGTAATATCGCTAACGTGCAGGAGGGAAGCCATTTGGCCCTCGACAATCTGACTCAGGACCCATCCCTGTAACTCACCTGACATGTTAAGGATCAATTAGCATGGGCACTTCACCCAACCTGCATATCTTTGGGACATATAAGGGGCAATTGAGCATGGTCCATCCCGCTAACCTACACTCTTTGACACTGAGAGCAATTTTAAGCACCGGGCAATACGCTAACCTAGTGAGAGTAGCACCTTCAGGGGAGGAGGGAGCCCTGTATCCCAGTGAGAGTCAGCACCTTCAGGGGAGGAGGGAGACCCTGTATCCCAGTGAGAGTCAGCACCTTCAGGAGAGGAGGGAGACCCTGTATCCCAGTGAGAGTCAGCACCTTCAGGAGAGGAGGGAGACCCTGTACCCCAGTGAGAGTCAGCACCTTCAGGAGAGGAGGGGGACCCTGTATCCCAGTGAGAGTCAGCACCTTCAGGAGAGGAGGGAGACCCTGTATCCCAGTGAGAGTCAGCACCTTCAGGAGAGGAGGGAGACCCTGTACCCCAGTGAGAGTCAGCACCTTCAGGAGAGGAGGGAGACCCTGTACCCCAGTGAGAGTCAGCACCTTCAGGAGAGGAGGGAGACCCTGTATCCCAGTGAGAGTCAGCACCTTCAGGGGAGGAGGGAGACCCTGTACCCCAGTGAGAGTCAGCACCTTCAGGGGAGGAGGGGGACCCTGTATCCCGTGAGAGTCAGCACCTCAGGAGAGGAGACCTGTACCCAGTGAGAGTCAGCACCTTCAGGAGAGGAGGGGGACCCTGTACCCCAGTGAGAGTCAGCACCTTCAGGAGAGGAGGGGACCCTGTATCCCAGTGAGAGTCAGCACCTTCAGGAGAGGAGGGAGACCCTGTACCCCAGTGAGAGTCAGCACCTTCGAGGGAGGGAGACCCTGTATCCCAGTGAGAGTCAGCACTCAGGAGGGGGACCCTGTACCAGTGAGAGTCAGCACCTTCAGGGGAGGAGGGGACCCTGTACCCCAGTGAGAGTCAGACCTTCAGGAGAGGAGGGAGACCCTGTACCCCAGTGAGAGTCAGCACCTTCAGGAGAGGAGGGGACCCTGTACCCCAGTGAGAGTCAGCACCTTCAGGAGAGGAGGGAGACCCTGTACCCCAGTGAGAGTCAGCACCTTCAGGGGAGGAGGGAGACCCTGTACCCCAGTGAGAGTCAGCACCTTCAGGGGAGGAGGGAGACCCTGTACCCCAGTGAGAGTCAGCACCTTCAGGGGAGGAGGGAGACCCTGTACCCCAGTGAGAGTCAGCACCTTCAGGAGAGGAGGGAGACCCTGTACCCCAGTGAGAGTCAGCACCTTCAGGAGAGGAGGGAGACCCTGTATCCCAGTGAGAGTCAGCACCTTCAGGAGAGGAGGGAGACCCTGTATCCCAGTGAGAGTCAGCACCTTCAGGAGAGGAGGGGGACCCTGTATCCCAGTGAGAGTCAGCACCTTCAGGAGAGGAGGGAGACCCTGTACCCCAGTGAGAGTCAGCACCTTCAGGGGAAGAGGGAGACCCTGTACCCCAGTGAGAGTCAGCACCTTCAGGAGGGAGACCCTGTATCCCAGTGAGAGTCAGCACCTTCAGGAGGGAGACCCTGTACCCCAGTGAGAGTCAGCACCTTCAGGAGAGGAGGGAGACCCTGTATCCCAGTGAGAGTCAGCACCTTCAGGAGAGGAGGGAGACCCTGTATCCCAGTGAGAGTCAGCACCTTCAGGAGAGGAGGGAGACCTGTATCCCAGTGAGAGTAAGCACCTTCAGGAGAGGAGGGGGACACTGTATCCCAGTGAGAGTCAGCACCTAGGAGAGGAGGGAGACCCTGTATCCCAGTGAGAGTCAGCACCTTCAGGGGAAAAGGGACCCTGTATCCCAGTGAGAGTCAGCACCTTTAGGAGGGAGACCCTGTATCCCAGCGAGAGTCAGCACCTTCAGGAGGGAGACCTGTACCCCAGTGAGAGTCAGCACCTTCAGGAGAGGAGGGAGACCCTGTATCCAGTGAGAGTCAGCACCTCGGAGAGGAGGGGACCTGTATCCCAGTGAGAGTCAGCACCTTCAGGGGAGGAGGGGGACCCTGTATCCCAGTGAGAGTCAGCACCTTCAGGAGAGGAGGGAGACGCTGTATCCCAGTGAGAGTCAGCACCTTCAGGGGAGGAGGGAGACCCTGTATCCCAGTGAGAGTCAGCACCTTCAGAGGAGGGGGACCCTGTATCCCAGTGAGAGTCAGCACCTTCAGGAGAGGAGGAGACCCTGTATCCCAGTGAGAGTCAGCACCTTCAGGAGAGGAGGGGGACCCTGTATCCCAGTGAGAGTCAGCACCTTCAGGAGAGGAGGGGGACCCTGTATCCCAGTGAGAGTCAGCACCTTCAGGAGAGGAGGGGGACCCTGTATCCCAGTGAGAGTCAGCACCTTCAGGAGAGGAGGGGGACCCTGTATCCCAGTGAGAGTCAGCACCTTCAGGGGAGGAGGGGGACCCTGTATCCCAGTGAGAGTCAGCACCTTCAGGGGAGGAGGGGGACCCTGTATCCCAGTGAGAGTCAGCACCTTCAGGGCAGGAGGGAGACCCTGTATCCCAGTGAGAGTCAGCACCTTCAGGGGAGGAGGGGGACCCTGTATCCCAGTGAGAGTCAGCACCTTCAGGGGAGGAGGGGGACCCTGTATCCCAGTGAGAGTCAGCACCTTCAGGAGAGGAATTGAACATTCAATGAAACCTTCATTGTGCTCTTAAGATTTCCCTGAACTGATGGCAGTGCAGAGAATGAAATGTAGACGTTAGTGGATGTGGAATTATAATTAATAGAGGATATCATATCGAAATGGCTGATGAATACATCACAAGCACTCCTCCTGGACTGCACTCCTAAGATTAGATTTCTGAGTTATATCTCAGTATATATTAATCCCCAGTCTGTCACTGTGTCCGCTCAGTATTATCCACCTTGCTGAGTGCTCCAGGGTAATCTTTCTGGGTCTGGTGAGGAGGCAGGATTAGTTGTTGATGGAATCGGAGCATTCTTAATACTTAATCTTCAACCAAGGTGGCGTGGCAACTCTACTGCAGAGCAACTTACCATTCTGTCGCTGGTAATTCCCCGTACCTCTATCATCATAGAAATCCCTCCAATTACATTCGCATCATGTCAGTGCCAGGCAACGACTATCATCAATAAAAGACACTGTATCCATCACCCCTTCACATTCAATGGCACTACCATCACTGAATTACCCCCACTATCAACATCCTGGGGGTTACCATTGACCATCACTGAATCCCCGCCAACTATCAACATCCTGGGGGTTACCACTGACCATCACTGAATCCCCCCCAACTATCAACATCCTGGGGGTTACCATTGACCATCACTGAATTACCCCCACTATCAACATCCTGGGGGTTACCATTGACCATCACTGAATTACCCCCACTATCAACATCCTGGGGGTTACCACTGACCATCACTGAATCCCCCCCAACTATCAACATCCTGGGGGTTACCACTGACCATCACTGAATTACCCCCACTATCAACATCCTGGGGGTTACCATTGACCATCACTGAATCCCCTCACTATCAACATCCTGGGGGTTACCATTGACCATCACTGAATCCCCGCCAACTATCAACATCCTGGGGGTTACCAGTGACCATCACTGAATCCCCCCCAACTATCAACATCCTGGGGGTTACCATTGACCATCACTGAATCCCCGCTAACTATCAACATCCTGGGGGTTACCATTGACCATCACTGAATCCCCCCCACTATCAACATCCTGGGGGTTACCATTGACCATCACTGAATCCTCCCCCCACTATCAACATCCTGGGGGTTACCATTGACCATCACTGAATCCTCCCCCCACTATCAACATCCTGGGGGTTACCATTGACCATCGCTGAATCCCCGCCAACTATCAACATCCTGGGGGTTACCATTGACCATCACTGAATCCCCCCCACTATCAACATCCTGGGGTTACCATTGACCATCACTGAATCTCCCCCACTATCAACATCCTGGGGGTTACCACATCACTGAATCCCCGCTAACTATCAAATCCTGGGGGTTACCATTGACCATCACTGAATCCCCCCCAACTATCAACATCCTGGGGGTTACCATTGACCATCACTGAATCCCCCCCCACTATCAACATCCTGGGGGTTACCATTGACCATCACTGAATCCCACCCCCCACTATCAACATCCTGGGGGTTACCATTGACCAGAAAGTCAACGGACTGCCACATAGACACGGGGTGGGGGGGGTTTTCCCCTCTCATTGGCCATGTCTAAGAACACTGTGCTTTGTCTGTATAGCACACAAGGAAAAATACTTTTCACTGTTATCACAATACATGTGACAATAATAAATCAAATCTAATCACTGCCTTGTAGCCCAACTGACTACCCTGACTCGTAGTGATGGTGGGGTGGTCGGGATGGGGTGATAGAACGTGATGCCTGTCCCAGTAAGCCTCCCACCCCTCCGAGCACCTCACCCCCACTCCCCCCACCCCACTCCCCAGTGAAAGAGACTCCTGGTGTCGAGGAGAGGGTTGCCTGGTACATTCTGACACAATACGGTCAGAATTATTAATCAGGGCAGTGTTTCGATATCAGCTCCTTCTCCAATGATGGAAGTGTCCTATGGTGTGTGCTGACGAAGTGCGGGCCTGGCAGGGATGTCTCTGTATGTGTGTGTGTGGGTGTGTGTGTGAGTTTCTGTGTGTGTGTGTGTGTGTGTTGTGTGTGGGTGTGTGGTGGTTGTGTGGTGGTGTGTGTGTGTGTGTGTGTGTGTGGTGTGTTGTGTGTGTGTGTGTGTGTGAGAGAGAGAGAGAGACAGAGAGTGTGTGTGGTGTGTGTGTGAGTTGTGTGTGTGTGTCTGTATGTGTGAGTGTGTGTGTGTCAGTGTGTGCTTGTGTGTGTGTGTGAGAGAGAGAGACAGAGAGTCTGTGTGTGTGTCTGTGTGTGAGTTTCAGTGTGTCTGTGTGTGTGTATCTGTGTGTGTGTGTGTGTGTGTTTCTGTGTGTGTGTATGTGTGTCTGTATCTGTCTGTGTGTCTATGTGTGTGTGAGAGTTTCTGTGTGTGCGTTTGTGTGTGTATCTGTGTGTGTTTGTGTGTGTGTCTGTGTGTGTGTGTGTCTGTGTCTATGTGCGTGTGAGAGTTTCTGTGTGTGTGAGAGTTTCTGTGTGTGTCTGTGTGAGTTTGTGTATGTGTGTGTGTGTCTGTGTCTATGTGTGTGTGAGAGTTTCTGTGTGTGTGTGTGTGTGTGTGTTATACCATGCCACCAGTCAGGAGAGATGAATACTCCAGCAGCTGCCTGCACCATTTGGGAAGCTCTCTCATTAACACTGGATATTACAGAGTGTGGAGATCTCACAGCTGCTCCCTCTCCTCTCTCCCCTGCCAGCCTGACCCCGTTCCCCTCTAACACCCTGATTAAAACATTCATTTACAGTCTGAGTGTACAGACAGCACAAACATTATCACATTGCACAGCACCTGCCAGCTCAGAGAGAGAGGAGGGGAGGGAGGAGGTGCCTCTCTCTCTCTCCATCTCTCTCTCTCTCCATCTCCTTTCTCTCTCTCTCTCCCCATTTTCTTTCTCTCTCTCCATCTCCTCTCTCTCCCTCTTCTCTTTCTCTCCATCTTTCTGTCTCCATCTCCTTTCTCTCTCTCTCTCCTCTCTCCCTTCTGCTCCTCTCTATCCCATTGTCTCCAATCTCTTCCCCTCTCCTCCCTCCTCTCTCACTCTGTATTTGTCCCTCTCTCTCGCTTTCCCTCCCTCTCTCTCTCTCTCTTCCTTTGGCTCTTCTCTCGCTCTCATTCTCTCCTCTCTCTCCCTTTCCTGTTCTCAATTTGCCCCGTACTTGACAAGGAAGGACTGCCTGAATTCTTTCAAAAATCTGATGCAGGAAGTATCCAGGTTCAATTCCAGGCTCGGGTCACTGTCTGTGCAAAGTCTGCATGTTCTCCCTGTGTCTGCATGGGTTTCCTCCGGGTGCTCCGGTTTTTTCCCACACTCCAAAGATGTATGGGTTAGGTTGACCGGCTATGGGAAAACACGTGGGGTTATGGGGATATGTGGGGGGACAGGTACTGGATAGAGTCTGTTCTGCCATGTCTGATATTTTTCTCATCCCCCCATTCTCCTGCCTTTTCCCCTGATCCCCTTATTAATCAGGAACCGATCTCTGTCTTAAAGACACTCAGTGACCCCGGCCTCCTCTGCGGCAAAGAGTTCCACAGATTCCCCACTGAAGAAATTCCTCTGTTTTAAAGGATTGTCCCTTTAGCCTGAGGTTGTGCCCTCTCTGGTTCTAGTTTTTCCTACTAGTGGAAACATCCTCTCCCCGTCCCCTCTATCCAGGGCCTCGCAGTATCCTGTAAGTTTCAATAAGACCCCCCCTCATCCTTCTAAACTCCAACGAGTACAGACCCAGAGTCCTCAACCCGTTCCTCATCCGACAAGCTCTTCATTCCAGGGATCATTCTTGTGAACCTCCTCTGGACCTTTTCCAAGGCCGGCACATCCTTCCTTAGAAACGGGGCCCAAAACTGCTCACAAATGGGATCTGACCAGAGCCTTGTACAGCCTCAGAAGTCCATCCCTGCTCCTGTATTCTAACCCTCTCGATATGAATGCTAACATTGTATTTGCCTTCCTAACTGCCCACTGAACCTGCAGGTTAATCTTAAGAGAATCTTGAACAATGACTCCCAAGTGCCTTTGTGTTTCTCATTTCCGAAGCATTTCCCCATTTAGAAAACAGTCTCTGCTTCTGTCCCTTCTTACCTCACACAAACAATGATGAGACAGAGTACAGGAATGAGATAGAGAATCTGGTGAACCGGTGCAGTGACAATAATCTCTCCCTCAATGTTAACAAAACGAAGGAGATTGTCATCGACTTCAGGAAGTGTAAAGGAGAACATGCCCCTGTCTACATCAACGGAGGCGAAGTAGAAATGGTCGAGAGCTTCAAGTTTTTAGATGTCCAGATCACCAACAATCTGTCCTGCCCCACCTCCACACCGACACTGTAGTTAAAAAAGCCCCACCAACGCCTCTACTTTCTCAGAAGACTGAGGAAATTCAACATGTCCGCTACGACTCTCACCAACTTTTACAGATGCCCCATAGAAAGCATTCTTTCTGGTTGTATCACAGCTTGGTCTGGGCTCCTACAAAAGGTCGTGAATGTAGCCCAATCCCATCACACAAACCAGCTTCCCATCCATTGACTCTGTCTACATTTCCCGCTGCCTCGGGGAAAAGCAGCCGGCTTAATTAAGGACCCCATGCACCCAGACATTCTCTCTTCCACTTTTACTGTCAGGAAAAATTACAGAAGTCTGAAGTCACAAACCATCCGACTCAAGAACAGCTTCTTCCGTGTTGCCAATGAACCGAGTGAATCTCCTCTGCACCCCCTCCAGTGCCAAAACTGTGCACAGTAACTCCAGGTGTGGCCTCACCAGCATCTTATACAGCTGCAGCATAACCTCGCTGTTTTTAAACTCCATCCCTCTCGCAATGAAGGATGAAATTCCATTTCCCTTCTTCATTACCTGCTACACCTGCAAACCAACTCCTCGAGATTCCTGCACAAGGACGGTTAAGGGGGGGGGGGAACTTAATCAAAAGTCCAGGGTGAGATGGGGGCGTACAGACTGAGTAAGGAAGGGGCGGCATGGTAGCACAGTGGGTTAGCACTGCTGCTTCACAGCTCCAGGGACCCGGGTTCGATTCCCGGCTCGGGTCACTATCTGTGTGGAGTTTGTACATTCTCCCCGTGTCTGCGTGGGTTTCCTCCGGGTGCTCCGGGTTCCTCCCACAATGTGGAAGATGTGCTGGTTAGGGTGCATTGACCATGCTAAAGTTGCCCCTTAGTGCCCTGAGATGCGTCGATTAGAGGGATTAGTGAGTAAAATATGTCGGGATATGGGGTAGGGCCTGGGTGGGATTGTGGTCAGTGCAGACTTGATGGGCTGAAGGGCCTCTTTCTGTACTGTGGGGTTCTACGATTCTGTGAAGGAGAAATTGCCTTCCCATTGGCAGATGTCAGGTAGGCAGGGATTGGAGACTGGTCAGTGCAAATGGCTTGTGCAATGTTCTGTCCCGTGCAATATTGTCTCCAACCAGAGTCAGCACTTCAGTGGGAGAGAAGGGGAGGCTGGGACTGGGGAGGGGTGAGGGGTATCAGAAGAACAAATGACGACAGTGACTGTTTCAACTTCTTGACAGCTCCCAAGATACAGGCTGGGGTTTAAAATAAGCGTCTGTGACACCCTATGTGTCCTCGAGATAATCCCTCCCTGCGTTTCCCCCCTCCATCTCGTCTCTTTGCCACCTCGCTCAGTCACCTCCTGTTACCCGGAAGGAGTGAAGCTTTAACACAGCCCTGGTAACATCTCTTCCAATTATCACCTAGGGAGAACTTTCACAGGATTGTCAGTGAGATGGCACGGAGCGTGTGATGGGAAAACCCTACTGTGTGTGTGTGTGTGTGTGTGTGTGTGTATGCATGTATATGTGTGTATGCATGTGTGCATATATGTGCGTTTATACGTGTGTGTGTATTTGTATGTGTGTTTGTGTGTGTACATGCGTGTGTGTATGTGCGTGCACATGAATCTTCATGTAGCATATGCACATGGGCACGTGTGTCTGTGTACATGTCCAAGAACATGTCTGCATATGTACAGGTGTGAGAATAGGTGTGTACCAGTACGTTAGCAGCTCAGCCCACGTGTGTTTGTTAGGTGTCTGTCTAACAGTCTATACTAAGTTCTAACAGTGTCCATCTATGACTGTGTGTGTCTGACTATTGTTCTATGTTTGTCTGTCTTTGCCTGTCTGTGTGACTTCTTGTTGTGACACTCCACTGTGTGTCTGTCTGTGTGTTGTGTCGATTTCTGTGTGTGTGTAGCTGTGTCTGAGCGTAACTCTGTGTGTGTGTGTTTGTGTGTGTATTTGTGTGTCTGTTTATCACTGTGTGTGTGAATCTGTTTATCTGTGTGTCTGTTTATCTCTGCGTGTGTGTGTGTGCATGTGTCTGTTTACCTGTGTAGTTGTGTGCCTGTTTATCTACGTATCTGCTTATCTGTGTGTGTGTGTGTGTCTATGTGTATCTGTATCTGTGTGTATGTGTGTCTATGTATATCTGTATCTGTGTGTGTGTCTATGTGTATCTGTATCTGTGTGTGTGTGTGTCTGTGTATCTGTATCTGTGTGTGTGTCTATGTGTATCTGTATGTGTGTGTGTGTGTGTCTGTGTATCTGTATCTGTGTGTGTCTATGTGTATCTGTATCTGTGTGTGGGTGTCTGTGTATCTGTATCTGTGTGTGTGTCTATGTATATCTGTATCTGTGTGTGTCTATGTATATCTGTATCTGTGTGTGTGTGGTCTATGTGTATCTGTATCTGTGTGTATGTGTGTCTATGTATATCTGTATCGTGTGTGTGTGTGTCTATGTGTATCTGTATCTGTGTGTGTCTATGTATATCTGTATCTGTGTGTGTCTATGTTATCTGTATCTGTGTGTGTGTGCGTCTATGTGTATCTGTATCTGTGTGTGTGTGTCTATGTGTATCTGTATCTGTGTGTGTGTGTGTCTATGTGTATCTGTATCTGTGTGTGGTTATGTGTATCTGTATCTGTTGTGTGTGTGTCTATGTATATCTGTATCTGTGTGTGTGTGTGTCTATGTATATCTGTATCTGTGTGTGTCTATGTATATCTGTATCTGTTGTGTGTGTCTATGTGTATCTGTATCTGTGTGTGTTATGTATATCTGTATCTGTGTGTGTGTCTATGTATATCTGTATCTGTTGTGTTGTCTATGTGTATCTGTATCTGTGTGTGTGTCTATGTATATCTGTATCTGTGTGTGTTTCTATGTGTATCTGTATCTGTGTGTGTCTATGTGTATCTGTATCTGTGTGTGTGTGTGTGTGTCTATGTATATCTGTATCTGTGTGTGTCTATGTGTATCTGTATCTGTGTGTGTGTGTCTATGTATATCTGCATCTGTGTGTGTCTATGTGTATCTGTATCTGTGTGTCTATGTATATCTGTATCTGTGTGTGTGTGTCTTTGTGTATCTTTATCTGTGTGTGTCTATGTATATCTGTATCTGTGTGTGTGTGTCTATGTGTATCTGTATCTGTGTGTGTCTATGTATATCTGTATCTGTGTGTGTGTGTCTATGTGTATCTGTATCTGTGTGTGTCTATGTGTATCTGTATCTGTGTGTGTGTGTGTCTATGTATATCTGTATCTGTGTGTGTCTATGTGTATCTGTATCTGTGTGTGTGTGTGTGTGTGTGTGTGCGAGTAAATCTCTCCATATCCGTGCCTATCTGCTCCTGATCTCATATTTTCACAGCTGATTGAAGGTGCGTTTCATTCTTAAAATGTAATTTCCAATATCTCGCTGCTTCTTTCACACAGTACAGATTAATAAATATGGAGCGTGAGTAGACATAAGATTACTCTGTATCACTGCTACCATCCCTGCAACCCTGCCTGATATCTATACTTAAAATCATAGACCAGAATCCTAGAATCCACACAGTGCAGAAGGAGGCCATTCAGCTCATTTAGCCTGCACTGATCACAATCCCACCCTCTCCCCAAAACTCCACATATTTACCCTGTTAATCCCCCGAAGCCAGGGTCAATTTAACACAGCCAATCTACCTAAACCACACATCATTGGACTTCTCACAATGTTCCACAAACACGGACAATTTTGTTGATACACAGGGCGGGGGGAAACAAGAGTACCTCCCCCTCTATTCACCAAACACACTACCCCTGTTCCATCCCTCTCCCCACCCCCCGCAACCCGACTGGGTGGTGGGGGTGGGGCACTGATTGCTATGAAGGACACTGACCCCCACAGAGGCCTGGAGACTCCAGCTGCTACTCTATAGGATAATGATTAACACTGGAGAGCTCTGTGTGTGTGTGTGTGTGTGTGCATGGCAATGTTTGATGGGGGGGGACAGTGTAGAGGGAGCTTTACTCTGTATCTAACGCCGTGCTGTACCTGTCCTGGGAGTGTTTGATGGGGGGACAGTGTAGAGGGAGCTTTACTCTGTATCTAACCCCGTGCTGTACCTGTCCTGGGAGTGTTTGATGGGGGGACAGTGTAGAGGGAGCTTTACTCTGTATCTAACCCCGTGCTGTACCTGTCCTGGGAGTGTTTGATGGGGGGACAGTGTAGAGGGAGCTTTACTCTGTATCTAACCCCGTGCTGTACCTGTCCTGGGAGTGTTTGATGGGGGACAGTGTAGAGGGAGCTTTACTCTGTATCTAACCCCGTGCTGTACCTGTCCTGGGAGTGTTTGATGGGGACAGTGTAGAGGGAGCTTTACTCTGTATCTAACCCCGTGCTGTACCTGTCCTGGGAGTGTTTGATGGAGGACAGTGTAGAGGGAGCTTTACTCTGTATCTAACCCCGTGCTGTACCTGTCCTGGGAGTGTTTGATGGGGACAGTGTAGAGGGAGCTTTACTCTGTATCTAACCCCGTGCTGTACCTGTCCTGGGAGTGTTTGATGGGGGGACAGCGTAGAGGGAGCTTTACTCTGTATCTAACCCCGTGCTGTACCTGTCCTGGGAGTGTTTGATGGGGGACAGTGTAGAGGGAGCTTTACTCTGTATCTAACCCCGTGCTGTACCTGTCCTGGGAGTGTTTGATGGGGGACAGTGTAGAGGGAGCTTTACTCTGTATCTAACCCCGTGCTGTACCTGTCCTGGGAGTGTTTGATGGGGGGACAGTGTAGAGGGAGCTTTACTCTGTATCTAACCCCGTGCTGAACCTGTCCTGGGAGTGTTTGATGGGGGGACAGTGTAGAGGGAGCTTTACTCTGTATCTAACCCCGTGCTGTACCTGTCCTGGGAGTGTTTGATGGGGGGACAGTGTAGAGGGAGCTTTACTCTGTATCTAACCCCGTGCTGTACCTGTCCTGGGAGTGGTTGATGGGGGGACAGTGTAGATGGAGCTTTACTCTGTATCTAACCTCGTGCTTTACCTATCCTGGGAGTGTTTGATGGGGGGACAGTGTAGAGGGAGCTTTACTCTGTATCTAACCCCGTGCTGTACCTGTCCTGGGAGTGTTTGATGGGGGGACAGTGTAGAGGGAGCTTTACTCTGTATCTAACCCCGTGCTGTTCCTGTCCCGGGAGTGTTTGAAGTAGGAACGATTTGTTCTTTGATTAATAGTCTGGAATGCAATAAACAGATTGGCGCAGAAGCACTGGCAGAAAGGGGATCAGACAGGAGCCAAAATCGCTGATGAAAATCCCAGTGGACTGACTAACACCCCGATACAGCTGCTGACAGAAGTGGACTCTTTGTTTTTGCAATCCAATTCCTGCCCTCAAGTGTTTGCAGATGTGAAAGGCAGAGCTTGGAACTTCAACAGAAGGGATAAGCTCCAGTGTGCCTCAGGATGGAGGAAGCTGGAACGCGCAGCTCAACTGATCTGCAATTAAAATCTCCTGCTGTTGCACTTTAAGGGCAGCACAGTGATTAGCACTGCTGTCTCATAGCACCAGGGACCCGGGTTCAAATTCAGGCTCAGCTCACTGTCTCTGTGCAGTCTGCACATTCTCCCCGTGTCTCTATGAGTTTCCTCCAGGTGCTCCAGTTTCCTCCCACAGTCCAAAGATGTGCAGGTTAGGGTGGATTGGCTATGCTAAATTGCCCCTTAGTATCCAAAGATGTGCAGGTTAGGGTGGATTGGCCATGCTAAATTGCCCCTTAGTATCCAAAGATGTGCGGGTTAGGTGGATTGGCCATGCTAAATTACCCCTTAGTATCCAAAGGTGTGCAGGTTAGGGTGGATTGCCATGCTAAATTGTCCCTTAGTGTCCAAAGATGTGTGGGTTAGGTGGATTGGCCATGCTAAATTGCCCCTTAGTATCCAAAGATGTGTAGGTTAGGATGGATTGGCCGTGCTAATTGCCCCTTAGTGTCCAAAGATGTGTAGGTATAGGGTGGATTGGCCATGTTAAATTGCCCCTTAGTATCCAAAGATGTGCAGGTTAGGGTGGATTGGCCGTGCTAAATTGTCCCTTAGTGTCCAAAGATGTGTAGGTTCGGGTGGATTGGCCGTGCTAAATTGCCCCTTAGTGTCCAAAGATGTGCGGGTTAGGGTGGATTGGCCGTGCTAAATTGTCCCTTAGTGTCCAAAGATGTGTAGGATAAGTGAATGGCCATTGTCAATTTGTGGGGTTATGGGGATGGGGCTGAGTGAGATGCTTTTTAGGATGATGCAATGGGCCGAATGGCTTCTTTCTACGCTGTCGGAATTCTCTGGAATGGGGAATTTTTTCCTGGGTGGTGGTGGGAATGGTGGGGACAGTGGCTTTGTCCCACGATATGGGGATGCCTGCGAGAGATTTCACGGGGAAGAGTGGTGGGGAATGGGATGATATGAGGGGGCGCTGGGACTGAGACAGGAGGGTAGATTTATGTATGCATTTGTGGGATATGAGCATTGCTGGCCAGACCCAGCATTTACTGACTATCCCCAATCTCCACATGAGAAATGGTGGGTGAACCTGCGGCAGTCCCCGTGTGGGGTAGGTACAGCCACAGTGCTGTTAGGGAGGGAGTTCTGGGATTGTTATTGGACATCAGCCAGTCCCCCGTGTGTGTGGGGTAGGTACACCCACAGTGCTGTTAAAGAGTTCCTGGATTGTTATTGGACATCAGTCAGTGCCCATGTGTGGGGTAGGTACACCCACAGCGCTGTTAGGGAGGGAGTTCCGGGATTGTTATTGGACATCAGTCAGTCCCCGTGTGTGTGTGGGTAGGTACATCTACAGTGCTGTTAGGGAGGGAGTTCCGGGATTGTTATTGGACATCAGTCAGTCCCCGTGTGTGTGGGGTAGGTACACCCACAGTGCTGTTAGGGAGGGAGTTCCAGGATTGTTATCGGATATCAGTCAGTCCCTGTGTGTGTGGGGTAGGTACACCCACAGTGCTGTTAGGGAGGGAGTTCCAGGATTGTTATTGGACATCAGTCAGTCCCTGTGTGTGTGGGGTAGGTACACCCACAGTGCTGTTAGGGAGGGAGTTCCAGGATTGTTATAGGACATCAGTCAGTCCCCGTGTGTGGGGTAGGTACACCCACAACGCTGTTCGGGAGGGAGTTCCGGGATTGTTATAGGACATCAGTCAGTCCCTGTGTGTGTGTGGGGCAGGTACACCCACCGTGCTGTTAGGGAGGGAGTTCCGGGATTGTTATTGGATATCAGTCAGTCTCTGTGTGTGTGGGGTAGGTACACCCACAGTGCTGTTAGGGAGGGAGTTCCAGGATTGTTATTGGACATCAGTCAGTCCCCCGTGTGTGGGGTAGGTACACCCACAGTGCTGTTAGGGAGGGAGTTCCAGGATTGTTATTGGATATCAGTCAGTCCTCGTGTGTGTGGGGCAGGTACACCCACGATGCTGTTAGGGAGGGAGTTCCAGGATTGTTATTGGATATCAGTCAGTCCCCGTGTGTGTGGGGCAGGTACACCCACAGCACTGTTAGGGAGGGAGTTCCAGGATTGTTATTGGATATCAGTCAGTCCCCGTGTGTGGGGCAGGTACACCCACAGTGCTGTTAGGGAGGGAGTTCCCGGATTGTTATTGGATATCAGTCAATCCCCTGTGTGTGGGGCAGGTACACCCACAGCACTGTTAGGGAGGGAGTTCCAGGATTGTTATTGGACATCAGTCAATCCCCTGTGTGTGGGGCAGGTACACCCACAGTGCTGTTAGGGAGGGAGTTCCGGGATTGTTATTGGATATCAGTCAATCCCCTGTGTGTGGGGCAGGTACACCCACAGTGCTGTTAGGGAGGGAGTTCCGGGATTGTTATTGGACATCAGTCAATCCCCTGTGTGTGGGGCAGGTACACCCACAACGCTGTTAGGGAGGGAGTTCCCTGACCCCAGCAACAGTCAAGGAATGGCCAATATATTTCTTTAAGGTTATCCATTAGTGTCACAAGTAGGTTTACATTAACACTGCAATGAAGTTACTGTAAAAATCTCTCCAGTTGCCACACTCTGGTGCCTGTTTGGGTTACACTGAGGGAGAATTTAGCACAGCCCAATGCACCCTAACCAGCATGTCCTTCAGACTGTGGGAGGAAACTGGAGCACCCGGAGGAAACCCACGCAGACACGGGGAGAATGAGCAGACTCCACACAGACAGTGACCCCTAAGTCCGGGAATCGAACCCAGGTCCCTGGCGCTGTGAGGCAGCAGTGCTAACCCACTGAGCCACCCCAAATTTGGGATAGTGTGTGGATCAGAGGGGGGGAAGCTTGCAGCGTGTGGGTTCCCCATGTATCTGCCCCCTCCCCTGCTCCTTCTAGATAGTAGAGGTGGTGGGTTTGGAAGGTGCTGTTGAAGGAGCCTTGGTGAGTCGCTGCGGGCCATCTTGTAGATGGTACACACGGCTGTGTGGGTGGTGGAGGGAGTGAGTGTTTGTGGTTCGCGTGTCGATCGAGCGGGGCTGCTTTGTCCTGGACGGTGTTGAGCTTCTCGAGTGTTGTTGGAGCCGCACTCATCCAGGCAAGTGGAGAATGTTCCAGCACACTCCTGACTTGTGTCCTTGTGGACGGTGGACAGGCTTTGGGGAGTCAGGGGGTGAGTTACTCTCCGCTTTCTCTACATAAGCAGACGGGGGCTGGGGGGAGGGGGTGGTGGTGAGGTGGGTTTGTTTGCGAGGGAAGTAACACTCCCACACATCACAGTCCAGAATGGCCCACTGCTACCCTCTGCTGGAAATAGGCAGTAAAGAGAAGGAGCAAACAACAGCAACAAGAAGACTACATTTCAGTAGCATCTTTCACTTCAATCGAGGCATTATAAAACCGGATGTAAGGCAGAAGGAGATATAGGAGCATTTGATCAGAAGCACAGCAGAAGCGAGGGGGAGGGAATAACATGGAAATGAGTGAGCTAGACAGGGTGATGGGAAGGCGAGGGAAGAGGGAAGGTTGAGGGAGGAGGGTTGAGGGAGGAGGCAAGGAGGAGAGAGGGCAAGGGATGAAAGTAGGAGGGAGGGCAAGGGAAGGGAAGGGGGGAGGGGCAAGAGGGGGGAGGGGAGGGGGGGCGAGGGGGGAGGGATGAGGTGGGGTCAGGGAGAAGGTAAGGTCAGGGAACAAGATGGGGGCGGATGGAGAGAGCGATGGAGGGGGGCAGAGAGGCAGGGATGGGGGAGCCAGAGCCAGGGGGGAGACAGAGGGAGTACAGGGTGGGAGGGTACGGAGAGCAGGTGAGGGAGGGAGGGTGAACCTATTGAAAGATGTTGCGAGTGTGGAACAGGAGGAGGGACAGAGACAGAGACAGAGACAGCGTTTTTATTGATGAACGGTGATTCCAGTCTCACTGTGTCAGGCCTGCACACGAGGAGTGACAGCCCCCAGCCGAGGATTAACATCACCTCACTGAATCCGACCCCAGTCGCCATCCCGCTTCCAGCCTCCACCACCTTCCAGCAGGTTCCACAGGGGCCGTCGGCGAAGGAATGTGTCTGAATCCAGCCGGCACAGTTCCTCCATCAAACCCCCCCCAGGACTCCCCCGAGGGGCTGTGGCCTCAGTCCTCGGGGCTATACCTCACGGCGAGGCGATATTCGACCATGGAGTGCAGCGCAAGGGGTCCCCAAATGCAGTTGCCTGTTCACCCCTCTCTCTCTGTCCCAGTTTTCCTTTTTTCCAGACGTCAATCCGGGCATTCCCCTTTCCCAGATCCCAATCCAGATATTCCCTACTCCCAGGCCTCAATCCGGGCATTCCCCATTCCCAGATCCCAATCCAGATATTCCCTACTCCCAGGCCTCAATCCGGGCATTCCCCATTCCCAGATGCCAATCTGGGCATTCCCCACTCCCAGGCCTCAATCTGGGCATTCCCTATGCCCAGATGCCAATCCAGGCATTCCCCATTCCCAGACCCCAATCTGGGCATTGCCCATTCCCAGATGCCAATCCGGGCGTTCCCCATTCCCAGGCCTCAATCTGGGCATTCCCTATGCCCAGATGCCAATCCAGGCATTCCCCATTCCCAGATGCCAATCCAGGCGTTGCCCATTCCCAGATGCCAGTCCAGGCATTCCCCATTCCCAGATGCCAATCCAGGCGTTGCCCATTCCCAGATGCCAGTCCAGGCATTCCCCATTCCCAGATGCCAATCCAGGCGTTGCCCATTCCCAGATGCCAATCCAGGCATTCCCCATTCCCTG
>JAGIQG010000042.1:2102858-2222858 GCA_024679065.1 Sphyrna mokarran | reverse complement strand
TTAGTCAGTACAACGGGGTGGCACAGTGGGTTCGCACTGCTGCCTTACAGCACCAGGGACCCGGGTTCGATTCCCAGCCTCGGGTCACTGTCTGTGTGGAGTCTGCACGTTCTCCCCGTGTCTGCATGGGATTCGTCCGGGTCTCCTGTTTCCTCCCACAGCATTGACCCAAATAGGCAATAAGGGGATTTTTGCAGTAATTTCGTTGCAATGTTAACGTAAGCCTTACTTGTGACACTAATAAATAAACTTAAAACTTTCTCCTTGCTAACTTTTGAAGGGACCCACCTCGCATTAAGTTGATCTCTCTCTACACTCCTCGCTGTGACTGTAACACTACATTCTGCACCCTCTCCTTTCCTTCTCCATGAACAGTATGCTTTGCCCGTATGGCGTGCAAGAAACAATACTTTTCACTATATACATGTGACAATAATAAATCAAACTTATGTACTCTATGAACGGTATGCTCTGTCTGTAAAGCACACAAGAAACAATACTTTCCACTGGGTCCCAGAACATGTGACAATAATAAATCAAATCAAAATTCAGGGTCACTTATTATTAACTCTGATTCCTGCAGGTTACTGGTCCTGCACGCACCCCCGTACCCACCCCCCCACGCCCTCAGCTCCTACTGTACCTGGAGTGAAGATCCAGCCTCGCTGTCTGCGGGTGTCCTCGGAAGCAAACACTCGTACCGTCTGCACGGCGTCTGGGAAGTGAGTCTGGAACCATTCCACATCCGATTTGCGTCTGGTGTCACTGACAAGCTGGGAGGAGGGAAGGAACACAGACGGTTAATCAATATTGGGGCGGGGGTGAGGGGGGTGGCCAGCCTGAGGTACGCGTCAGGCTCATCGGCCCTGAGGGAGGGGGGCATTGCTACTGCCTTGACCAGATTGGACCTACACTCAGCGCGAATGAGGCAAGGCAGCGAGGGGGAGTGAGGAGGAGAACAGGGAACGAGTGGGAGAAGGGGGCAGTTGGGTCATGGGGGAGTCAGGTCTGGGGAAGAGGGAGTTGGGTTGGGGGTGGGGAGCGCCGCACTGTGGGAGGGTCGGTGCCGAGGGAGCGCCGCACTGTGGGGAGGGTCGGTGCCGAGGGAGCGCCGCACTGTAGGGAGGGTCGGTGCCGAGGCAGCGCCGCACTGTAGGGAGGGTCGGTGCCGAGGCAGCGCCGCACTGTAGGGAGGGTCGGTGCCGAGGGAGCCCCGCACTGTGGGGAGGGTCGGTGCGAGGAGGAGCCGCACTGTGGGGAGGGTCGGTGCCGAGGGAGCCCCGCACTGTGGGGAGGGTCGGTGCCGAGGGAGCCCCGCACTGTGGGAGGGTCGGTGCCGAGGGAGCCCCGCACTGTGGGAGGGTCGGTGCCGAGGGAGCCCGCACTGTGGGAGGGTCGGTGCGAGGGAGCCCCGCACTGTGGGAGGGTGGTGCTGAGGGAGCGCCGCACTGTGGGAGGGTCGGTGCTGAGGGAGCCCTGCACTGTGGGAGGGTCAGTGCCGAGGGAGAGCCGCACTGTGGGAGGGTCGGTGCCGAGGGAGCGCCGCACTGTGGGAGGGTCGGTGCTGAGGGAGCCCCGCACTGTGGGAGGGTCGGTGCTGAGGGAGCCCCGCACTGTGGGAGGGTCGGTGCTGAGGGAGCGCCGCACTGTGGGAGGGTCAGTGCTGAGGGAGAGCCGCACTGTGGGAGGGTCGGTGCTGAGGGAGCCCCGCACTGTGCGGAGGGTCGGTGCTGAGGGAGCGCCGCACTGTGGGGAGGGTCGGTGCTGACGTTACACCACAATCTACTCTCTGGAGGTGCTCTTGAACCGGACATCAGTGCTCAGAGCACGTGTGGGCTTTGGGAGCCGTCCTTACCCAGACTGGCTGCGGTATATCCTTGATGATTAAGCGACAGAAGCAGCCAGGATCTCGGGCTCGTTGTTCTTCCCCCCAGCGGATCATGTCCTTCCGGTACTGCTCCTTGTACTCGCCGGCTCCCAGTAACTCCTGCAGGTCCAGCCCGTGTTCCTGCCCAAATCAAACAGCCAGAGTCAGTTCACATCCACTGCACTGCCCCCAACACCCATCAAACAGTCACAAGTGCCGAAGGTCCTCCTGATATCCTTCCTCTACCTTCCAGCAACATTGACCATTCTTCACTACCTTGTCACATTACAGATCACATAGTGGGTTAGCACTGCTGTCTCACAGCTCCAGGGACCCAGATTCGATTCCCCAGCAGCACGGTGACACAGTGGGTTAGCACTGCTGTCTCATAGCGCCAGGGACCCGGGTTCGATTCCCAGCAGCACAGTGACACAGTGGGTTAGCACTGCTGTCTCACAGCGCCAGGGACCCGGGTTCGATTCCCCAAGCAGCACAGTGACACAGTGGGTTAGCACTGCTGTCTCACAGCGCCAGGGACCCGGGTTCGATTCCAGCAGCACAGTGACACAGTGGGTTAGCACTGCTGTCTCACAGCGCCAGGGACCCGGGTTGATTCCCAGAGCACGGTGACACAGTGGGTTAGCACTGCTGTCTCACAGCCCAGGGAACGGGTTCGATTCACAGCAGCCACGGTGACACAGTGGGTTAGCACTGCGGTCTCACAGCGCCAGGGACCCGGGTTCGATTCCCCAGCAGCACGGTGACACAGTGGGTTAGCACTGCTGTCTCACAGCGCCAGGGACCCGGGTTCGATTCCCAGCAGCACGGTGACACAGTGGGTTAGCACTGCTGTCTCACAGCGCCAGGGACCCGGGTTCGATTCCCAGCAGCACGGTGACACAGTGGGTTAGCACTGCTGTCTCACAGCGCCAGGGACCCGGGTTCGATTCCCCAGCAGCACGGTGACACAGTGGGTTAGCACTGCTGTCTCACAGCGCCAGGGACCCGGGTTCGATTTCCAGCTTGGGTCACTGTCTGTGCTGAGTCTGCATGTTCTCCCCATGTCTGTGTGGGTTTCCTCCAGGTGCTCCACTTTTCTCTCACAGTCCAAAAGACGTGCTGGTTAGGGTGCATTGGCCGTGTTAAATTCTCCCTCAGTGTAACCCGAACAGGTGCCGGACTGTGGCGATATGGGAAATTTCATCGTAACTTTATTGCAGTGTTAATGCAAGCCTTACTTGTGATACTAATAATAAACTTTACTTTATTGTTCCCCGCTCTCTCGCTCTCGCCTTAAGATCAGAACATTGTGGCTTCAAGACCCGATCTTTAAAGCAGGAGGCCATTCAGCCCACTCCAGTCCATCACACAAACCAGCCTCCCATCCATTGACTCTGTCTACACTTCCCGCTGCCTCGGGGAAAAGCAGCCGGCATAATCAAAGACCCCCCCCCCCCATGCACCCGGACATTCTCTCTTCCACCTTCTTCTGTCAAGGAGAAAGATACAAAAGTCTGAGGTCCCGTACCGACCGACTCAAGAACAGCTTCTTCCCTGCTGCTGTCAGACTTTTGAATGGACCTACCTTGCATTAAGTTGATCTTTCTCTACACCCCTCGCTGTGACTGTAACACTACATTCTGCACCCTCTCCTTTCCTTCTCTGTGAACGGTATGCTTTGTCTGTATAGTGCGCAAGGAACAATACTTTTCACTGTATCCCAATACATGTGACAATAATAAATCAGACCAGAGCTGTACACAATACTCTAGGTGTAGCCTCACTAAGGCCCTGTATAATTGCAACAACACATCCCTGCTCCTGTACTCCAAACCTCTCGCAATAAAGGCCAGCATGTCATTTGTTTCTTTACCGCCTGCTGCACCTGCATGCTTACCTTCAGCGTTTGGTCCACAAGGACTATTAGATCCCTCTGCACACTCCCCCCTCCCCATTCGCAGCCATTCAGGTAGAAGTGGGGGTGGGGGAAGCGGAATGGGATCAGAGGGAGGACAGAGGGAGCAGAGCAAAGGATGCTACCACGCAAGGCAGCCGGGAAGAGAGAGCGAGAAAGCAGAGGGGGTGAATGCAGCAGCCTCTGCCGAGGGTGGGATCCTGCTGAGCGTTACCTTGGCGTATTCCTCCTTAATGGGTGCCGACAGCCTCAGGATGGCGCAGTTCTCATCTCCCAACCTCCAGAAAACACACAGAGAAAAGTCAATTAAATAAAGCACTCACTGGGTCAGGTGGGGGATGGGGTTGTGGGGTGGGGGGAAGTTGGAATCAGATAGGGTCGCCAACCATCCAAACTTGGCCAGAAAGCCTCCAGGAATTAAAGATTCAAGAGGGAGAAGCGATGGCCCAGTGGTATTATTGCTAGATTGTTAATCCAGAAGTTCAGCTAATGTCCTGGGGGACCCAGGTTCGAATCCCGCCACAGCACATGGTGGAATTTAAATTCAATAAAAAATATCTGGGATTAAGAATCTACTGATAATCCATTGTTGGAAAATCCCATCCGGTTCCCTTTAGGGAAGGAAATCTGCCGTCCTTACCCCGGTCTGGCCTACATGTGACTCCAGAAACTCTCCTCCACACACACACACACACACACACACACACACACAGCAATGTGGTTGACACTTAACTACCCCAATGAAATGGCCTGGGTGAGACACTATCTGTTAGGGTCACAAATCGACTGACATTAACATCGCAATGAAGTTACTATGAAAATTCCCTAGTTGCCACACACTGGCGCCTGCTCGGGTACACTAAGGGAGAATTTAGCATGACCAATGTACCCTAACCAACACGCTTTTCGAATTGTGGGAGGAAACTGGAGCACCAGCGGAAATTCACACAGACACAGAGAGAACATGCAGACTCGCACAGACTTTGACCCAAGCCGGGAATTGAACCCGAGTCCCTGGTGCTGTAAGACAGCAGCGCTAACCCACTGTGTCACCGTGCTGCTGGGAATCGAACCCGGGTCCCTGGCGCTGTGAGACAACAGTGCTAACCCACTGTGTCACCGTGCTGCTGGGGAATCGAACCCGGGTCCTTGGTGCTGTGAGACAGCAGTGCTAACCGCGTGTCACCGTGCTGCTGGGGAATCGAACCTGGGTCCCTGGCGCTGTGAGACAGCAGTGCTAACCCACTGTGTCACTGTGCTGCTGGGGAATCGAACCCGGGTCCCTGGCGCTGTGAGACAGCAGTGCTAACCCACTGTGTCACCGTGCTGCTGGGGAATCGAACCCGGGTCCCTGGCGCTGTGAGACAGCAGTGCTAACCCACTGTGTCACCGTGCTGCTGGGGAATCGAACCCGGGTCCCTGGTGCTGTGAGGCAGCAGTGCTAAACCACTGTGCTGTCAACTGTCAGAAAAACCCATCTGGTTCCCTTTAGGGAAGGAAATCTGCCGTCCTTACCTGGTCTGATCTACATGTGACTCCAGAGCCACACAGCAATGTGGTTAACTCTCAACTGCCCCTCCAAGAGCAAGTAGGGAGTGGGCAATAAATGCTGGCCCAGCCAGCAATGCCCATGCCCCATGAACGAATAAAAACAATGTAAAATTAAGACCAATCTCCAGGATGCTGTAGTGTGCAACCCTGAAGAGGTATCTGGATCTTAGAAAAGATTGGGGTTTTTTTTTATCGTCATTTTCTTGGAGTGTTTCTCCTCACTAGATGCTAAAGTATTGAATACGGTGGCGGGGTTAGTGGGATAGGAGCGCAGGATGGGGAGAACATCAGCCAATTGGGTATGAGTCTTCTTGCTTTCCAAGAAGAGTCCAAGATGGATGCGTTGACCAAATAAAAGCTGGAGAGTATGGTGAGAAGTGATTAAACCCCCAGAAACACGTTTATTTGCTATCGGCAACCCTATCAAGAGAGTTGAGGGAGGGAAAAGAGGTTCGAGAGAAAGTAAGGAATAAGACTGTGGGGTGTCCCCCTCTCCTAACCCCCGGCAATGACTCCCAGGGATAAAACAATGGCTGAGTGCGGGAGGCAGGCATGGGGGGGCTTTGTGGACGGAGGTCCGATGTGCTGGGGGTGAGGGGGCAGAACTGGGTGCCAGGGGGTGAGGGGGGAGGATGCGTGGGAAAGCTGAGGGGAGCTGGGGGGGGGCGGGCGGCGGTAGGCGAGGGGTGGAGGGAGGTAAGCGAGGAAGGGGCGGAGGGAGGTCGGTGTGGAGGGGGCGGAGGGAGGTCGGCAAGGAGGGGGCGGAAGGAGGTAGTTGGCGGGGTGGGGGGGAGGAAGGTGTGGGGGTGGGGGGAGGTAGGCGAGAGGGTGGGAAGAGGCAAACGAGGGAGTGGGGGGAGGCAAGCGAGGGGCAGGGGGAGGCAGGTGAGGGGAGGTGTGTGAGGAGGCGGAGGAGGTAAGCGAGGGGGCAAAGGGAGGTAGGAGAGGGGGTGAGGGACGGAAGTGGGCGAAGGGGGAGGTAGGGAAGGGGACGAGGGTAGATAGGAGAGGGGCTGAGGGGAAGGGGAGTGAGGAGGCGAGGGGCAAAGATCGGCGAGAGGGCAAGAGCTGAAGGTTGGCAAAGGTGCTAGGGGCAGAGGTCGGTGAGGGGACGGCGGAGGGCAGGGGTCAGCGAGGGGGCGAGGGCTGGAGGTCGGCGAAGGGGCCAGGGGCGGAGGTCGCCGAGGGGGCGGCGGAGGGCAGAGGTCGGCGAGGGGGCGAGAGCTGAAGGTCGGCGAAGGGGCCAGGGGCGGAGGTCGCCGAGGGGGCGGCGGAGGGCAGAGGTCGGCGAGGGGGCGAGAGCTGAAGGTCGGCGAAGGGGCCAGGGGCGGAGGTCGCCGAGGGGGCGGCGGAGGGCAGAGGTCGGCGAGGGGGCGAGAGCTGAAGGTCGGCGAAGGGGCCAGGGGCGGAGGTCGCCGAGGGGGCGGCGGAGGGCAGAGGTCGGCGAGGGGGCGAGAGCTGAAGGTCGGCGAAGGGGCCAGGGGCGGAGGTCGCCGAGGGGGCGGCGGAGGGCAGAGGTCGGCGAGGGGGCGAGAGCTGAAGGTCGGCGAAGGGGCCAGGGGCGGAGGTCGCCGAGGGGGCGGCGGGAAGATAATAAATCTGGCACTATGCCCCCCATAGTCGAATAGCCAGCACATCTCCGAGCGGGGTGAGGAGCCGCCAAGGACCCCCAAGCCAGCCATTTCTAGTCTAAATTATCTGTTTGGAACTTCTGAAAAGAAAAGATACTTAAATATTTATATCTGTATATTTAAATTGGGAAATAGCCCCCACCCCCCCCCCTCCGTGAGGAACAGCGGTCATTACAACAACAACACCAGTTTGTTCACAGGCAGAAGGTCAGGGAGGGAGCGCTTGGGGAAGGGGAGGAGGCCATTCGGCCCCTCAGCTGGCCGACCTGCCCTGGATGGTGTCCGTGATGAAATCCTTCCCCGATTTCCTCTTCCCGCTGAAGAGCAGCAGCGAGGCCGGCGCCGCCATCTTGGATCGGGACAAACCACTTCCCCAGTCAGAGGGGAGTCAGGGTCAACACCAGACACCCAACCGCGGGCAGCGCCCCAGTCCAACCCCTTAGACCCCAAACCCCCCTCATCCTTAAGCAATTACCACCATTAATCCCCCTCATCCCGCATCACAGCAGCCGGCCCTGGGGTTTTAGCCACCTTCTGCTTTCACTTAACCCCCTCTATCCATAATGGCACCGGTGGTGCGACCTTATTAGCCTCGGGGTAGCTTCCATTGGTAGGAGATTGGTTCCGCCCTGAGTTTTTACCCCCTCCCAAGCTGTGGAATGTCACAGGAATAGTGAATGCTGGAACATCTCAGCAGGTCTGACAGCATCTGTGGGGAGAGAATAGGACCAAAGTTTCAATTTTGACTCGAAACGTTGGCTTCGTTCTCTCGTAGAAATCCCACAGTCAAGAAGGAGGCCATTCAGCCCATCAAGTCTGCACCGACTCTCCGACACGAAAATATTACCCAGGCACCATCCATATAACCCAACGTGTTTACTCTGCTATTTCCCACCCCCCCCCCCACTCCAAAACCTGCACATCTTTGGACAATAAGGGGCAATTTAGCATGGCCATTCCCTCTAACCACACATCTTTGGACACGAAGAGGCAATTTCGCATGGCCAATCCACATAACCAGCACAACTTTGGGACACTAAGGTGCAATTTAGCACGGCCAAATTCACATCCTAACCGGCACATCTTTGGACACTAAAGGGAAATTTAGGATGGCCAATCCACCCTAACCTGCACATCTTTGGACACTAAGGGACAATTTAGCACGGCCAATCCACCCTAACCTGCACATCTTTGGACACTAAGAGACAATTTAGCACGGCCATCCACCCTAACCTACACATCTTTGGACACTAAGAGACAATTTAGCACGGCCAATCCACCCTAACCTACACATCTTTGGACACTAAGGGACAATTTAGCACGGCCAATCCACCCTAACCTGCACATCTTTGGACACTAAGGGACAATTTAGCATGGCCAGTCCACCCTAACCTGCACATTTTTGGACACTCCTGTTTCCTTGTCTTGCCTCACATGAAGTAGAAAGGATCAAGGGCTTCAGGTTTTTCAGTGTCCAGATCACCCCATGCCGACACAATAGTTAGAAAAGCCCTACAAATGCCTCTACTTTCTCAGAGGACTGAGGAAATTTGGCATGTCAGCTACGACTCTTACCAACTTATCCAGATGCACCATAAAAGCATTCTCTCTGGTTGCATCACAGCTTGGTATGGGCTCCTACTCTGCCCAAGACCGCAAGGAACTGCAAAAGGTCATGAATGTAGCCCAAACCACCATGCAAACCAGCCTCCCATCCATTGACTCTGTCAACATTCTCTGCTGCCTCGGCAGAGTAGCCAGCATAATTAAGGACACTACACACTCCGACAGTCACTCTTGCATCCTCTTCCATCGGGGAAAAAGATGTAAACATCTGAGGCCATGTATCAACTGACTCAAGAACAGCTTCTTCCCTGCTGACCTACCTCTCATTAAGCTGACCTTTCTCTATACCCTAGCTATGACTGCAACACTACATTCTTGCACTCTCTCCTTTTCTTCGCAATGAACGGTGTGCTTTTTCTGCGTAGCACGCAAGAAATAATTCTTTTCACTGTATCCCAATACATGTGACAATAATAAATCAAATCGAATGGAACATCATGAATACTAAGAAGTCTCACTACACCAGATTAAATCCAATAGGTTCATTTGGAATCATGAGCTTTTGGAACATTGCTCCTTAATCAGGCGAGTGGTCTTCATTCCACATCATAAAATTGAATGGAGTCAAATTGAATTGCACAAAATGTGGGTTTCCTCCAAGTGCTCTGGTTTCCACTCACAGTTGGAAGATGTGCAGTTTAGATGGATTGACCATGCTAAATTGTCCCTGAGTATCAGGGGGACTCAGTAAGAATCTGGCAACACCGATTTTAAATCCAACCGATTTATTTGATAGTAAATCTGCGAGCTTTCAACTTTTTGTCTTCGTCAGGCAAGTGCAGTGTTCTGGTCTGCAATAGCACACATATCAGCACAGACATGTATCAGGGGGACTAGCAAATCTTTAGATAAAGAAATGGGAATAGAGCCTGGGTGGATTGTGGCTGGTGCAGACTGAATGAGCCAAATGGCCTCCTTCTGCACTGTAGGGATTCTGTGATTCAATTCAATTTCATTCCATTCAATTCAGTGCGGCTCTGTGGGGGCACTAGCCCTTTAAGGGCTCTGTTGGGTCTGGGGCCCTTTAAGAGTGTGGAGACGACCTGTCTTTCTCTCCTCTGCCGGCAGGGGGAAATAGGTGACATGACTGGGATTGGTGGAGGCAGGCCGGCGGCCTGAGTAACGCGGGTGGTGATTGGTGGTCCGGCGGCGGGGCTGGTGGCGGCCAATGTGAGGGCGCGTTGGCGGCAGGTGGGGAGTGTTCGGCCGTTGGGGCCTTTTGTTCTGGAAGTTTCCGAGCGGCGGCGGCGGGCGGCGGTGAGAGACTCGGAGTGGCGGCATCATGAGGTAAAAATCAGCCGGGAGACGGCTGGGAGAGAGGGGGGGAGAGAGAGAGAGAGAGAGAGGCCTGAGGTCCGGGGATCGAGTTTTCCCTCCCCCACAGGGGGTTGGGGAATTCCCTCATGGCGCCGCCACCATTCCCCCCCCCCCCCCCCCCCCCGGCTCCATCCGCCTTTGTCTGGGTCATTCGCCTCCTGTTCTTCTGAGGGGCAGCGCCTCCAGCTCAGTCTACTTGCCCTTCAGATAAATCCATTCGGCCCTTCCAGCCCCTACTACCCCTTCCAGCTCTTATCAGCCCTTCACTGGATGCCATTTGGCCCATCCATCCCCTGCCAGCCCTTTAGTTAAGGCTTTTTTGGTCCTCCAGCCGAGATCATTCGGCCCTTCCAGCCCCTACTAGCTCTTCAGTGAACGCCTCTTGGCCCATCCAACACGTAGTAGCCCTTTCAATACGATCATTTGGCCCCATCCACCCCCGATTTAAGGCTATTCAGTCCTTCCAGTCTCTATCAGCACTTCAGTTAAGGTCATTTTACCCTTACTGTACTTGATTGAATGCCACTTGGCCCGTCCAGCTCTGACTGACTCTCTGGTTAAGGCCCTTTGTCTCATGCAGCATCTATTGCCCTCCGTGCAAGACCGTTTGGCCCTTCCAGCCCCTACTATCCCTTGGTCTCTTCCTTGCTTAGTAAGTGGATTGTAGGAGTAACCTCCAGTTTCGGCCTTTTGAACTCTTATTGCCCGTCTGGTCGTAATCCCAGTTCTGCTTTCCCTGTGGACCTCTCACCAAAAAAAAAAACCCTCCTCTCCCTTGATGATAGGGACAGCCTCTGGCTCTTTGGGCCTTCCAGACCATTCTGCCTTTCGGTAAGACCACATGGCCTATCTGGTCACAGTCTCAATTCCACCCCCTTTCAGGCATCATCTTCTCGATCTCAATGACTTGCAGTGTTTTTAAAAAGAAAGCAACCCGCCAACCTTGCTCATTTGCCAATGTAATTTTTTTCTAGGCTTGGAAATAGTTTATTATTAAATGAAAACTCTTGAATTCCTCTTATCAAATCTCCCCTGAATCATCTGAGCTGCCAGGAGGACTGTCAGGGCTTCTTTAGACTCTTTGCATAACGAAAGTCACTCATCCCTGGTACCTCAGTATTTTCTTTTTCCCCATATCATCTTCAAGCAGAATGAATGAATGAAACCAAATTTTAAATAGAAATAAAACTTACATCGTCAACATTTTTTGAATAACTTGCCAGAGTATTAGAGGCAAGACCAATGGACCTTTATTCACAAAGCACCTGTCACAAATTGCGTCATCATACTGGGATATGTTTATTTCAACCTCTTGTTTTCACGCCTGGTCAGCTCCAGGCAGCAGGCAATCAAGGGGATCATCCAATCCAACTGTTTGCCCCTCTCCTGCGGCTATATTCGAGGCCAGGTGTCCCTGGAAAGGGAACGTGCGTCTTGAGGGCACATTTGTGCCTGCTGGGTATTGCAGGGACCGAGGTGCGTTACTGATCCCTTTAATCACATTTTCATTTGATGTTTTAAGTTTCCTTTCTGCTTTGTCTTACATTTCGGCCGTTCCTCTGCTTTTAGGGAGTTGCCCCTTTTTGCTCTGTCCTGAAATCAAGTTGATTTTGGTTGAACACAAAAGGGAGCGATTATGGTTTTGTTTAGGCAAGTTGATGGAACAAAGAACAAAAAAACAGCATGGGAAACAGGCCCTTCGGCCCAACGAGCCCACGCCGTCACCTCGATGTTCCCACTTGTACCCATGATCCCTGTCTATGTTTATAGATCTATGCGTTGGAACCAAATTTGAGACAATTTAGGGAGAATTTGTTCTGCCAGTCAGCCTAAGAGCACATCTTTGGGATGTGGGAGGAAACTGGAGCACCTGGAGAAAACCCACACAAGCACAGCGAGAATGTACAAACTCCCACAGACACAGGCCCAAATCCATGTATCTGCACAGCACAGTAATAGTCACTGAGCTGTCATGTTGCTCTTCAAATGATCCAGGTCAAGCGTACCCTAACGACGTGAAGCACTAGGATACTCTCGAAAAATCCAAGAGCAGCCCTCTCACGACCCATCGCGTTTCTGCCCCTTGTTAGACAACAAGACGGACCAAAGTACTTGTAGGATAAAACAAATACATCAATATCATCATCTATTTACACACTTCCCAGAGAACTTCCAAGGCTCATGATCCCTATTTTAAATCAGTTTTCTATATCCCTCCATTCCCATTCTGTTCATGTGCCCATCTAAGCATATCTCAAATAACTCCAGAGTGCCTGCCTCCACCACTTTACTTGGCAGCGCATTCCATACCCCCACCACCCTCTGTGTGAAAAAACTCCCTCTAGCATCCAAATTATACCTTACCCCCTCACCCTAAGCCCGTGACCTCTCGTGGTATTTGAGTCCGTCCTAGGAAAAAGCTTAACACTGTTTACTCTATCTATACCCCTCATAATCTTGTACACCTCTATTAGATCTCCTCTAAGTCTATGTTTTTCTAAGGAAAGCAGCCCCAATTTGCCTAACCCCTCTCGCCATTAGCTTCCGTACCAGGTGGCAGGGCTGCCTCTCAGCACCAGGAACCCAGGTTCAAAACTGGGCTTGGTCGCTGTCTGTGTGGAGTTTGCACATTCTCCATATTAGAACATTACAGCGCAGAACAGGCCCTTCGGCCTTCGATGTTGCGCCGACCAATTAGGAAAAAGCAGTGACCCTCCAAACGAAACCATTCCCTTTTCATCCATAAACTTATCTACTAACCTCTTAAACGTCACCAAACTTGGTGCATCTACAACTGACGCAGGCAGGGCATTCCATACCCTAACCACCCTTTGGGTAAAGAACCTACCTCTGATATCCGTCCTATAACTACCACCCCTTAATTTAAAGCTATGCCCCTCGTGCTAGCTTTCTCCATCCTAGGAAAAAGGCTATCACTGTCCACCCTATCTAAACCTCTAATCATCTTATATGTTTCAATAAGGTCTCCTCTTAGCTGCCTTCTTTCTAACGAAAACAAACTCAAATCCCTCAGCCTCTCCTCATAAGACCTGCCCTCCATACCAGGCAACATCCTGGTAAACCTCCTCTGTACCCTCTCCAATGCCTCCACATCTTTCTTATAATGTGGGACCAGAACTGCACACAATACTCCAAGTGCGGCCGCGCTAGAGTTTTGTACAGTTGCAACATGACGTTGCGGCTCCGAAATTCAATCCCCCTACCAATAAAAGCTAAGACTCCGTATGCCTTCTTAACAATCTTATCGACTTGATTGCCAACTTTCAGGGATCTATGCACATATACACCAAGATCCCTCTGTTCTTCAACACTATTAAGAGTCCTACCATTAGCCCTATACTCTACACATTTGTTATTCCTGCCAAAGTGAATTACCTCTCACTTTTCCACATTAAACTCCATTTGCCACCTCTCGGCCCAGCTCTGCAACTTGTCCAAGTCTCTCTGCAAACTATAACACCCCTCTTCACTATCTACCACTCCTCTGACTTTGGTGTCATCTGCAAATTTACTAATCCATCCTTCAATAGCCTCATCCAGATCATTATAAAAATTACATATTGGAGTGGTTTTCTCCCAAAGTCAGAAAGATATGCTGGTGAGGGTGCATTGGCTGTGCTAAATTGACCCTACTGTCCAGGGGATTAGCAGGGTACATATTAGAGGTTGTGGGAATACGGCCTCAGTGGGATTTGCTTAGTGCAGACTCAGTGGGCCGAATGGCCTCTTTCTGCTCTGTGGGGATTTTTTGATTTTAACCTACACAGAGGCATAGCTGCCAGGTGACCAGAGCTGGGAACTGAATGTGATTTTGGTTAGAATTCAGTTCAGGTTTGGAAACATTCTCATGCAGTTCAATAATTTGGAAGTAAAATTTACTCTTGAAATCGTGGATGTTTGTGCAGCTGCTAAATGACAAGTTCCCTGTACTGCTATGGCTAAAAGCAACAGAGGACTTTCCTGCTGCCCTGTCCAATCCTTATCTATCGATCAACATCATTAAGCAAAGAAATCATATAGAATGTGGGCATTGCTGGCTAAGCCAGGGTCTAGTTTAATTCCTCATTCCCCATACTAATCTGAGCCACTGCCACTTTAAATCCCTGCAGCCTATGTAGTATATTTACACCCGCTGTGCTGTTAGGGAGGGCATCATATCCTTTTGACACAGTAACAATGGTGAATTGATGATCTAGTTCCAAGACTGGATGCTGTTAAGTTTTGAGACCTTAACCCTAATCCTGAAACCCATCTCTGCATATTGATTACTTGTGCTGATATTTCTTTGGTGAACAAATTTGATGTATCATGGGACATAATAGGATACTCTGAGAAGTGCTGTGGGACATGGGGGGGCTTTGACTGAAGCGCCGTGAGACATTGGAGGGTGTTCTATGAAATGCCTCAGGGCAGGGTGACGCTGCGGGAGATGTGCCATATGCATTCAGGAGGGCTCAAGTATTCCTGTCCGCATCTCAAAACCGCATTGAACTGTGACGTTCACAATTCCCTCAGTTAGACAGTGCGTAACTTAAATAATCCAACCAGAATGTCCCAGGTTCAATGTCCTCCTGTGATGACTGACAGTGCCACTTGCAGCACGGAATGGCGTGGGAGTGGAGATTATTTTTATTTCTTCATGGGATGGGCATTCCTGGCTGGCCAGCATTTATTGCCCATATCTAGTTGCCCTTGGAGAAAGTGGTGATGAGCTGCCGCCTTTAAATGCTGACACAGCTGAGTGGCTTGCTAGGCCTTTCAGAGAGCAGTTGAGAGTAAACCACATTGCTGTGGCTCTGGAGTCACGTATAGGCCAGACCGGGTAAGGCTGGCAGATTCCCTTCCCGAAAGGGAACCAGATGGGTTTTTCCGACAATGGGTCATCAGTAGGTTCTTAATTCCAGATATTTTTTATTGAATTCTACCTTCTGCAGTGGTGGGATTTGAACCCGGGTCCCACAGAACAAAGAATGATACATGGTGGGAACAGGTCCATCAAGCCTGCGCCAGTACATGGTTTCTGTCCCTCTGATTGCCATGTGTACATTCACTGAGTTTCTAGATTGATGATCTAGTGATAATAGTGCTAGGCCATTGCCTCTCCAAGATGGATAATGACAAATTGGGTGCAGGTTGGAGGGTGTATTTGGAAATCTAGATTATCTTTAGAGTGTTGTTGAATACAGACTGACATTACTGAACTGAGAAACCGCGTGTAATTATCAGTGATTCCTGCAGCGACTTCTGTCGTGTTTGTAAACATGGTGAGATCGTACTTGCCTCTTGATTCTCAAAGTTTTTGGGATGGAAATGCTCTGTAACCTGTCCCTGCTGTTGCTGCCTCCTTGCTTGTGCTGCCACTAGAATTTGATTTGTCTTTCTTTCCCCACTTGTGACTGATCTTCTTAAAACGTTGCTTTTGAATCCCAGGACTTGGCTTGTTTCCTCACTTTTGGCCACATTCAGGATTCAGGAATTTGGACCCACTCCGCCACAGGCCACCTTTTAACGCTCTTCGCTCGGGGGTTGCATGTTTGCTCGCTTATGGAGCTTGTATTTATTTTAACTGCGCATTCATATGCTTTCTATTGCAGAGGCGACAGAGGACGTGGCCGTGGACGTTTTGGCGCAAGGGGTGGCCCAGTTGGGGGGTACGTGTCACGAGAGACTCGTTTGTTTTAGATTCTGCCTGTCACAGTCTAGATTTTATTAATTTGAAACTTTATCTGTTCACATAAACAGGTTCAGACCATTCGTCCCTCACATTCCGTTCGACTTTTATGTGGTGAGTAGTGACACTTTTGTTCTGGGTGTAATTTTACAGCAGCGGTTTCTTGAGTACGTCATTATGTGTGTTTGAGGCTCAGCGATGCATTTTGGCATATGTTCAGTCAGTGGGTGGTGGGGAATATGGGGTTGAGAGTTACCGATAAACCTCTTACTGCCCCCTCCTGTCGTCTGATTATTCCAGTAACTCCTGTGGACAATCAGGGGCAGGTCCCAAAGGAGGAGACCACTTGGCCCATCAAGCCTGCACCACCTCTCCAGAGCATTATACCCAGGCCCATTCCCATAATCTCACATACTTAGCATGGCCAATCTACCTAACCTGCACGTCTTTGGAGACTAAGGGGCAATTTAGTATGGCCAATACATTAACCTGCACAACTTTTGGACTGGGGTGGAAACCATTGGATCCAGAGGAAACCCACGCAGACACGGAGTTGGGGGCGGGGGGGGAGAGAAGAAGACGACATGTCGACAGTCACCTTAGGCTGGGATTCACCCTGCGTCCCTGACACCGAGAGGCAGCGGTACTAACCACCATGCCATGTCTCGTTCATTCTTTTTGTTAAATGTTCTGTAGCCTGTGGGAGAGTCAGTTGCTGCATCTCTCTGACTCTGGAGAGGAAATGTGAAATTCTTCACCAAGGGGAAGATTTATAGAGATATGATTTTGCTTTTTGTTGCACATTGATAGATAAAGAAAGGAATGTGATAATGCAGTGAATGGTATTTCGTGAGATATTTTTGGTCGGCATGGGACACGATGGGCAGAATGGCCTCTTTCTGCACTGTAACATTTCTATGGCTCTGACTTCTGGATGTCTGCAAAGCTGGTGCAGCTCTTTGGAAATGTAGTTACTGTTGTAGGAAATATGTTAACCAGTTTGTACAGGACGAGCTCCCACAATCAACAATGTGATAACCAGATAATCTGCCTCAGTCAGTGATCGAGATACCTTTCTTCAAGTAGTACCATGGGATCTTTTGCTTCATTTTAAACCATCATCCAAAAAGACAGCACCTTTGCCTTCAGTGCTGCACTAGCATGTTAACCTATATTGTGTCCTCCAGCCCCTGGGGGTTAGTGCCACTTTGGGAATGTTGTGATTCTCTTTCGATGTCAGGCCTTGTGCGTGCTACTTAGGCAGAAGCTGCAGTACTGAGGGCGTGCTGCTTTGCTGGGCAGGTTGCCCCTCAGACAAGACAAAGCTTAAAACATGGCCGCTCCTCCATTTGTTCAGAAGGACACTTAAAGAGTCACAGCGTCCGTTAGAAAAGGAGTAAGGAGCTATCTACACATCGTTCCTCCACCAGTTAGCATGCACAATGCAGATCAAGCATTTCTTTTTGTTCCAGGGTCTCGTTGGCCATTGAATTTTGAGAGCTATTGATTTAATGGGGAGCACTTTGAGACATTTTGATGTTTTGAAAGGCTTTATGTAAATGCTGGCATTTCTTTTGCTTAATGGGCAATCTCTCGACGCTGATGTCTCCACTGTTCAGCATGTTTTAAACTGTGGGAAGCCAGCCTTTGTCAGAAGCCTGTTCGTGATGTTTACATTGCTAAGTCCTTTTGATTTGATTTATTATATTTTATTATCTATTCATTATTAGAAACAGGGATAAGTATTGTTTCTTGCAAGCCCTACAGACAGAACATAACGTTCGTAGAGAAGGAAAGGAGAGGGTACACAATGTAGTGTTACAGTCATAGCTAGGGTCCATTCAAAAGTAATGGCAGCGTGGAAGAAGCTGTTCTCGAGTCGGTTGGTTTGTAACCTGAGACTTTTGTAAGTTTTTCCCAACGGAAGAAGGTGGGGGAGAGAATGTCCGGGGTGAGTGAGGTTCTTAATTATGCTGGCTGCTTTTCCCAAGACAGCAGAAGTGTAGACAGAGTCAATGGATGGGAGGCTGGTTTGCGTATGGATTGAGCTACATTCATCAGCCTAACTCGAGAACACACCTTCAGGTCCAAGCACAATTGGGTCTTTAGCAGGATTCAGCGGCTCAGGTTCTGGACCCTGGATCACCTGAAATCTCAACTAAAACAGCATCAATGTGAAAAGACATGACAGAAGTCCATTCTAGTATCTTTGAGGCAACGATAGGAGAAATTTATGATGGCGATAAGCCAGTGCTCACCATATTAAACACTCTGTGTGATGCTAGAAGACACAAGCTCCAGAAATAGTGGGGAACCTGAGTAATGAGCATCAAGGACTAGTAAAGAAATCGTAGGAGGTGAATAAATGGGACTGAAAGCTGTCAGATCCTCCATTGGGAGTGTTAACTGCAGAGAAACAGAATGCATTGATAATCTAGATTCTGATGCAGTCACTGGATTTGGAAGGTGAACACAAAACAACTTTTCAATAAAGGATGTAAAGTTTATTTATTGTTGCAAGTCTGTTTACACTAACACGGCAATGAAATTATGAGAATTACTGTGAAATTCCCCTAGTTGCCACACTCAGGTGCCTGTTTGGATAACACTAAACGAGAATTTTAACACAGCCAATGCATCCTAACCAGCACATCTTTCGGACTGTGGGAGAAAACTGGAGCACCTGAAGGAAACACATGCAGACTCTGAATAGACAGTGACCCAAAAAAGAAAGAAAAGCTGGGAATCGAACCCGAGTTCTTGGTGCTGTGAGGCAGCAGTGCTAACCACTGTGCTGCCTCGTGTAGTGACGATGCTGAGGAATTCAGGCTGATTAGCCTAAAAGCATTAACAAAAATCACAAGCTTATGCAATACACAGAACAGTACAGCGCAGGAACAGGCCCTTTGGCCCACTATGCTGTGCTGAACATGATGCCAAATTAAACTAATCCCTTCTGTCTGCCCTTGTTCTCTATTCCTTTCATATTCATATGTTTATCTAAAAGCCCCTTAAACACCCCTATCATATCTGCTTGCCCCACCACCCCTGGCAGCACGTTCCAGACACTCACCACTCTGTGTGAAGCAAAAACTTGCCCCTCACATCTCCTTTGAACTTGCCCCTCTCACCTTAAGTGCCTGCCTCAGTATTAAACATTTCAATTTGACAGGAGGGTAGATTCTGACTGTCAAACCTATCTGTGCCTCATTTTATAGACTTCCATCAGGTCTCCCCCCTCAGCCTCTTGCTCTGGAGATAACAGCCCTAATTTGTCCTGCTTCTCCTTGTACCTCAGGAGGCCATTTGCCTATTTAGAAAATGCTAGAATCGATTAATAGGGTTGTGGTATCAGCACGTGGAAATTCATCATCTGATGGGAAGGGTAGAATCAACCTCAGCTTATCAAATGTTAAGGAACCAAAAAAAAAGTTGTAAGATCTCAGCAGGCCTGGCAACAAGTATAAGGAGAGAAGAGAGCTGATGTTTCGAGTCCAGGTGACCCTTTGTCAAAGTGTTCTTTAAGTACTGTTTGACAAATGTGTTATGAGTTCTTTTGAGGTTGTATCTGGCAGGGTGGGTAAGGGGGAATTAACACCTACAGTGTACTTGCATCTTCAGAGACCATTTCATATAGGATAAGAGGTTATGAGTCTGCATCCTGTCAGGGTAAAATCCAAGTTTGCAAGCAATACAACGTTAAGTGAGAAAGCAAGCTATGAAGAGGATGATGGGAGGCTACAGAGGAATGTAGACGGGTCAAATGATGAGCAAGGATGTGACAAGTCGAAAATAGTGAGGAGAAATTTGAAACAAACTAATTTGGTTGGAAAAATGTGAAAGGCAGGAAATGGTGTTGGTATCCAGTGTGTCTTTGGGTGTCCTTTACGCAGGAATCACAAAGTCAATATGCAGGCCCAATATACAATTCAGGGAAAGAAATGGTGTTTACTTAAACAGCTTGGAGTGTGAGAATTTACTGCTATTTTATAGGGCCTTAGTGAGACCACACCGGGAATACGGTGTAGAGTTTTGGTCCCCTTCCCTAAAGAAGGGGGGTACAAAGAAAGTTCATCAGACTTTGTTCTGTTTGTTCTTTGACTAATTCCTACTGAGATTGACCTGTGCAGAGAGATTAAATGGACCCAGACCAACATAGAACACTACAGCACGAACAGGTCCTTCGGCCCACAAGTTGTGCCGATCATATCAGTACTTACCAGGCCATAGAACTATCTGTAACTCCCAATCCCATTAAATCCCATGTACTCATCCAGAAGTCTCATAAAAGACCCCAGCGAGTTCGCCTCTACCGCCACTGACGGCAGCCGATTCCATTCACTCACCACCCTCTGAGTGAAAAACTTGCCTCTAACATCTCCTCTGTACTTACCCCCCCAGCACTTAAACCTGTGTCCTCTCGTAGCAACCATTTCAGCCCTGGGAAATAGCCTCCGAGAATCCAACCTGCCTATTCCTCTCAACATTTTATAAACCTCTATCGGGTTGCCTCTCAATCTCCGTCTCTCCAGGGAGAAGAGACCCAGCTCCCTCAACCTATCTTCATAAGCTATGCCTCCCAATCCAGGCAACATCCTTGTAAATCTCCTCTGCACACTCTCAATAGCTTCCACATCTTTCCGATAGTGAGGCGACCAGAACTGTACACAGTACTCCAAGTGGGGTCTGACAGAGGTCTTAGAAAGTTGCAGCATTACCTCCTGACTCCTAAACTCAATCCCTCAATTAATGAAGGCCAATACACCATATGCCTTCTTGACCACATCCTCCACTTACGGGGCCAATTTAAGAGTTCTATAGACCTGGACCCTTCTGCTCCTCAACACTGCCAAGATTCCTACCCTTGATATTATACTCCTTCATTTCATTGGTCCTGCCAAAATGGACCACCATGCATTTATCCACATTGAAGTTCACTTCTCCGCCCAGTCTTGCATCCTATCTGGGTCTCGTGCAACTTCAGACATCTATCCAGACTATCCACAACACTGCCGACCTTCATATCGTCGGCGAACTTACTAATCCATCCTCCACTTCCTCATCCAAGTCATTTCTGAAAATGACGAACAGCAAGGGTCCTAAAACAGATCCCTGGGGCACTCCACTGGTGACTGACCTCCATGCAGAGAAAGACCCATCCACGACCACTCTCTGCCTTCTGCAGGCAAGCCAGTTCTGGATCCACAAGGCCAAAGCCCCTTGGATCCCATGCCCTCTCACCTTCTCAAGAAGTCTTACATGGCGGACCTTATCAAACACCTTGCTGAAATCCATGTAAACCACGTCCACTGCTCTTCCTTCGTCAATGTGTTCAGTCACATTTTTGAAGAACTCAACTAGGCTCGTAAGGCGCGATCTGCCCTTAACAAAGCTGTGTTGACTATTTCTGATCATATTGAACTTCTCTAAATGCTCATAAATCCTGTCCCTCAGAATCCATCAACTTACCAACTACTGAGGACAGACTCACTGGTCGGTAATTGCCTGGGCTATCCCTGTTCCCTTTCTTGAAAATAGGCACCACATCCGCAATCCTCCAATCTTCCGGAACCTGTCCCGTCTCCATCGACGACGCAAAGATCATCACCAGGGGCTCCTCAATCACTTCCCTCACCTCCCACAATAAGCCGGGGTACATCCCATCCGGACCCGGCGACTTATCTACCTTGATGGAATTTAACAGTTCCAACACATCCTCTTTCTTAATGTCCACATACTCAATCTTTTCCTCTTTCTTAATGTCCACATACTGCAATCCTGCAGTACAACCTTCCAGATCACTTTCCACTGTGAATACTGAGGCAAAGTACTTATTAAGCACCTCTGCCATTTCTTCTGGTTCCACACAGACTTTTCCCCCTTCACCTTTTATAGGTCTTATCCCTTTTCTTCTCATCCTTTTACTCTTCACATATTTGTAGAATGCCTTGGGATTCTCCTTAACCCTACCCGTCAAAGCCTTCTCGTGACCCCTTCTGGTTCTTCTAATTTCCTTTTTAAGCTCCCTTCTACAAGTCTTATACGCCTCTAGATCTTTAACATCCCCTAGCTCCCTGAACCTTTTGTATACCTTTCTTTTCTTCCTAACTAGATTCATCACAACCTTTGTGCACCACAGTTCTCTCGTCCTACTAAAACCTCCTTGTCTCACTGAAACGTTGTAGTGCAGAGCTCCGGACAAACGTTCCTTGAAAATCCACCACCTTTCTTCAGTACTTTTCCCCAAGAACACCTTCCGGTTTACTCTTCCAGTTTCCTGCCTGATGTCTTCATATTTCGCCCTACTCCAGATAAACACTTTCCTATCCTGCCTGATCTTATCTCTTTCCAATGCTATTATGAAGGAGATAGAATTATGATCACCATTCCCGAGATGCTCTCCTACCAAGGGATCCGACACCTGTCCTGGTTCATTAGCCAGCACCAGGTCAAGTACAGCCTCTCCTCTCGTAGGTTTATCCACGTGCTGTGTCAGGAAACCCTCCTGAACACACCTAACAAATTCCTTCCCCATCCGAACCCCTTATCCTGGGTTCATTCCAGTCAATGTTTGGGAAATTAAAGTCTCCCATCACGACAACTCTGTTATTTCTACATCTCTCTAGGATCTGTTTCCCTATCTGCACCTCAACATCCCTGTCACTATTGGGCGGCCTATAAAAAACACCCAGCAAAGTTTTCGGCCCCTTGCTGTTCCTAACTTCCACCCACAGAAAATCCATTGTCAGAATACTGGACAATACTTAGCCATTGTCAGAAGAACCATCCAATTCCCTTTAGGGAAGGAAATCTGCCATCCTTGCCCTGGTCTGGCCTACATGTGACTCAAGAGCCACAGCAATGTGGTTGACTCTCAAGTGCCTCCTCCAAGGGCAACTAGGGATGACCAATAAATGCTGGACTCAGCAAACAACACCCGTGTCCCACGAATGAAAAAAAATTCCTGTGTGTCGTCCAAAAATGGTTAGTTAGCAGGCAATGGCCCATCCTCCCTGTGCAGGAGCTGATGGAATTCCTTCCCTCCTGCTTCTTTCTCAATCTGAGCGATTACTTTCAGCCTTGCTTAAGGCCCAAGACACAGTCAACGCGTCTTTCTTCACCTACTGGCATCATGTGGGCAACCCCCTCCCCTGCATTCAAAGGGAGATGCATCTCAAGACAACTGCAAGGACAGATTTGGATAAACATGTGTAAGGACTTGAGATTTTTCACCCAGAGCATGGTGGTAGTCTGGAACTCACTGCCTTAAACTGGTGGAGGCAGAGACCCTCATAACATTTAAGAAGCATCTTGATGTGTAGTTGCGATGCCAAGGCTGTGGACCAAGTGCTGGAAAATGGGATTAGAATGGGTGGTTTGTCTTTGATGCAGATTCCATGGGCTGAAGGGCCTCTTTTTTTTTGAGCTGTAGATCACCTCGCCTCTATGCTGACTTTTTCCAGGATCCTTTGTTCTTGTTTCGAATTCCAGCATCTGCGGTATTTTGCTTATTGAAGGATATTTAAGGTTCAGTGCCTGTTCCTGAGTTACATCATTGCTTATTTCCTTTAATTCTCCCCTCCTCTTTGCACATTATCCCCGAATACCCTTCGAGATTACAGTCTTCAACATTCAGAGCCTTTTTCCAGTGTTAACCCTCCGTATGAGTAAGTACTTTGTGATTTAATTCTAGGTCTCATTGATAATCATCCCTTTCTGGATCCTGTCCCCAGCTACCAAATCATTTTGGTCATCACAAACAGATCACCCTGCACCTTTGTGAACTTGGGAGGCATGGTGGTACAGTGGTTAGCATTGCTGCCTTAAAACGCCAGGGACGTGGTTGATTCCTAGTTTGGGTCAGCATCTATGCAGAGTTCTCCTCATGCCTGCATGGATTTCCTCCCACAGTCCAAAGATGTGGAGGTTGGGTGGATTGGCCGGACTAAATTGCCCCCTAGGATCCAAAGGTGCTAGATTCTCCCTCCATATACCCAAACAGGCACTGGAGTGTGGCGACCAGGGGAATTTCACAGTAACTTCATTGCACTGTTAATGTAAGCCTTACTTGTAACTGATGAATAAACTTTACTTTGAGAAAGTCAAGAAACAGAGTTTATAGTACTGAAGGAAACCATTTGGCCCATCAGATCTACACCCTAAGAAAATGTTCTCCAGCTTATAACTCTCAGCCTGGAGCCCTGTGGGTTACGGCATTCCCAACTGGAAATCCAAGTGGCTTTCGAATGTCGCGATTTCTATTACATTTTCCTCCATTATTCTCCATCAGCCCTGGTATCATTGTGGTGAATCAGTGACTCACCTGCTTCAAGGCTGTTCTATTTGTTTTCTGGTGTTGCCCAAAACTGCGCTGTACGCGGGGTCTCACCAAAGCTCACTGTGGCTGCTGATTAGCAGCTTTCTTCCCTTTATGGTCCAGCTCCCTGAGACAGTTAGCCTTGGTGATAGCATTTTGTCCTTGTCTGTGTGTCTGGGCAAGCAGTGCCTCTCAGTGACTGAGGTATAGCTCCAGTGGGCTGAAGGATCAAAGGGATATGAAGGGGGAATGAGGATATTGAATTCGATGATCAAAATGTACAAAGAGCATGTTGAAGGGCTGAATGGCCTTCTGGTTTCTATGTCTCCTTTAATAAGGTATTCCAACTTGTCTTTGGATCTCAAATCTAGGCGAGCTCCCGTTTCCCCACCTGAAACCGTAGAAATGTTACAGTGCAGGAAGAGGATGTTCGGCCCATCCTGCCTGCTAGCCACAAAAGAGGAGAGGTGTTAATCACTCATTTTAATGCCACTGGCTTGGCCTGTAGCCTTGCAGGTTACAGCACTTCAGATCCAGATACTTGTTCAATTAGCCAAGCTTTTCAGCCTTAATCACCAATTTACACAGTGAATTCCAGATGGGGGTAGCACTGCTGCTTCACAGTGCCAAGGGCCCAGGTTCAATTCCTGGCTTGAGTCACTGTCTGTGTGAGTTTACACATTCTCCCCGTGTCTGCATGGATTTCTTTCGGGTGCTCCAGTTTCCTGTCACAGTTTGAAGGACGTACTGGTTAGAGTACGTTGGCCATATTAAATACTCTGTGTACCTGAACAGGCATTTGACTGTGGCAACTACGGGATTTTCACAGTAACTTCATTGTAGTGTGAATGTCAACCGACTTGTGACTAACAAACAAGCTTTAACACCCACCACCCTCTGGGTGTTTTTCCTGAAGTAAAGTTTATTTATTAGTCACAAGTAAGGCTTACATTAATACTGCAATGAAGTCACTGTGAAATTCGCCTAGTTGTCACACTCCAGCGCCTGTTTAGGTCAGTGTTCCCTAACCAGCATGTCTTTCAGAATGTGGGAGGAAACTGGAGCACCCAGAAGAAACCAACACAGACATGGGGAAACATGCAATCTCTACACAGACAATGACCCAAGCTGAGAATCGAACCCAGGTCCCTGGCACTGAGAGGCAGCAGTGTTAACCATTGGGCCACCGTGTCGCCCTCATATCCTCTAGTCACCTTAAATCTATCCTTTGAAATTCCCATCTGCCATAATTGTGCTTTCTCAATCTTTCCTTCTGTAACTTGTTGTTCCCAGTTTCGCACTTAACTTTGCCTTCTAATTTGATGCCATCTACAGATTTGCATAAATGAAGCACTGGTTCTGACTCTTAAAATCCTTCGTCAGCAGATAGTTGGCACCTCTCTTTTTTAAGGACTCAGTTGATCCAGAACCCTCTGGGAGTGTGCCACGTAGAGAGTCATAGAGATTTACAGCATGGAAACAGGCCCTTTCACCCAACTTGTCCATGCAGCTTTTTTTTCAAACCCCTAAGCTCGTCCCAATTGTCTGCACTTGGCCTATACCCCTCTATACTCATTATATCCAAGTATTTGTCTAAATGCTTTTTAAAAGGTCCCACATGCAAGACTTCTTGAGAAGGTGAGAGGCCATGGGATCCAAGGGGCTTTGGCCTTGTGGATCCAGAACTGGCTTGCCTGCAGAAGGCAGAGGGTGGTCGTGGATGGCTCTTTTTCTGCATGGAGGTCGGTCACCAGTGGAGTGCCCCAGGGATCTGTTCTAGGACCCTTGCTGTTTGTCATTTTCATAAATGACCTGGATGAGGAAGTGGAGGGATGGGTGAGTAAGTTCGCCGATGACACGAAGGTCGGTGGTGTTGTGGATGGTCTGGAGGGATGTCAGAAGTTGCAGCATGACATCGACAGGATGCAAGACTGGGCGGAGAAGTGGCAGATGGACTTCAACGAGGATAAATGTGTTGTGGTCCATTTTGGCAGATCCAACGGGATGAATGAGTACACTATCAAAGGTCGGAGTCTTAGCTGTGTGGAAGAGCAGAGGGATCTTGGGGTCTGGGTCCATAAGACTCTCAAATCGGCCTCCCAAGTGGAGGATGTGGTTAAGAAAGCTTACGGTGTACTGGCCTTCATTCATCAAGGGATTGAGTTCAGGAGTCAGGAAGTAATGCTGCAGCTTTATAGGACCCTTGTCAGACCACACTTGGAGTACTGTGCGCAGTTCTGGTCGCCTCACTATAGGAAGGACGTGGAAGCTATTGAAAGGGTGCAGAGGAGATTTACAAGGATGTTGCCTGGATTGGGAGGCATGCCTTATGAAGACAGGTTGAGGGAGCTGGGACTGTTCTCTCTGGAGAGATGAAGGTTGAGAGGCGACCTGATAGAGGTTTACAAGATGTTGAGAGGAATAGATAGGGTGGACTCTCAGAGACTATTTCCCAGGGCTGAAATGGTCGCGACGAGAGGGCACAGATTTAAGGTGCAGGGAAGCAAGTACAGAGGGGATGCTAGGGGAAAGTTTTTCACTCAGAGGGTGGTGAGTGAATGGAATCGGCTGCCGTCGGTGGTGGTCGAGGCGAACTCACTGGGGTCTTTTAAAAGACTTCTGGATGAGTATATGGGATCCAATGGGATTGGGTGTTATAGATAAATCTATGGCTGGGTAGGTTCTTGATGTGTTCGGCACAACTTGTGGGCCAAAGGGCCTGTTTGTGTTGTAGTGTTCTATGTTCTATGTTCTAAAAGATAAAATTGTGCTTGCCTCTACTACTACTTCTGGCAGCCTGTTCCAGATAGTCACCACCCTCTGTGTGAAAAAATTGCCCCTCTGGCCACTTCTGTATCTCTCCCCTCGTACTACAAACGTATGCCTTCTCCTTTCAGATTCTCCAACCTTTGGAAAAGATATTGACTATCTAACTGATCTATGCCCTTTATTATTTTATAGAACTTTGGTTAATGTTTATTTATTAGTTACAAGTAAGGTTTACGCTAACACTGCAATGAAGTTACCGTGAAATTCCCCGAGTTGCCACACTCCGGCACCTATTCCAGTTACTGCAACCTATTCAGCACATCTTTCAGACTGAAAGAAATTGGAGCACCCATGCAGACTCCACACAGACAATGACCCTAGCTGGGAATCGAACCTGGGTCCCTGGCGCTGTGAAGCTGTAACGCTAACCACTGTGCTACTGTACTGCCCCTCAGCCTTCTACGCCCCAGAGAAAACATCCCAGTCTATCCTGCCTCTCCTGATAATACAAATCATCAAATCCTGGTCGTATGCTAATATATCTCTTCTGCACTCTTTCTAGTTTAATAATGTCCTTTCTATAATAGGGTGGCCAGAACTGTACATAGTATTCCAAGTATGGCCTTACCAATATCTTGTACAACTTCAACAAGACGTCCCAACTCCTGTGTTCAATGTTCTGACCGATGAAACCAAGCATGCCGAATGCTGCCTTCACTACTCTGTTCACTGTGACTCCACTTTCACCGTCCTAAGTGTTGGAGTTCCTTCTAAGTGTGTTTTGGATTTGTAGATGTCGCAGTTTCTGTTTTTGATTAGGGGTTTATGCTGGGTTTTCAAATCTGATGAGATTGAAACAATTTGTGCTTCTAAGTTTTGCTGTTCCAAACGGGTGTGTTGTGTTTTCCTCCTTCAACAGTGCGAGATGGCCTTTCCCCGGGTCAAGCCTGCACCTGACGAAACAACTCTGAGTGAGGCTCTGTTAAAACGGAACCAGGATCTGTCCCCAACTCCATCTGAACAGGTAAGGGAGTGGGAAGCGTTGATGCACATCTCTCACAAAGCAAGTGTTCGAACTGGATTTTGAAAGGTCAACTACACAATTGCTTGGGGAAGTCATTTACCACAACGATGTTTCACTCAGCATTTGCATTTGGGAGCTCATGTAGAGCTGTCAATCCCTGTTCTTCATATCGCCAAATAGTGTTCGACCAATGACTCCTAAACCAGTGATGTATGTTGACTCCTTATACTTTATGAACTCCTGGGGTAGGAAATGTCTTTTCGGTTGCCTTTGCAAGTTAGTTCCTTGATCGCTCCATCCAGGACTTGGGTGAATTGCTGACAAGTAAACTTTGGCAGTGTTTGAACCCTGCGAGAGCTCACAGAGTTGTTCATGTTATTTCCAGAGTCCAGCGGCTGAAAACCAGCTTCCTGGTTCTTGTGTGGTTGCCCCCCGCCCCAGGAGTAGCCAGGATCTTCAGAGCCTCTTTGCCAGTGTGGCAAGAGGCAGGCTGTTTACCCCTGGAAATCAAGTTGATACAAACGTGGATTAAAGCTGCAGTGCAGTTACTCGATTAATAGCATTGTCTCTATTCCTTTTTCCTAGGCCTCCATACTCTCCTTGGTTACCAAGATCAATAACGTAATCGACAATCTGATTGTGGCTCCGGGCAACTTTGAAGTGGTAAGTTAAATGACCGATATGCTCTGAAAGTGGGCGTGCAAGTGCAGCGGGTGGTAAAAAGGGCAAATGGGAGGTACTTTGGCCTTCATAGTGGGAGGATTAGAGGGCAGGGACAGGGATAGAACATAGAACACTACAGCACAGAACAGGCCCTTTGGCCTTCGATGTTGCGCCAACCAATTAGGAAAAAGCAATGACCCCCTAACCTAAACCATTCCCTTTTCGTCCGTAAACTTATCTACTAATCTCTTAAACGCCACCAAACTTGGCGCATCTACAACTGACATAGGCAGGGCATTCCATACCCTAACCACCCTCTGGGTAAAGAACCTACCTCTGACATGCATCCTATAACCACCACCCCTTAATTTAAAGCTATGTCCCCTCGTGCTAGCTTTCTCCATCCTTGGAAAAAAGCTATCACTGTCCACCCTATCTAAACCTCTAATCATCTTATATGTTTCAATAAGGTCTCCTCTTAGCGAAAACAACCTCAAATCCCTCAGCCTCTCTTCATAAGACCTGTCTTCCAAACCAGGCAACATCCTGGTAAACCTCCTCTGTACCCTCTCCAATACCTCCACATCTTTCTTATAATGTGGGGACCAGAACTGCACACAATACTCCAAGTGCAACCGCACTAAACTTTTGTACAGTTGCAACATGACGTTGCGGCTCTGAAATTCAATCCCCCTACCAATAAAAGCTAAGACTCCGTATGCCTTCTTAACAACCTTATCGACTTGATTGCCAACTTTCAGGGATCTATGCGCATATACACCAAGATCCCTCTGTTCTTCAACACTATTAAGAGTCCTACCATTAGCCCTATACTCTACACATTTGTTATTCCTGCCAAAGTGAATTACCTCACACTTTTCCGCATTAAACTCCATTTGCCACCTCTCGGACCAGCTCTGCAACTTGTCCAAGTCTCTCTGCAAACTATAACACCCCTCTTCACTATCTACCACTCCTCCAACTTTGGTGTCATCCGCAAATTTACTAATCCATCCTTCAATACCCTCATCCAGATCATTTATAAAAATTACAAACAGCGGGGGCCCCAAAACAGATCCCTGAGGTACACCACTTGTAACCGAACTCCATGATGAAAAATTTCCCTCAACCACCACCCTCTGTCTTCTATCTGCTAGCCAATTCCTAATCCAATTAGCTAAATCACCCTCAATCCCATACATCTGCATTTTCTGCAGAAGCTTCCATGGGCCACCTTATCGAACGCCTTATTAAAGTCCATATATACCACATCAACTGCCTTACCCCCATCCACCTCTTTGGTCACTTTTTCAAAAAACTCAATAAGGGTAGTAAGGCACGACCTACCCTTCACAAAACCATGCTGACTATCCCCAATCAATTCATTTCTCTCTAAATAACTATAAATCCTATCCCTAATAATTCTCTCCAATACTTTGCCCACAACAGAAGTAAGACTCACCGGCCTATAATTCCCTGGAAAGTCTCTATTTCCCTTCTTGAACAATGGGATCACATTCGCTATCCTCCAGTCTTCCGGCACTATACCTGTAACCAATGACAACCTGAAGATCAGAGCCAGAGGCTCTGCAATCGCCTCCCAGAGAACCCTAGGGTAAATCCCGTCCGGCCTAGGGGACATTGTCTTGCTGCAGTTGTACTTTGAGGCCACACCTGGAGTATTGTGCACAGATTTGGTCTCCTTAGTTCACTGTCTTAGTTCATTTAGCATTACCAACTGCATTGGTGAGATTCTTTTCAAAGTGGCCCTGTTAATTTTCCCTTCTTAATCTGAGGCACCCCTGGTAAAACTTTCTGAGTCATAGTGGCAGACAGGATATTGCAATGAGATGTGCTAACCCAGCTCTGTAAAGGGGCAAGTTTGTGGGCTGCTTTTCGAGGGCAGATTTGGTCTCCAGGCCATTGAAGCTCACTTACTGGGATCCGTGTCTAAGAATGACATTGTAACTCCCACTTCATGGAGTCCTAACCCAGTACAGAACTGAGGAGCTGATCCATCTTTGGCTAAATCCCTTCTGTTGTCTCTTTCTTCCAACCTCAAAGCAAATCGAGGAAGTGCGTCAGGTTGGCTCCTACAAGAAGGGCACGATGATGACCGGCCACAATGTCGCTGACCTTGTTGTTATCCTGAAGATCTTACCAACCTGTGAGTGTTAAATCAAACAGAGCAGTATCCTGTCCAGTAATTCTGTAGTTGTACTAAATATGTACCGTTAAAAACCATCCAGAAATTCCAAGGTGTTTTGTGAAGCTAGCTTAGATCCTAAGTTTTGTATTTGATTTTAGCATTCGGATCAGCAGAAGGGGTTTCAGTCCAGGTATGATTTCAGTGACCTACTAGGGAGTTTTTATCAAAATCAAGTTTATTTAAGAAGACAAATTATAGTGAAAAGAACTTAGCAGAACTTTTCCCAATTACAAGATTCAAATACGACACGGGAAATTTGGCATGTCAGCCACAACTCTCACCACCTTTTACAGATGCACCATAGAAAGCATTCTTTCTGGTTGTATCATAGCTTGTTATGGGCTCCTGCTCTGCCCAAGACTTCAAGGAACTATGAATGGTCATGAATGTAGCCCAATCCATCACACAAACCAGCCTCTCATCCATTGACTATAGAACATAGTAGACTTTGTCTAAACTTCCTGCTGCCTTGATAAAGCAGCCAGCATAATCAAGGACCCCATGCACCCTGGACATTGTCTCTTCCACCTTCTTCCGTTGGGAAAAGATACACAAGTCTAAGGTCGTGTACCAACCAACTCGAGAGCAGCTTCTTCCCTGCTGCTGTCAGACTTTTGAATGGACCTACCTCGCATTAAGTTGATTTTTCTCTACACAGTAGCTATGACGTAACACTACATTCTGCACCCTCTCCTTATGTCTGAAAGGTATGCTGTGTCTATATAGTGCATAAGAAACAATACTTTTTTGTATGTTACTGCATGTGACAGTAATGAAATGAAATCAAAACGCTCGCTGAACGTTAGTATACAGCCCCTTAGGAAGCAGCAAGATACCAGTGTTTAATAGCCTATTCCTAATATCTGTTCATCTAGTTCAACATGCAGGGATAACACCTCAGCTGTCCAGGGAAGGAGAGAAATAAAAATGATTAGCCTTTTTCAGGTCTATCTTGTGTCTCTGTCACATTAACTATCTTCAGCTGTTACTGCTTCTAAGCGTATTCAAAATAATCCCTGTACTATTCACCCGTGACCTTATTTGCAGCTTACTACAAAAATTAATTGCCCTTTGGTCAAATTAATCTCCCCCTGTGATCTGTTGTGAATTCACTTTCCTTTCCTGCTCTATTCAAAATTCACTGAAGCAATCCACATTTACCGTATCTGCCCATCTCTGACACGCAACTCTTCACATGCCTTGTCATTTTTCCAGTATTACTGTCAGTGAGTATCTCTAATCCTCCCTTCCAGCTCGGTCGTTCTCACTTGCTGTTCACTGCTCTTCCTAATGTAACTCATATCCTCCATCTGAAGCTTAGATGCTCAAGGAAAAGTACTAGGACCATCCCATAAATTTCAGAGGAAATAAAGTACATTTACTGCAGTCGCTGTGCTAAATTCTTCCCCAGTGTGCCTGAACAGGTGCCAGAATGTGGCAACAGGAGGATTTTCACTGCAACTTCATTGCAGTGTTAATGTAAGCCTGCTCATTGCACTAATAAATTTTAATGTTCCTTACCTTGGACCTTAATGTTAGATGTTTTCATTTTGATTTGATTTATTATTGTCATGTGTTTAGTATACAGTGAAACGTATTGTTTTTTGAGCACTATATGAACAAAGCATACTGTTCATAGAGAAGGAAAGGAGAGAATGCAGAATGTAGTGTTACAGTCATAGCTAGGGCATAAAGAAAGATCAACTTAATGCGAGGTAGGTCCATTCAAAAGTCCGACAGCAGCAGGGAAGAAGCTGTTTTTGAGTTGGTCGATACATGACCTCAGACTTTTGTCTGATGGAAGAAGGTGGAAGAGAGTATGTCCGGGGTGTGTGGGGTCCTTAATTATGCTAGTTACTTTTCCCGAGGCAGCGGGAAGTGCAGACAGGGTCAGTGCATACGGGGGTTGATTTGCGTGATGCACTGGGCTATGCTCGTGACCTTTTGTAGATCGTTTCAGCCTTGGAGCAGGAGCCATACCAAGCTGTGATAGAATCAGAAAGAACGCTTTCTGTGATGCATCTGTAAAAGTTGGTAAGAGTCAGAGTTGACATGCCAAACTGTCTTTGTCTTCTGAGGAAATAGAGGCATTAGTAGGGCTTTTTTATCTATAGTATCGGCATGGGGCGAAGCAGGATAGATTGTTGGTGATTTGGACACACACAAAAGCTTGAAGCTCTCGACAATTTCCGCCTCATCCTTGTTGATGTAGACAGGGACATGTTCTCACTACACTTCCTGAAGTCAATGACAAACTCCTTCGTTTTACTGACGTTGAGGGAGATATTGTTGTCATCGCACCATTTCACCCCCAGATTGTGTTTTCTCGGTGTTGACTGGAGAACTTGCAGCTGAAATGAGTTTCACTTTTGGATTCTGGGTTGTAGGTGCCATTTGTATATGTAACCTCTGCTCCGAACACCATACGTGGGTAAAATATAATTGTGTGTTTTCTTTTCTCCTCTTTGTCTCAGTGGAAGCAGTTGCTGCTCTGGGTAACAAAGTGGCAGAGACCCTGCGATCCCAGGAACCCTCTGAAAGTGAGTATTTGATTCATCCTCACTTTGCTTTGCCATTTTAGCAGTTCTTGTTCCTGTATTTGATTATTGAGTTGATTGTCAGTGGTGAGTGGATGCGTTGCTGATTAGCTGTTTTTGTCGTTGGAAGTACTTTTTTAAATTCATTCATGGGACATGAGTATCCCTGGCTGGACCAGCATTTGTTGCCCATCCCTGGTTTGCTAGGTCATTTCAGAGGAGCAGTTGAGAGTCAGCCACGTTGCTGTGTCTCTGAAGTCACATGTAGGCCAGACAGGATAAGGACAGCAGATTTCCTTCTCTAAAGGGAACCAGATGGGTTTTCTGACAATGGGTTATCAGTAGATTCTTAATTCTAGATTTTTGTAATTGAATTCAGATTTCATTATCTGCTGTGGCAGGATTCGACTCTGGAACCCAAGAACATTAGCTGAGTTTCTGGATGAATGGTCGAGCTATAATACCACTATGCCAAAGCTTTGACAAAAGGTCATCTGGACTCTTTACATCAGCTCTTTTCTCTCTTATAGATGCTGCCAGACTTGCTGAGATTTTCCAGCATTTTCTTTTTTGGTCTCAGATTCCAGCATCTGCGGTAATTTGCTTTTTAATATCACTAGGCTATTGCCTTCCCCTCTTGAGGAAGAGAGCCCCAGAGACACCCATCCATCCACCACCACCACCACCACACGCGCGCGCGCACACACACCCATTACAAAGAACAGGACAGCATGGGAAACAGGCTCTTCAGTCCAACGAGCCCGCGCCGCCACCCCAATGTTCCCACCTCTACCCGTGATCCCTGTCTATGTTTATAGATCTATGGATTAAAAAGCAAATTTGAGACAATTTAGGGAGAATTTGTTTTTGCCAATTAGCCTAAGAGCACATCTTTGGGATGTGGGAGGAAACCGAAGCACCCGGAGTAAACCCACAAAAGCATGGAGAAAATGTGCAAACTCCCACAGGCACAGGCCCAAATCCATGTATCTGCACAGCACAGCGATAGTCACTGAGCTGTCGTATTGCTCTTCAAATGGTCCAGGTCGAGCGTACACTAACGACGTGAAGCACTAGGATACTTTCAGAAAATCCAAGAGCAGCCCTCTCACGGCCCATCGTGTGTATGCCTCTTGTTAGACAACAAGGTGGACCAAAGCACCTGTAGGATAAAAACAAGTACATCAATATCATGGTCTATTTACACATTTTCCAGGGACTCCCAAGGCTCACGATCCCTATTTTAAATCAGTTTTCTATACCCCTCCATTCTCATTCTGTTCATGTGCCTATCTAAGTATTTCTTAAATAACTCCAGAGTTCCTCCCTCCACCACTTTACTTGGCAGCGCATTCCATACTCCCACCACCTTCTGTGTGAAAATACTCCCTCCCGCATCCAAATTATACCTTACCCCCTCACCCTAAGCCTGTGACCCCTCGTGCTATTCGAGTCCATCCTAGGAAAAAGCTTAACCCTTTTACTCTATCTATACCCCTCATAATCTTGTACATCTCTATTAGATCTCCTCTATGTCTACGTCTTTCTAAGGAAAACAGCCCCAATTTGTCTAACCTCTCCTCCTAACTCAGACCTTTCATACCAGGCAGCATCCTGGTAAACCTCCTCTGCACTCTCCAGAGTCTCCATGTCCTTCCGGTAGTAAGGCAACCAGACCTGGATGCAGTATTCCAAATGAGGCCTAACCAACGTTTTATACAACTGCAACATTAAAGGCCAGCTCTTGTATTCTATACCCCTTCCTATAAAGGCTAGCATACCATATGCTTTCTTCACAACCTTCTCCACCTGCTCTGCCACCTACAGAGACTTGTTCACCTGCAGCCCCAGGTCCCTCTGCGTTTCTATACTCTTAATAGGTCTACCCTTTAACATATGCCTGCCCCCTACATTCTTTCTCCCCAAATGCATCACCTCGCATTTATCAGGATTGAATTCCATCTGCCATCTATCTGCCCAAGCTACCAGCCTATCTATGTTCTGCTGCATCGCCTGACAATGCTCCCCCATGCTATAGCCAAGACATGGTGGGGACTAGTGCAGCTCCTGTGGCTCGATGCTGGAAGTTAGGATCGGTATCCACTCGGGTTATTACTCTTGTACTCAGTATAGTTGTGATGCTTGCAGTAACAAGCATTCAAATTAACCCCCTCCTTCATTTGCTTTCAGTTCTCACTATGATCACCAATGAGACAGGCTTTGAGATTAGCTCACCCGATGCCACTGTCAAAATCCTCATCACCACTGTTCCGCCCAATCTACGCAAGCTTGACCCAGAGCTCCACCGTAAGTATTATTCAAAGCCTCAGTGTGCTTTTTCACCCTGTATGATGTCGCACATTGTACAATAGCTTCTCACCTCGTACGGTACAATCCCACTGCACTGTTCCCAAAGACGCAGTTGCCTCTGGAAATAAGCAAGTCTCTTTGATAGACCATGCAGAAGGAAACAGACTAGCCACCTTCCAGGTACCCCCATGTCATTGCAGGTGAGTTTACTGGAAGCTCTGTCAATCACAGCTTCCCAGTACTTAATCATGGCAAAGGGAGTCAGACTTCAATAATTGATTTCCCCGTTGGCCCTGCGATTCAGATATTATCTGAGGAAGGTTCTTTTGCTGCATCACTCTCATCCTAACAGAGACTCTGCCTTGGTCGCAAACCAAAAACCCGTCAATCAAATTCAGAATCCTTCCCCATGGTGCTGAGGGGCTGGTGGACTGTGTCAGAGCATCAACACGGTGGCCTAATAAGTAATCGCCCTGAAGCGAATTTATTTTTTAAAATTATTATTGACACAAGTAAGGCTTACATTAACACTGCAGTGAAATTACTGTGAAAATCCCCTATTCGCTACACTTGGTGCCTGTTCGGGTACACTGTCCGTGCAAAACCACGCTTCAATGTACCCTAACCAAGCATGTCTTTCGGACTGTGGGATGAAACCAGAGCACCTGGAGGAAACCCATGCAGACATGGGGAGAACATGCAGACCCAATCTGGGAATTGAACCTGGGTCCTTGGTGCTGAGGCAGCAGTGCTAACTACTGTGCCGCTATGTTGCCCTTGGCAATCTACCTTTTCCCATTCATTAGTGGGACATGGGTGTCGCTGGCTAGGCCAGCATTTATTGCCTATCCCTTGTTCCCCTTGGAGGGGCAGTTGAGAGTCAACCACATTGCTGTGGCTCTGGAGTCACATGTAGGCCAGGCCACGGTAAGGACGGCAGATTTCCTTCTCTAAAGGGAACCAGATACGTTTTTCCGGCAGTGAGTCTTCTGTAGATTGTTAATTCCAGATATTTTTTGTTGAATTCAAATTCTGCCATCTGCTGAGGTCAAACCCGGGTCCCCCAGAACATTAGCTGAGTTTCTGGATTAATAGTCCAGCGATAATACCACTAGGTCATCACTTCCCGTACTGCGGTGGACATCTAGGGCAATTGCATCGAGTCCATTCTGCCCTTGTGAACAATATTGACCAGGAAATATTCACCCATTATGAAATAGCACCTTGCAGTCTCCTACTGAACGTACAGACGGGACCCTTAGTTTGGTGTCTCAACCACAAGTCTGCACTCCTGTTGCAGTGACATTCCCTGTGTCCGCGCTGTACTCCTTTCTCTGGAGCAGGAGTGGAGCCCTGGCCATCTTCCGATCCTGCTGCGAACTAGAACAAAGAAAATTACAGGACAGGAACAGGCCCTTCGGCCCTGCATCGACCACACTGCCCAACTGAACTAAAACTCCCTACCTCTCCAGGGACTGTATCCTTCCATTCCCATCTGATTTATGTATTTATCCAGACACCCCTTAAAACTCTCTATCACATCTACTTCCACTACCTTTCCCAGCAGTGCATTCCAGGCGCCCAGCACTTTGTGCAAAAAACAATGTGCCTCATACATCTCCTTTAAACCTTCCCCCTTGTACCTTAAACCTGTGGCCCTTACTAATTGACTCTTCCACCTTGGGGATAAAGCTTCTGACTATCACTTCCCTCTTCCCCTCCCCCCCTCTTCTTCCTTCGCACCCCCCCACCTTCTCTTTCCTTCTCCCAAGATTGTGTTTCTAATATCATTCCTTTCTTTTTCAGTGGACATCAAAGTCCTGCAAAGTGCTTTAGCAGCAATTCGTCATGCCCGATGGTTTGAGGAGAATTCCTCTCAGTCCACGTAAGTCAGCATGTTTACCCCCACCCCATCCTTCCAGGACAGCCTGTTCTCTGAACCCCCTTGCTGGGACAAACCTGCCTTCTGAATCCTGCAATCTGCACTCCCCAGGCTGTCACACTATAGTGCTGCTAACAGTTGTCTAACTCTCTGAAATACGTAAGCCTTGACTTATGTTGTCAAGCTGCTGCTGTTATATTCATCTTGTTTTCTTCTATTGAGTGCTCTGTGCATTGAGGGGGATGTGTTGGTGACACAGACCTGAACCTATTCCAATGCATCACCACATATCAATGTCAGGTGTGCCCAGGAGAGGTCAACTGTGACTAAATAAACTTGCCTGCACTGCAGATCAAGTTCCACGTGCTGGATGCAGATTAGCATTCATCACATCACTTCTTCATTGCAGGTTACATACAGAGAAAAATTCCCTCTATTTTGTCCCCATCAAACACTCCCAGGACAGGGTACAGCACGGGGTTAGATACAGAGTAAAGTTCCCTCTACACTGTCCCCCCATCAAACACTCCCAGGACAGGTACAGCATGGGGTTAGATACAGAGTAAAGCTCTCTCTACGCTGTCCCCCCATCAAACACTCCCAGGACAGATACAGCACAGGTTAGATGCAGAGTAAAGTTCTCTCTACACTGTTTCCCCCATCCCAGGACAGCTACAGAACGGATACCATTCTCCCCATTGTGTACCTGATTGCCTGCTACTCTATTGCCAGCTTTGCTTCACGTCTCAGGTGTCCATTGCACCTGCTAGCTGCTTTTTGTGTACCATTGGATAATGCAGCCTGGATCAGGCATGTAGCATGTACTCTGCAAGAAATGGTCTCAGTGAATGTGGGAAACTGCAAATGAGTGAGTGATGATATATCTTGCCTTTCTTCCTGAACTTTGATTGCATGCCTATTTGAGAAATCACCTCAGTCGCGAGTGCTCCCTCCTGTTCCTTGAATCTGAAATGTCTTTATAGCCATAGTTATTGGGAGCACTGAAGTGTTGAACTCAATGGTATTGTGTTTACGTCTTAAAAACCAGTGGAGACCAATTACCCCCACTCAATAGGAAGGTGTGATCCAATTTCAGATTTAGATAACCACTCATTAGACAAAGATTGTATACATAAAGGTTCATAGTCGTACAGCACAGAAAAGGCCCTTTGGCCTATCGAGTCTGCAGCTACAGTAGCTACCATTAAAGGTGTGCAAATCCTGTTTTCCTGCGCTTGTCCCGTATTGTTGAATGCCGAGATACTTGAAGTGCCCATCCAAATATTTTTTAAAGGTTGTAAGGTTTCTGGCCTCTACCACCTTCCCAGGCAGTGCGTTCCAGGTTCCCACCACTCTGAGTGAGAAAGGTCTTCAAATCCCCTCTGAATCTCCTGCACCTTACCCTAAAACTCTGTCCCCTCGTGATTGACTTCTCGACTAAGGAGAACAGCTGCTCTCTACTCACTCTGTCCATGCCCCTCAATCTTACACATCTCAATCATGTCCCCCCCATCAGCTTTCTCTGCTCTCGAGAAAACACTCCAAGCCTATCCAGTCTCCTCTTGTAGGTCAAATGCTCCATCCCAGGCAACATCCTCTAATGTTACTTACCCCCTCTAGTGTAAGAGCGGTATGGTGGCATAGCGGTTAGCACTGCTGCCTCACACCACCAGGGACGTGGGCTCGATCCCCAGTTTGGGTTACTGCGTAGAATCTGCATGTTCTCCCTGTATCTGCATGGGTTTCCTGCAGGTGCTCTGGTTTCCTCCCACAGTCCAAAGACATTCTGGTTAGAGTACATTGACCTGAACAGATGCCGAGTGTGGCAACCAGACAAATTTCACAGTAATTTCATAGCAGTGTTATTGTAATCCTTACTTGTGAGAAATTTCAACTGGTGCTTTGACAGCTTTCCTGTGGTAAGCTGACCAGAACGGCACGCACTACTCCAGCTGTGGCCTCACCAATGTCCTGTACAGTCCCAACATTGCCTCCTTGCTCTTATACCCTATACCACGACTGATAAAAGCAGGTGTCCCATGTGCCTTGTAAATTATTCCTATTCACCTACTCTGCCACCTTCAGGGATCTGTGAATAAGCATTCCAAGACCTATCTGTTGATGGGAATGTTTGACTTTTAAACAATGGTGCTCTGAGGCTTCGTGGTCCGCTGTTGAATTGTTCAGAAAGGCTCAGGACTTGGCACTGCTGGGTTAACCTGCTTTTGTATCTCCTCAGAGTTAAAGTGCTGATACGATTGATGAAGGATTTGAGATGTCGCTTCCCTGGATTTGAGCCTCTGACCCCATGGATCATCGATCTTCTGGTACGTGTGTGAGAGAGACAGTGACTCTGGCTGGGCATGTTTGTCTGGCAGCAGCAGCTCAGCAAGTTAATCCAGTGAGGTGCTGTGCCAGCTAAGCTGGGGCGATTCGATTCCACTTGCATTTTGCACTGAGTTGGCCATTATAGGACTACATTGGCCACTATCCTTGGGGTTAAAGAGGCCCAAAGTGAGAAGCAGTCCTCCTTCTGATTGCTATACAGTAAATCTTGCTGAATGTGTTGATTTGATTTATTATTGTCACATGTATTCTCAGAATGCTACAATGCAGAAGAAACCCTTCGGTCCATCATGTCTGCACAGAAGCATGATAGGCCCCGACTCGGCCACCTAATCCCATTTTCCAGCACTTGGCCCAGAGCCTTAAATGTTATGGTGTGCCAAGTATTAGATCGGGATGCAGTGAAAAGTATTGTTTCTTCTGCGCATATATAGACAAAGCATGTCGTTCATAGATTTGATTTTTTATTGTCTCATGTATTGTGGTACAGTGAAAAGTATTGTTGTGAGCTATCCAGACAAAGCATACCGTTCGTAGAGAAGGAAAGGAGTGGGTGCAGAATGTCGTGTTACAGTCATAGCTAGGGTATTGCAGTGTTTGGAGAATTTATAAGAATCAGTGTGGAGTTTCTATAAGCACAGAACGAGAGTAAAGGATAGAATTAGTGGGTATGCTGGGCACAGCTTGCAACAAGTCACATCATTGTGTGTGTTTGATGAGAATAGCGTTGACTGGATGAATTGTTAGGGCCCACATGTTTAGATGTAAAAAGGCAGTATCCCCTATCAACTGAATCCAACATGGTGAATGTCCTGAGGGGTCAAAGAATTGAAAAGAATGTTGGTTTGGTTTTTTAAAACCTAGCTGCAGATACTTTGGTTCTGAAATGATAATGAGACAATGTGAAACCTCAGCTCGTTCCCCTGTTCCTTTGTAACTGCCTCCCTTAGCAACGCCGTTTAACTCCCAGCCGTCTGTCAAGACCAACCTGTCATTGCACCCAGGATCTCTCCTGCAGTGCTCGACACCACTTTTTGTTTCCCAGACAAGTGATTTTGCTGGGGGCTTTTGTTTCCCTGCAGGATTGTGGGAGTGGAGAGTCGTTGGCAGTGTGTGGGAGGGCGGGGGTGGCTCGGCTGCTGAACTGGAGGAGAGATACAGGCATAATTGTTCCACATCAAGTTTATCAGCAGGGCGATGGAATGTAAAATGGCACACACACACACACACACACACACACAGGGCAATTCCCTATGGGTGGGGCTGCACTAAAAGCAAACACGTTGCCCTTGGCAACTGGCTTCCAGTCCTCCTCACGCCTCCCACCCACCCAAATTCATTCATCCATTCCTGACACTGACCATTGCACATTGTGAAGTAGGTTTGTCAGAACGAATTCTGACCAATTTAAAGGAGGGGTGTCTAATATTCAGGGAATCTGGCCCATTGAGTTAATGATTCAAAGACTAGTGCAAGGTAGGTCCATTCAAAAGTCTGACGGCAGCAGGGAAGGAGTTGTTGTTCAGTCAGTTGATAGGTCACCTCAGACTTCTGTATCATTTTCCCGGCAGAAGAGAGAATGTCCAGGGTGCGTGGAGTCCTTGATTGTGCTGGCTGCTTTTCCTGAGGCAGTGGAAAGTGTAGATGGAGAAAGAGCACAGAGAAAGTTCACTAATTCAATCCGAGGATCAGGAGCTTATCTCAAGCAGAAAGGTTCAACTGCCTGAGGCGGCACAGTAGTGAGCACTGTTGCCTCTCAATGCCAGGCGCCTAGGTTCAATTCCCACCTTGGGTCACCTACCTGTGCGGAGTCTGCATGTTCTCCCCAGGCCTGTGTGAGTTTCTCCCCACAGACGTGCTGGTTCGGTGCATTGATAGTTCTAAAGGGTTATCTCCCAGTTGCCTAATATCCAAGGAATCTGGCCTATTGAGTTAATGATTTAACTTATTATAGTCACATGACTGTATGTATTGTTATGTAGTGAAACGTACTGGAGGTGAGCAGCACAGCGGATCAGCAATCTCAAGTGGAGGCTGTTCAGCAAGCTGCCCGCTGGGCGCCACAGTCCCCCATGCATCTCCAGCCATCAGATTCCTGGCACCATCAGCCAAAAAGGTGCATCTGTAAAAGTTGGTGAGGGTCGTAGCTGACATGCCAAATTTCCTCAGTCTTCCAAGAAAGTAAAGGCATTGGTGGTGCTTTCTTAACAACAGTGTCAACGTGGGGTGAGGAGGTGCACCAGGACAGATTGGTGATCTGGACACCAAGAAATGTAAAACTCTCGACTCTTTATACTTTATCTCCATTAATGTAGACAGGGACATGTTCTCCCCTAGCTCTCGAACTTTTTTGAAGCTGTGTACTCTAATCTACTTGCCCATCTCTTTTCATCTGTGTAACTCATCAAATAACGATTGTATTCTCCTTTAGTGAATGTGGTAGCTGTTTGTCTCAGTACTGTTTTGGGCTAAATGATCTGCTGGAGGGGCAAGAAAATACTTGTCACCAGGATGGGGAAGGGAAAAGTCTGAATCCTAACCCTTTTCTTTAAAACCAACTTGCAATCTTTGATTACTGAAACCCTCAAGATTTCATTGCTTTTGTAAACTTTGATCAGATTCCTCCTTCTCTATTCCAGTGTGGAATTTCTGGAGTTGTGCAGTCCAATGAAAAAAATGACTCTGGCAATGCCTTAATCCCATTCATGGAATCCGTACAGCACATGAGGCCATTCGGCCCATTGAGCCAGTACTGACAACAATCCCACATAGGACTTATTCCCTGTAACCTCACACGTTTACTCTATTAATCCTCCTGACACTAAGGGGCAATTTAGCCTGGCAAATCCTCCCAACCTACAGGTCCTTAGAATGTGGGAGGAAATGGAACAGACAAGGTGGAGAACGTGCAAACTCTACATTGTCACCCGAGGTTGGAATTGAATCCTGGTCCTTGGTAACAGTGCTAACCACTGTGCCACCATGCTGCTCCATTCCTGCTACTCTTCTGATGAATCTGTGCTGTGATGTGGTACCCAGGCATTTGTATGGCGCACATAAATGTTGCTGGGAGAATGGGGATGAGAAAAATATCAGCCATATTGAATGGTGGAATAGACTTGATGGGCCGAGTGGCCTAATTCTACTATGTCTTATGCTGTAAAGAGGAGAGATGTTTGTTGAAAGTTTTTTGTTTTGCACTCATCAGGTAAACTGTAAAAATATCAAAGACGATTGGGCAGACTATTCATTAACCTGTCTTCGAGCAAAATTTAAGCTCCGTGCTAACAAGTGACTGCAGCATACATTCTCTGGCCTAGCTAATGTCTGTACACCTTCCCCCTCGCTTTATGCATTCAAATTCAAACGCAGAATACAATTTTCTTTTTCAACATTGTCACCTAGACTATTAATCCAGAAACCCAGCTAATGTTTCTGGAGGACCCAGGTCAAATTCCGCCACAGTAGATGATGGAATTTGAATTCAATAAAAAAATATCTAGAATTAAGATTCTAGTGATGACCCATTGTCGGAAAAACCCATCTGGTTCTCTTTAGAGAAGGAAATCTGTGTCCTTACCTCGGTCTGGACCCCAGAGCTATTCAGCAATGTGGTTGACTCTCAACTGCTCCCCCAAGGGCAATTGGGGATGGGCAATAAATGTTGGCCAGCCACTGATGCTTGTGTCCCACAAATTAATTTTTAAAAAAAATGTTCTTGCTTCAGATGTAGTGTAGAGAAGGTTTACCAGACTGAGTTCTGTGGATGGCGGGACTGATGTATGAGGAGAGATTGCGTTAGTTAGTATTATGTTTTATGGAGCTTAGAAGAATGAGGGGAATCTCACAGAAATTCTGACAGGACTAGATGGTAAATGCAGGCACAATATTCCCAATGTTGGGGGAGTCCAGAACCAGTGTGAGGATACAGGGTAGTCTGTTTAGGACAAAGATGGGGAGACATTTCTTCACCCAGAGAGTGGTGATCCTGTGGAATTCATTACCAAGGAAGTAGTGGAGACCAAAACATTGAAGATATTCAAGAGCAATTAGATATAGCACTTGGGGCGAAGGGGATCAGATTACTGAGTTGGATGATCACCCATGTTCACAGTGAATGGTGGAGCAAACTCGGAGGACCGAATGGCTGTCTCCTGTTCCTGTTTTCTTTCTAACCCTTGTTTGGTGAGTGTTTTTCTGTCAGATGGATAAACCAAGGAGTAACATCCGTGGGACTTGAGGGTGCGGTGTTGTTTGAGAAATATTTTCAAGTTGCTGACTGTCGCCTTGAATCCTCCCACAGGGCCACTCAGCTGTAATGAACAACCCATCCAGGCAGCCACTAGCACTCAATGTTGCTTTCAGGTATGTCCAAGTGCTGTGTGTGAGGGGGCAGGGTGCTGGTGATTATCACGGGGAGCTGATATCCTAGTGGTATTATCGCTGGATATTAATCCAGAAACTCAGCTAATGTTCTGGCGACTTGGGTTCGAATCCCACCACAGCAGATGGTGGAATTTGAATTCAATAAAAAACATCTGGAATGAAGAATCTGTTGATGGCCCATTGTTGGAAAAACTCATCTGGTTCCCTTCAGGGAAGGAAATCTGCCATCCTTACTCCGTTCTGGTCTACATGTGATGCCAAAGCCACAGCAATGTGGTTGACTCTCAACTCCCCCTTCAAGGGCAGGTCATGATGGGCAATAAATGCTGGAAAACCAGGAATCCTGCCCCCGCAACACAAAGATTAAGGGAAGAAGTAGCACTGTGCTATAGTCGCTGGACTAGTAATCCAGAGACTCATGGTAATGCTCTGGGGACCTGGGTTCGAATCCTGCCTCAGATGGTGAAATCTGAATTCAATTTAAAAAAAAATCTGGAATTAAGAATCTACTGATGACCATGAAAACCATTGTCGATTGTCAGAAAAACCCAACTGAGTCCCTAATGTCCTTTAGGGAATGAAATTAAAAGAATTAAGGGTTATGGTGAGTGGGTGGATAAGTGGAGCTGAGTCCACGCAAAGATCAGCCATGATCTTATTGAATGGCAGAGCAGGTTCGAGGCGCCAGATGGCCCACTCCTGCTCCTAGTTCTTATGTTCTTAAATCTGCCATCCTTACCCCAGTCTGGCTTATATGTGATTCCAGAGCCACAGCAATACAGTTGACTGTCAATTGCTCCTCCAGGGGCAACTAGGGATGGGCAATAAGCCAGCAACACCCATTTCCCATGAAGGACTAAAAAAATAAAATCCCTGCCTGTGAAGTTATGTGGTTTGAACAACTCGAGGATAAAATTCTTGGGGGAAAAACAAGATTGGAAGGGGGGAAAAACTGGATAAAATGGGGGTGCTGAAGGAGTGAAGATATTAAACATGATGGGGAGATGGTGTGACTGGATAACCTGGAGGGGCAATGGGCTGAAGTTATTCCAAGTCTGACAGGTCTAAAACTTTGTCCCTGAGACTCGATTGAGATCGTGGGGTGGGGGAGCATCATAAGTTGGGACCGTAATATTTGCCGTTTTGGGTTTGCTTACAGACGCTGTCTCCAGCTTCTTGCTGCAGGGTTGTTCCTGCCCGGATCTGTGGGAATTACAGACCCCTGTGAGAGTGGGAACTTCCGGGTGCATACAGTGATGACACTTGAGCAGCAGGTAAGGAGCTCCCTTTGAGCTGACTCGGGGCGTGTGCTTTCCGACTTAGAGGCTGGTTTGAGTTTTGAAGTAGATTAGCCTTGAGGACGCAATACTCCACTGTAGCCAGATGTCACTTAGCAGAATCACCTGTGGAAAATTCGCATCTGTGGCACCCTGACCCAGCCAGGACTCAGAATCCATACAGAATAGAGGGGGCTATTCAGCCTCCTCGCAGCAGCACAGACTCTTAGCCAGACTTAACCCGTAAATCCGTGTATTTATCCCACTCATCCCCCTCACCTACAGTGGAGATACTAGCATTGGACTGGGGTGAGAACAGTAAGAAGTCTCACATCTTGGTTACCACAGGTATTCACCTGAGGAAGGGGCAGCTGTCTGAAAGCTTGTGATACCAAATAAACATGTTGGACTTTAACCTGGTGTTGTGGGACTCTTGCTGTGATACCCACCTTTGCAGTAAAGGTGAGATGCTGAGTCAGAGTTGATTCGGATTCAGTGAGTCAGATGGCTTCCTTCTGTAACGTAGGTGTTGTCTGATAACTTACCACAGTTGTATTACTTCTATTCCAAGGAAAACAGCAGACTTACCTTTTCCAACCTCCGCCTGTATCTCTCATCCTTGTTAACATTCTCTAATCCCAACTAAAAGCCTTCACATCTTCACTGTGATCTGATGCCCTGGGATTAACTGCACACTTCAGTGATTTCCAGAGTTCCAGCCTGTAACCTGTTTGCTTTTGCATCTTGTGTTTTGGTTTAGAAATTTAATGTTTCCTTCTCCACCTTATCAATGTGCTCTGCCACCCTCAACATTCGCTGGCGTTACCGTTGCTGAAACCCCCCACTGTCAACATCCTGGGGGTTACCACTGACCATCGCTGAATTCCCCCACTATCAACATCCTGGGGGTTAGTATTGCCCATCGCTGAATACCCCCCCCACTATCAACATCCTGGGGGTTACCATTGACCATCATGAATCCCCCCCCACTATCAACATCCTGGGGGTTAGTATTGCCCATCGCTGAATCCCCCCCCACTATCAACATCCTGGGGGTTACCATTGACCATCACTGAATTCCCCCACTATCAACATCCTGGGGGTTAGTATTGCCCATCGCTGAATACCCCCCCCACTATCAACATCCTGGGGGTTACCATTGACCATCACTGAATCCCCCCCACTATCGACATCCTGGGGGTTACCATTTGACCAGAAACTGAACTGGACCCAGCCATATACTGTGGCTACCAGAGCAGATCAGAGGCTGGGAATCCTGTGGAGAGTAACTCACCTCCTGACTTGCCAAAGCCTATCCACCATCTACAGGGTCACAAGTCAGGAGTGTGATGGAATACTCCCCAGTTGCCTGGATGAGTGTGGCTCCACTAACACTCAAGAAACTCGACACCATCCAGGACAAAGCAGCCCTGCTTGATTGGCACCACGTCTACAAACATCCACTCTCTCCATCCCCTATGCTCAGTAGCAGCAGTATGTACTATTTACAAGATGCACTGCAGCAATTCACCAAAGATTCTTAGACAGTACCTTCCAAACCCATCACCACTTCTATCCAGATGGACAAGGGCAGCAGATAACAGGGAACTTCACCACCTGCAAGTTCCCCTGCAACTGCTCACCTTCCTGACTTGGAAATATATTGCTGCTTCTTCATAGCCACTGGATCAAAATCCTGAAATTCCCTCCCTAATGGCATTGTGGGTCAACCCACAGCACATGGACTGCAGCGATTCAAGAAGGCAGCTCACCACCACCTTCTCAAGGGGCAACCAGGGGTGAGCAATAAATGCTGGCCCAGCCAGCGATGCCCTTGTCCCACAAATGAATTTTAGAAAAAGGATTTGTGTATATGGACACCAAGGTCTCTGCTCACCACTGAGTGTAGGACAGCAGTATCTGTGATTGGATTGTCACCCCACCTCTCTGGAAAAACATCTCATTTATATTCTGAACTCCGTTTTGTTCCCTGCTTCAGGAGATGACATCTTCACTTGCTCCTTGCTTTCTAGATGTGTTCCTTTTGAATCAGCTGTCCAAAGTGCTGGCCTCGGCTGAGTGGTAGCTCACTCGCCTCTTGGACTCAGGCTGAAGCAGGTTGGCACTCGAGTGCAGTACGAAGGAAGTGCTGCACTGTCAGAGGCACCATTTTGCAGATATCAAATTGCGACCCTGTCTAACTATTTACAGTTGTTTGTGGAACTTGTGTGAGCAGTGACCAAATTTAAAACCTCATTTGTGCACCTCCCTGAGGACCCACAAGGCATTGAGTAGACATAGGATCTGTTGTCTCCTGGTGTCCTTATAGTTGATTTTAATGCATTGAAAGACTTGTTTCCTCATTCCAGGATGTGGTGTGTTTCACAGCGCAGACTCTGGTCCGCATCCTCTCGCACGGAGGCTACAGGAAAATCCTGGGGTTAGAAGGAGATGCCAGCAGTAAGTCAGATCCACGGTGCTTTTTTTCCTATCATACTCTCAGTCTGACTCTCTTCTTTCTCTCTCTCTGATTCTCTCTCTCTCTTGACTCCCCCCTGCCCAGTGCACAGTTTTCCAATAATTTGATGCACTTCTCTTTAAAGCCCCTCGCATTTGATAAATTCAAGTGGCACAGTTGTTAGCACTGCTGCCTCACAGCGCTAGGGACCTGGGTTCAATTCTCGGCTTGGGGCACTGTCTGTGTGGAGTCTGCATGTTCTCCCCGTGTCTGTGAGGATTTTCTTCGGGTGCTCCGGTTTCCTCCCACAGTCCAAAAAATATGCTGTTTAGGGTGCATTGGCATACTAAATTCTCCCTCAGAGTCCCCAAATGGAGAATTTTCACAGTAACTTCATTGCAGTATTAATGTAAGCCTTTCTTATAACTAATAAATAAACTTAATAAATAAAAATAAGTAACTACTTATGCTATGGTAACAATACAGGGTGTCAGTTTTGAACATTGTTCTTGGGCTAAAGTTTATTTATTCGTGTCACACGTAGGCTTGCATTAACATTGCAATGAAGTTTCTGTGAAAAACCCCCGAGTCGCCAGATTCCGGCGCCTGTTTGGGCTGATGCACCCTAACCAGCTTGTCTTTTAGACTCTCAGAGGAAACCGGAGCACCTGGAGGAAACCCATGCAAAAACAGGGAGAACGTGCAGAGTCCGCACAGAGACTCAAGCAGGGAATCGAACCCAGGTCCCTGGCACTGAGAGGCAGCAGTGCTAACCACTGTGCTAGCATGTGGTCCCAGGGGCTTGAGCTCAGCAGGGGATGGCTGTCTTTGTCCTCTCAGCCTTGGGAGGTGGGATATCAGCTGGGTTTCCTGCCCCTGATCGGTGTCCAGTGATTCCCTCACTCCCGGTCAAAGGTGCATGTGAGTGAGCCATGAAACGAAGAAGGGACCAGGTGGGTTTGTGATGCCCCCATATGATCAGTTGAGAGACTATTGCAAAAGATGGTTACCCAGCCCCAGAGTGAGGTGGAGTCGCTATAGACTGTAAAGATCTGCAGCACGGTAGACCAGTGGTTAGCATTGCTGCCTTACAGCGCCAGGGACCCGGGTTTGTTTCCTGGCTTGGATCACTGTATGGAATCTGCAATTCTCTCCACATGTCTGCATGAGTTTCCTCCCAGGTGTTCTGGTTTCCTCTCTCACTCCAAAGGTGTGCGGGTTAGGGGGATTAGCCATGCTAAATTGCCCCTTGGTGTCCAAAGATGTGCATGTTAGGTGGTTTGGACATGTTAATTGTCCCTTAGTGTCAGGGGGATTAGCAGGTTAAATACATGGGGTTACGGAAATAGAAGCAGAATGTGATTATTGTTGGTGCAGGCTCGATGGCCCTAATGGCCACCACCTGTAGGGATTTTTTTTGGAGGAGTGTAATATCTTGTGCGTCATATTGGCACGATCTCCTCCTCCCCCCGCACCCCCTCCCTCCAAAATCCGGAAACGCAGCAGTGTTAATTCCTGATGTCAGCAGAGCTTTAATTCCTTTGTTTTCCCTGCATAACAATATTGTTTTGTTTGAGGTGTGCGTCACTGAATGCGGCAGGAGGGTGGCTTTAATGAGTTGTGCTGTGAACATTCAACACACACCAAGCAGGCCAGCCTTGGTGGGCTAATTTACAGCAAAGATATGCACATATCTTGGATTTACAGAGATCTGAAGCTCCGAGTTTCTAGCTGTCTCTTTCAGGCACCCGTGTGAAAGATTTAGGCTTTATAGCTGCTTCAGCTTTACATAAAATCTGACATTCAAAGGGGCTGGTGCGTAGATCTCTCTGTCCTCGAGTACTGACTCTGTGCTGTTTGGGAGTACTCTCCCACTGACAGGCCAGTCTCTGGCGAGGTCTGTGGACCGCGAGTGTCGCTCAATTGTCCAAAAGGAATTTGGGGTGGTAGGAGGAAGCGTAAAGGTCGAGGCAGCCTGAGCTCACAGATCGGTAATTCCAGAGCAGGAACCCTGCGTGCTGAGGCAGATTGTCAGGTTAACTCTGCCGGACACCTTCAAGGCCACAGAGAGCTTGTGTTCGTTGTTTGCACGGTTTATTATACACTTTATTTATTTGTCACAAGCAAGGCTTACATTAACGTTGCAATGAAGTTACTTTGAAATTCCGCTTATCGCACAGTCTGGTGTTTGTTTGGGTCAATGCACCCTAATCAGCACGTTTTTCAGACTGTGGGAGGAAACCGGAGAACACAGAGGAAACCCACACAGACACGGAACGTGCAAAAGCTACACAGACAGTGCCCCAAGCCAGGAATCGAACCCGGGTCCCTGGAGCTGTAAGCAGCAGTACTAACCACTTTGCTATCACACGATCCCCTTTCTCTTCTTCAGTGAATATAATCCTAACTGACTTAGTCTCTCCTCATAAGACAGACCTGCCATTCCAGGAATAGCCTGGTAAACCTTTGCCGTACTGCCGATTATAGCAAGGACATCCTCCCTCAGATAAGGAGACCAAAACTGCACACAATATTCCAGGTGTGGCCTCACCAACACCCTGTACAATTGCAGCAAAAGACCCCCGTACCTATTCTGGGATCCAAGGCCAATGTAATTTGTGGAGGCCTGTTAAATTTTGAGCAGTTGACACAGGAAGGTCAGCCCCGACTATCTTTTGAAGATTAATTTTGCTAGCAGCACATGGAATATCAATTGATAACAAGTACATTGGAAATATCTTGAAGTATCTCTGCGACGGCTGGAGGTTTGAAACCATCTCTCGGGAGAAGGGAAAGAACCACCTTGAGGGCTGTAATGAGATACTCAGTGGGTCTAATTGAGGGCTGGAGCTTGGAGCTTGGTCGTGATTTCCTTTTACTGCTGTTCCCACCAGTGATGATGACCCTGACTTGTTTGATAATTGGGCTTTCCTTGCTCCATATGCCTGAGGCCAGGCCCCTGAGCTGGAACACAGGAGCAGGTCATTCAGCGCCTTATCCCATTCACAGAATAATGCCGAGTGCTCACCCAGGCACTTTTTAAAGGATGTGAGGCATCCCGCCTCCATCATCCTTCCAGGCAGTGCATTCCAGATCCTCACCACCCTCTGGGTAAAAAAAATTGCTTCTTCAAATCCCTCCTAAACCTCCCATCCCTCACTTTTAACTTGTGTCTCCTCAGAATTGGCTCTTTAAGGGAGACAGCTGCTCCCTATCCAATTTCTCTGTTGCCTTCATAAGGTTGAACACCTTGACCAGGTCTTAGAGGTTTACAGCATGGAAACAGACCCTTCTGCCCAACTTGTTCATGTCACCCTTCAGTCTTCTCTGTGCCAATAAAAACAACCCAAGCCTACCCAAATTCTCTTCATAACTTAAATGCTGCATCTTAGGTAGCATTATGGTGGATCTCCTGTGTGCCCCCTCCAGTACAATCATATTCTTTCTCTAATATGGTGAACAGAACAGCACACAGTACTCCAGCTGTGACCTCACTGCGCCCTCCAGTTCGACCATTCAATCAGATTGTGGCTTAACTCCATGGGTCTGTCCTCGGACCATCTCCCTTGATACTGGTAACGATGGATATATGTCAAACTGAAAACCAACAACTGAACCAGCATCCATCACTGTTTGAAGAAGTTCCCAACCTTCCCCATTTGCTACGTGCAGCAGATATGTTTCCAACATATCTGCTGAATGATACGGTCCCAATTTTTAAATTAGGGCCTTGGTTAGCACCGCAGCTTCTCAGTGCCAGGGACCCAGGTTCAATTCCCAGCTTGAGTCACTATCTGTGCAGAGTCTGCACTTTCTCCCCTGGGTTTCCTCCCACACCCCAAAGATGCGAGGGTAAGCTGGATGAGACATGCTAAATTGCCCCTTAATATCCAAAAATGTGCAGGTTAGGGTGGATTGGCCATGCTAAATTGCCCCTTAGTGTCCAAAGATGTGCAGGTTAGGGTGGATTGGCCGTGCTAAATTGCCCCTCAGTGTCCAAAGATGTGCAGGTTAGGGTGGATTGGCCGTGCTAAATTGCCCTTCAGTGTCCAAAGATGTGCAGGTTAGGGTGGATTGGCCATGCTAAATTGTCCCTTAGTGTCCAAAGATGTGCAGGTTAGGGTGGATTGGCCGTGCTAAATTGTCCCTAGTATCCAAAGATGTGCAGGTTAGGGTGGATTGGCCATGCTAAATTGTCCCTTAGTGTCCAAAGATGTGCAGGTTAGGGTGGATTGGCCATGCTAAATTGTCCCTTAGTGTCCAAAGATGTGCAGGTTAGGGGGATTGGCCGTGCTAAATTGTCCCTTAATGTCCATTTAGTGTCAGGGGGTGAGCAGCATAAATATGTCGGGCTATGAAAATAGGGCCTGGATGGCATTGTGGTCAGTTTGGGCTCAGTGGGCCAAAACAGCCTCCTTTTGCACTGTGGGGTTCTGTGGTTTTAAAGCCTTCAGCTAGTGGAAACAGTTTGTCCTTCCGCAATTCCACCCTATCCTTCCCTCTCGATATTTATCTATCAGATCACCCCTTAACCTTCTGAATGTGAGACAATAAAGGTCTAATTTGTCTAATCTCTGCTTGTAACCTAACACCTGAAATCCGGCTATCATTCCTGTGAAGCAATGAGCACTTGCTTTGCTTTGCCAGGCCTCGCTGTAGAAATGTCCACCTGGGACGGCGTGATAGTGACACCCTCGGAGAAAGCTTACGAAAAGCCCCCCGAAAAGAAGGAGGGTGAGGAGGAAGCAACAGAAGGAGCAGAGGAGGAAGAGGAGAACATGGAGACAACGGAGTGAGGGAAGCTGCTGTGATATTTAATGGTAAGCTCAGTCTCGTTCTGCTGTGGTCACCAAGATTCATTCAAGTTTGCTGTTGCGTTGTAAGATGCCTTTGGTTTATCCTGTCAGATTCCCTACTCCCTCCTGACAACTGACACCTCTGTCTCCAAGCTGAGAAACATGGAAGTGGTCTGACTAATGCACCCGCTGTTAAAAGGAAAACCCTGTCACAGCACTGCCTCTTTAAGCTCAAAAGATGCCCAGCGCGATTGCATTGACAAAAGATGTTAATAGTTTAAAAAAGTCACTTTGGTGTCAAATCCTGAAATGGGACTAGAAGGGAGAGTTGTTAATATTGATTCAAGTCAAAATGTTGCCAGCTGGGTTTAATTGGCCACTTCAAATGTGGCCGGAGAGATGTCGTAAAGATTTACAGCATGGAAACAGATCGTTTGGCCCAACCTGTCCATGCTATCTTTTTTTTTAAACCCCAAAGCTAGTCCCAATTGCCTGCATTTGGCCCATATCCCTCTATATCCATCTTACCTATGTAGCTGTCTAAACGCTTTTTAAAAGACAAAATTGTACCTGCTTCTACTACTGCCTCTGGCAGCTTGTTCCAGATACTCCACACACTCTATGGACAAATCGCCCCACTGAACCCTTGTGTATCTCTCCCCTCTTACTTTGAACGTAAGAACTCAGAGCAGGAGTGGGCATCTGGCCCCTTGAGTCTGCTTTGCCATCCTGTGAGATCATAGCTGATGTTTTTGTGGACACAGCTCCACTTGCCCACCTGCTCACCATAACCCTTAATTCCCTTAATGTTAAAAATCTATCTATCCTTGCCTTAAAAACATTCAATGAGGGGCCTCAACTGGGCAGGGAATTCCACAGATTCACAACCCTTTGTGTGAAGAAGTTCCTCCTCAATTCAGTCTTAAATCTGCTCCCCTTTATTTTGAGGCCGTGCCCCCTAGTTCTAGTTTCACCTGCCAATGGAAGCAACTTCCTTGTTTCTATCTTATCTATTTCCTTATGACCAATGCTCTCTTTTAGATTCCCTTACCTTTGGGAAAAGATATTGACTATCTAGCTGATCTGTGCCCCTCATTATATCACCCCTCAGCCTTCTACACGCCAGAGGAAAAAGTCCCAGTCTATTCAGCCTCTCTGTATAACTCTCACCATCAAGTCCCGGAACCATCCTAGTAAATCTTTTCTGCACTCTTTTTAGTTTAATAATATCCTTTCTATAATAGGGTGACCAGGACTGTACAAATGGCTATATATCATACCTATTCTGGAGGGATAGCAGCAGATCCATGAGATCCTTGTGTTCCTGGTCGTCCCCAGTCAGGTTTGCAATCTCACTGAGTTGAGGTTGATGCCACAGTGCGATGCTGAGGGTGGGCTGCACCATCAGCAGTGCTGTGCCTCGGGTAATATCTGCTGTTGGACAAGGTGGCAGGGGGGTGGCGCGGTTGTCCTGGGGCCCCAGGGCCACATTATTCCCTGTCCTGGTGCCATCCAAAGGCTATGGAAATTTCCCTGTTGTTGGCACTGTGTGGGGTGGGGGGGAAATGACCTTGCGCTTGCCCATATGAGCCTCTGCACTTTAAGATCACGTTCGTGAGAGCGCCCCTGGGCCCCCTCCTGTCTGCTGGCTGTGTCCTGGGTTGAACTTATTTTGCCTGACTGATCTCAGGGGTTCAGTCCTGTCCATCAACACAAACACCGACTAAAGATTTTCTTCCTCCTCCTTTCTTCCCCGTCCTCCTCCCCCCCTCTTTTTCAGGTGAGTCTCCTGCGATTGAACAGCATTCTGACACCGCACGCTTCAGCTTCAAGCGCTGGACCAAGCAACAGTCTGTCACCCTTTGCGTTTCTACCCTGTTGACCCTCTTTCTATTTGTAGTTGATATCAAGTTACAATAAAGTTGTTGTTTTTTTTTTTGGTTTGTTTTATATCCGTTTTCCTGGTCCGCTGGTGAAATGCAGAGCTGGATGATTTCTCTCTAATGGTTTGTCGACTTTGACCAGCAGGAGGATGCCAAGTATGGAATGTGTGTGCCTTGCTGTTTCAGAGTCCTTGCACGCTTTACTTATCAATTACGCTGAGGATATCAGTAAGTCTACTAGCAGTGCACTCTATTAAAAGCTCTTGGTGAGGGGAAACATAAATGATAGGAGCAGGAGGAAACCATTTAGCCGATCATTCTGTCATCCATCACCATCATGGCTGATTGTCCAACTCAATAACCTAGTCCTGCTTTCTCCCCATAACCTTTGATCCCATTCATCTCCAAGTGCTATATCCAGCCACCTTTTGAATACATTCAGTGTTTTGGCCTCGACTACTTTGTGTGCTACTAAATTCCACAGGCTCACCACTCTCTGGATGTGGAAATGTCCCCTCACCTCTGTCCAAAATGGTCTACTCTGAATCCTCAGACTGTGACCCCCCTGGTTCTGGTCTCCCCCCACCACGGGAACATCCTCCCTGCATCTATCCTATCTAGTCCTGTTAGCATTTTTTATAAGTCTCTGAATTCCCCCCTCATTCGCCTGAACTCCAGCGAAAACAATCCTAACCTAGTCAATCTCTCCTCATCCCTGGAATCAGTGTGGTATATCATACCCAAAAGTGTGTTTCGGATGGAATCTAATCGAGGGGTTCAGGATGGTTTATATATAGAATAATAGATACCTATGAATGTGTTACAGATTGGAATCTAATCAAGGAGCTTGGGGCTGTTTACGTATTGAATAACAGATAGCTGGGAGTGAGTTACAGATTGGAATCTAATTGAGTGGTATTAGTTCTTTTTAGCCACGGACGTTTGCTTGGGTATCTGTCTTACTTCAGGCAGATGTATGATGGTCCAGGAATAAAGAATCCTGCAAAGTGAAGGTGTTAAAGTGTAGAATTCCCCAGACCAAATCGTGCACTAAGGCAGCCTCTCTATATCAACTTTCGCCAGTGTAACTACTTCCTCATCCTTGATGGTAAGCACTGTCTTGTTCCTTTTAGTATTTAACAGCTTAGTTTGCTCATTGCGGAGGAAAGGAATCTTATTTATCTCAGTTCCCTTCGGCGAAAGGGCTGCTATGGACCAGGCAATGCTGCCATAACCTACCCACTCTTGGGACAAGGGCATGCTGAGGCCTAAAATGTTGAGACAGGATCTAGATTGTTCATTCTGACCCCACTACCGTATCCCTTCTCTCCCTTCCCAATAGTTATATTTTTGGATACTATCCTAGATAACCCTCTGAACATCCACAGGCTGCTGAAATGGCAAATATCCAGAACACACACAAGCAGAATTAGGCCACTCGGCCCATCGAGTCTGCTCCGCCATTCAATCATGGCTGATATTTTTCTCATCCCCATTCTGTCTTTTCCCCATAACCTCTGATCTACTTATTAATCAAGAACCAATCTATCTTTGTCTTAAAAACACTCAATGACCTTGCTTCCTCTGAGGTAAAGAGTTCCTCAGATTCCCCACTCTCTGGCTAAAGAAATTGTTTTAAAGGATCATTCCTTTAGCCTGAGGTTGTGCCCTCTGGTTCTAGTTTTTCCTACTAGTGGAAACATCCTCTCCACATCCACTCTATCCAGGGCCTCGCAGTATCCTGTAAGTTTCAATAAGATCCCCCTGCCCCCTCGCCGCTGCCCCCCCGAACTCCAACGAGTACAGACCCAGAGTCCTCAACCGTTCCTCATACTACAAGCTGTTCATTTCAGGGACTTATTCTTGTGAACCTCCTCTGGACCCTTTCCAAGGCCAGCACACCCTTCCTTAGAAATGGGACCCAAAACTGCTCACAATTCTCTAAACAGGGACTAACCCAGATGCTTATACAGCCTCAGAAGTACATCCCTGCTCTTGTATTCTAACCCTCTCGACATGAATGCTAACATTGCATTTGCCTTCCTAACTACCAACTGAAGTTGTACGTTAATCTTAAGAGAATCTTGAACAAGGACTCCCAAGTGCCTTTGTGTTTCTGATTTCCAAAGTATTTCCCCATTTAGAAAATAGTCTCTGCCTCCATTCCTCCTTCCCAAGTGCAGAACCTCACACAGACAATGATGAAAGAGTACAAGAATGAGAATCTGGAACTGGTGCGGCAACAATAATCTCTCCCTCAATATCACAAAACAAAGGAGATTGGCATCGACTTTGGGAAGCGTAAAGGAGGACATGCTTCAAATTTTTAGGGTCCAGATCACCAACAACCTATCCTGGCTATCTATAGGAGGACACTATAGTCACTGAGAGGCCTCACCAACACGCTGGACTATTGTAACAAAACCTATTTTTAAATTCCAGCCCCTTTGCAATAAAGGCCCAAACATCAAGATACTGCAAATGTTAGGATCTGAAATGGAAGCAGAAATTGCTGGAAAATCTCAGCAGGTCGAACAGGATCCTGACTGGGGACATTGGCTCTATTCTTTCTCGAGGTGCTATCAGACCCACTGAGGATTTTCCAGCATTCTTTGATTTTTGTTGTGAAGACCCAAGTGCTGTTTGCTGCCTTAACTACTTGTTGGAGTTGCCTGCCAGCTTTCCTGACTAGAACACGCTGTAAACTGTCGAGCTGCCTGGGGCAAGAGGGTCGAGATTGTTGGTGGGTAGCTATCCCCAGTGGGAGCTTGGCCGGTGACTGTTACAGGGAAGCTAACTCCACCCCGACAAGGGGAGACAGTCTGGTTTTTTTTCTGGCTGTGTTTGAGCCGGGCAAAAACTTTTGTCTGCTGCACTCGTGGTCAGTTCTGCCATCGAGACTTCGCTCAGTGTGCTTGGAGTGGCATTTGATCCCCGGTTTCATTCTTGGGTAAGATTTTATTGGAACTTTGTACACTGATGTCCAGAACTCTGTCCCCCTTCCCATCCTGTTTCCTGGAATATTCATTGAACAGAGAACAGTAAAACACTGGAACAGGCTCTTCAGCCCACTATGTTGTGCCGATCATGACACTAAATTAAATTAATCTCTTCCATCAATCCTTGCTGCATATCATTCTATTCCTTCCATATTCATCTGCTTATCTAAAAGCCCCTTATACGTCCCCTATCGTATCTGCCTCTGTCACTATCCTTGGCAGCACGTTCTAGACGTCCATAATTAAAAAAAGCTTGTCCCTCACATCTCCTTTCCCCTTCTCACTTTAAGTACATCCCCCCCACTAGTATTAGACATTTCAACTCTGGAAACAAGATTCTGACTGTCAACCCTATCTACTCCTCTCATGATTTTATAGATTGCTGTTCGGTCTCCCCTTCTGCCTCCGTCGCTCCAGAGAAAACAACCCTCATTTGTCCAGCCTCCTTATTGCTAACATCCTTTAATCCAAGCAGCAAACCTCTTCTGCACCCTCTCCAAAGCCTCCACATCCTTCCTGTTAATGTGGCAACTGCAATTGAACATAACTCTTAAGTGTGGTGCTTCATAATGACAGATGTGAGAGCCACTGGATGATAGTCGTACACAAATAACTGTGGCCAAGTTCCCCTCTAACTTGATTTTCAAGTTTGCGAATGACACTACCATAGCAGATTGGTATGCTTGGTAATGAAGATGTAAAGATGCCGGCGTTGGATTGGAGTGGTAAGAACTCAGTAAGAATTTAGCAACACCAATTATTAATCCAACCGATTTATTTGATAGTAAAATAGCGAGCTTTCAACACTCCCGTGTCTTCATCAGGCAAGTGCAGAAGAGACAGAGTACAGGAATGAGATGGAGAGTCTGGTGTGCGGAGACAATAATCTTTCACTTAACGTTAACACATCGACTTCAGGAAGTGTAGTGGAGAACATGCCCTGTCTACATCAAAAGGGACAAAATAAAAATGGTTGAAAACTTCAAGTTTTTAAGTGTCCAGATCGCCAACAACATATACTGGTCCTCCTGCCGATACAATACTGTCTCAGAAGACTAAAGAAATTTGGCATGTCAAGTTACGACTCTCACCAACTTTTACAGATGTACTATGGAAAGCATTCTTTTGGGTTGGATCACAGCTTGCTCTGACTAAGACCACAAGAAACTACAAAGGGTCATGAATGTTGCATAATCCATCACACAAACCAGCCTCCCATCCATTGACTCTGTCTACACTTCCTGTTGCCTTGGGAAATACAGCCAGCACAATGAAGGATCCCACACACCCCGGACATTCTCTCTTCCACTTCTTTCATCGGGAAAAGTCAGGTCGTGTACCAACCAACTCAAGAACAGCTGCTGTCAGACTTTGGAATAGACCTACCTTGCATTAAGTTGATCTTTCTCTACACCCTACCTGTGACTACATTCTGCACCCTCTCCTTTCCTTCTGTGTGGATGGTATGCTTTGTCTGTACACTGCACAAGAAACAATACTTTTCACTAAGTTAATAAAATGACAAGAATAGTCAAATCAAAGTTTTATAAAGCTGCAATATTCTGATTCTTGGACTCTGCCCTGACCAATAAAGGCAAGCGTGCCATATGCTGCCTTTAACACCCCATCTACTTGTGTGGTCATTTTCAAGGAGCTATGAACTTGAACCCCAGGATCTGTGTGTACATCAGTGGTGTTCGGGGTCCTACCATTACCTGTATACTCCCCCTATCCATGTCTCTGATTCCACTTTCCTTGTCAGCACAGCATCCACTTGTTTCTGTTTCTCCAGAACAAAACACCTGGAGATGTGTTTATGACTCAGGACGCTGGTAAAAATCTCACAGTCAAAGAGGTTTATAGCATGGAAACAGGCCCTTTGGCCCAACTTGTCCATGCCACCTTTTTTAAACCCCTAAGCTAGTCCCAAATGCCCACATTTGGCCTCTATTCCCTATACCCATCTTACCCGTGTAACCGTCTAAATGCTTCTGAAAAGACAATTGCAGCCGCCTTTACGAGAACCTCTGGCAGCCCATTCCAGACACTCACCATCCTGTATGTGAAAAAATTGTCTCTCTGGACCCTTTTGTATCTCTGCCCTCTCACCTTAAACCAATGCCCTCTAGTTTTAGACTCCCCTATCTTTGGGAAAAGATATTGACTATCTCGCTGATCTGTGCCCCTCATTATTTTATAAATCTCTACAAGGTCATCCTTCAGCCTCCGACACTCCAGAGGAAAAATGTCCCAGTCTATCCAGCCTCTCCTTGTTTAACATTGTCCCTGCTGTGTCCAGACAGGTCGTTAAATCTTTTAATTCCAAAGATTTAGGTACTTGTTCACTTCCTGTGACTGATCTTTTGTTCACTGAAGTTTGATGGATGTAAACGTCAAATAAGAAGTGTTCTTTGACCTTGATTATTTGATTTAAATCATAAATTCCTGTTGTGTAGAAGGAGGCCATTTGGTCCATCGAGACTGTACTGACTCTGACAGGGTGTCTTAGCCAGGCCCTCTCCTGGTAATCCTGCACTCTCACCATGGCTAATCCATCTAACTGACATATCTTAGAATCACAGAATCCTACAGTGCAGAAGGAGGCCATTTGGTCCATCGAGACTGCACCAACCATAATCCCACACCCTCACATGTTTACCCTGTAATCCCTTCTGACACTAGGGAGAATTTAGCACAGCCATCTTCCCCCAATCTGCACATCTTTGGATGCTGAGAGAGAATTTAGCACAGCCAATACGTCCTAACCAGCACGTTTTTTGGACTGTGGGAGGTACCTGGAGGAAACCCATGCAGACATGAGGAGAATGTGCAGACTCCACATAATGACCCAGAGGCAGTGACGCAATGGTATTATTGCCAGATTATTAATCCAGAAACTCAGCTAATGTTCTGGGAAACTGGGTGTGAATCCCACCATGGCAGATGGTGGAATTTGAATTCAATAAAATATATCTGGAGTTAAGTTACTGATGACCCATAGTTGGAAAAACCCATCTGGTTCCCTTTAGGGAAGTAAATCGTTACCCCGGTCTGGCCTACGTGTGACTCCAGAGCCACAGCAATGTGGTTGATTCTCAACTGCCCCTCCAAGGGCAATTAGGGATGGGCAATAAATGCTGGCCCAGCCAGAGACACCCGTGTCCCAGGAATGGATAATAGAATTCTGGCTCAGGTCACTGTTAGGGGGATTGGCCATGCTAAATTGCTCCTTTGTGTCCAAACCTGTGCAGGTTAGGGGGATTGGCTGTGCTAAATTGCCCCTTAATTTGAGGGGTATTAGCAGGGTAAATATATGGAATTGCAGCAATAGGGACTGGGTGAGATTGTGGTCAGTGCAGATTCAATGGGCTGAATGGCCTTCTTCTGCACTGTAGAACTACAGCAGGTGCAATCAGCACAAGTGTTGAAATAAAGGTGGGGTTAGAAAAACAAGGTGAAGCATTTGACTGGGAGGATTTGGCTGCAACAGGGTCCCGGGGATTAATCCCTGCATCCGTGAAACATTGGGGTAATCCTGCAGAGCTCCAAAACCAGAGGGAGTTGCAACCCAAAGCTCGAAGTTTGCATTTTGGCTATGGTGGCAGGCAGTACTAGAGTGGCCCACCAGATGTCAGTATTCCTCAGTTGATTGTACCACATCTCCAGAGAAGGAGGCTGCAGCAAAAAGGGGGCCATTCAGCCCGTTGCTCGCTTTGCAGAACCTCTGCTCCAAGCACAACAAATTGATAAATCACGATCCAACCTCCCTGCTCAAGGCTGGCAACTCAAGCTGAGCACAGCTCAAAAGGAAAGGTGTTGGGGCAATGAGCATGGTCTGGCTTGTGATGCCCCTGGCAGTCGGATGGCTTGCCAAGTGGAAAGTACAGACTCTCCCACAGCATGTAAGCTATGATTTAGGGGCAGCACACTGGGTGAGCGCTAGAGACCTGGGCTCAATTCCAGCCTCAGGTCACTGTCCGTGTGGAGTCTGCACATTCTCCCCAGTGTTTGTGTGGGTTTTCTCCCACAGTCCAAAAATGTACGGGTTAGATAGTTTGGCCATGCTAAATTGCTCCTTAGGTTCTGAGATGTATAGATTAAGGGGATTATTGGGGTAAATGTATGGGAATAGGGCCTGGATGGGATTGTGATCGGTGCTAACTCAATGGGCCAAATGGCCACCTTCTACACTGTAGGGATTCTATGATTCTCTGGAAAGTTTACAGATGCACTATAGAGAGCATTCTTTCTGGTTGTATCACAACTTGGTATGGGCTTCTGCTCTGCCCAAAACCACAAGGATCTACGAAAGGTCGTGAATGTAGCCCAATCCCATCACACAAACCAGCCTCCCATCCATTGACTCTGTCTACACTTCCCACTGCCTCGGGAAAGGCAGCCGGCATAATTAAGGACCCCGGACATTCTCTCATTCACCTTCTTCCGTTGGGAAAAAGATACAAAAGTCTGAGGTCCCGTACCAACCGACCCTCAAGAACAGCTTCTTCCCTGCTGCTGTCAGACTTTTGAATGGACCTACCTCACATTAAGCTGATCTTTCTCGACACTGTAGCTATTCTGCACACTCTTCTTTCCTTCTCTATGAATGGTATGCTCTGTCTGTATAGTGCACAAAGAACATTACTTTTCACTGTATCCCAATACATGTGACAATAAATCAAATCAAACAGGTAGGGAGGCAGACAGCTGGCCTTTGTGTTAAACAAGTTAATTAACATCCTACTCATGATGAGTTACAGAACAGATTCATTGACTGATGCGACACAGAACCCATGAAAGGGGGCAGTAGGAGACCATTTGGCCATTGAATCTGCTGCATCATTCAATACTACCAGGGCTGATCCTGAGTTTCAGATCCATTATCCCACCTGCTCCCTAAATCCCTTAATTCCCCCAAGAGACGGAAACTCTGCTATCCCCCAGGCCTTAAATATATTCAATGCTGGAACATCCACCACCCCTCTGAGGGAGAGAATCCCAAACATTCACAAACCCTTTCAGTGAAGCAATTTCTCCCCATCTCAGTTCTAAACAATCACCCCCTCCCCTTACCCAGGACTGTGGCCCCCTCCTTACTCTGAGACTGTAGTCCCCCTTTACCCTGAGATGGTGCTTCTCCCCCTCTCCTGTGTTTCAGATCCCCCCCAACAAGCAGAAATAATTTCTCAGCATTCACCCCATCAAACCCCATCAAAGTTTTCCACATTTCAATGAGATTGTCTCTCATGCTTCTGAACTCCAGGGAATAGAAGGCTGATTTACTCAGCCTCCCATCATAGGGCAAATCCCTCATCTCTGGATTAATCTCGTGTGTGGATGTCTATATATGTGTGTGTATGCATGTGTGTGTGTGAGTGATGTGTGTGCATGTCTGTGTGCACATGATGTGTGTGGGTGCCTGTGTTCATGTCTGTGTATGCATGTTTTTGTATGTATTTGTGTGTGGGGCAGCAGAAGGGGCTAGATAAGACACTTAGATCTTTGGATAAGTGGCAGTTGGCAACATAAGGGTTAATCCTCAGCATCAGAATTCATTCTCTCAAATCAGACCCTGGGAGTTCAGACACTGCAGGTGTGTGTGTATGTGTGTCTCTCTGAGTGTGTGTGTCTCTCTGAGTGTGTGTGTCTCAGTGGAGAAGGGTCTGCATCTGGCATGGAAAGGGTTAAAGCATCCAGTCCCATTTCAAGTCCGTACACTGTCACTCAGACCTTCCCTCTCCCCCTCTCTCCTGCATCCCCCACCCCCCCACCCCTATTCTGATACCACACATCCGCTATTGAATTCCTCGCAGCAATCACTGTGAAAGCTGCTCCGTCGACACTGAATCTAACATTATCCAGGGGTATTGCAGCAGGGAGGAAATTCCGCTTGTTTCGGTAAACCGAGGAGAGGATCCAGACAGAATCAGCAACTGGAGGAGACAGAGAGTGAGCGAGAGCATCAGCTTCACGCGGGAGGGTCAGAAGGGGGCTTGAGGACATTCGGGTGGTGAATTGATAGCATTTGCGTTTGGAGAGGCAACCTGCAGAGTGATTGCAGAATCCCCAGTCACCAACTCATTGTGTAATCTTCTTCAGAAAGAGAGACGAGTCAGTTCGTTGGGAGAAGGAGAGAGGAGGAGGAGGAGGAGTAGTCCGACTGGGGGACAGTAAAAGAGAGGCGAGAGAGGGAGAGAGTGCATGTGTGTGAGAAGATAAGAGGGAGTGAGGGCGAGAGGGAGAAGGAAACTGAGAAGCTGGGAGAGTGTGCAATAGGAGATGGGGGGATAAGAGAGGGAGTGGAGGGTGAAGCAGGTGGAGTGAGGAGAGTGAAGAGACTGTTGAAGAGAGGATTACAAAGGGTCGGTGCTGAGGGAGAGCCGCACTGTGGGAGGGTCGGTGCTGAGGGAGCGCCGCACTGCGGGAGGGTCGGTGCTGAGGGAGAGCCGCACTGCGGGAGGGTCGGTGCTCAGGGAGCGCCGCACTGTGGGAGGGTCAGTGCAGAGGGAACGCCGCACTGTGGGAGGGTCAGTGCAGAGGGAACGCCACACTGTGGGAGGGTCAGTGCAGAGGGAGCGCCGCACTGTGGTAGGGTCAGTGCAGAGGGAACGCCGCACTGTGGGAGGGTCAGTGCAGAGGGAGTGCCGCACTGTGGGAGGGTCAGTGCAGAGGGAGTGCCGCACGTGGGAGGTCAGTGCAAGTGCCTGCACTGCAGGAGGGTCGGTGCTAGGGAGCGCCGCACTGCGGGAGGTTGGTGCTGAGGGAGCGCTGCACTGTGGGAGGGTCGGTGCTGAGTGAGCACCGCACTGTGGGAGGGTCAGTGCTGAGGGAGCGCCGCACTGTGGGAGGGTCGGTGCTGAGGGTGCGCCGCACTGTGGGGAGGGTGGTGCTGAGTGAGCGCTGCACTGTGGGAGGGTCAGTGCTGAGGGTGCGCCGCACTGTGGGAGGTCAGTGCTGAGGGAGCGCCGCACTGTGGGAGGGTCGGTGCTGAGTGAGCGCCGCACTGTGGGAGGGTCAGTGCTGAGGGAGCGCCGCACTGTGGGAGGGTCAGTGCTGAGGGAGCGCCGCACTGTGGGAGGGTCAGTGCTGAGGGAGCGCCGCACTGTGGGAGGGTCAGTGCTGAGGGAGCGCCGCACTGTGGGAGGGTCAGTGCTGAGGGAGCGCCGCACTGTCGGTGCTGCAGAAGGAGTAGGCAAGGAGTGAGTAAGAGAGGGAAAGTGTGAGAGGTGGGGGAGAGTGATGAAGTGCTTTGGATGAGCACTGTCCTTACGGAGGCCCATTTAGGGAGCCAACCAGGCTTGTGGTTGCTCCGGGTGGGCTGGGCAGAGAGTGCCATGGGACAGTGGTGGTCTTTCTGGTCTGTGTGGGGCTTCTTGCAGCTGGCTGGTGCCTCTATTCCTGAGCCACTGACCATCGCAGTGGTGCTGCCCCAGAACAATACGGCCTATCCCTGGGCTTGGCAGAGGGTGGGTCCTGCTGTGCGGCTGGCCAGGGACCACATCAACCGTGACCCCGTACTGCTAGCTGGCCACCGCCTCCGCTACGTGTTTGGGAATTGTGAGGATGGGCAAGGCACCTGCTCCGAGTCCATCGCCCCCCTGGTGGCCGTCGACCTCAAGTTTGCCAGCAATCCCGACGTCTTCGTGGGGCCCGGCTGCGTCTACACAGCAGCGCCTGTGGCCCGCTTCACCGGGCATTGGAAGGTGCCCATGTTGACAGCCGGGGCACCCGCCTATGGCTTCTCCACCCGCTCGCACAGCTACCCGCTGATGACCCGGACAGGCCCCTCTCATGGCAAGCTGGGCGAGTACGTGGCCCTGATTCACCAGCGCTTCAACTGGACGCGGAGGGCCCTGATTATCTACAACGACGAAAAGACCGATGACCGACCCTGCTACTTTGCCGTGGAGGGTCTGTACCAGGAGATGCCCAAGTTCAGGAACCTAACGGTGGTGGACATCCCCTTCAAGGAGAGCGGCTCGATCGACTACACCTCCCTCATCCAGGAGGTCAGGCAGAAGGGCCGGAGTGAGTACCAGCATCTTCCCTTTCCTTTTGGTGAGCCCATCGAGCCAGTCCTTCGGGAACCACCTCCCAGTTGGTCCCCCCAGATCCTTCTCCTCCCCTGAGTTATCCTCGTTTGACAACACTTTAGAATAAAATCCCTACAGAATGTAGTGTTACAATCATAGCTAGGGTGTAGAGAAAGATCAACTTTAATGTGAGATAGGTCCGTTCAAAAGTCTGACGCAGCAGGGAAGAAGCTGAGTCAGACCTCAGATTTTTGTATCTTTTTCTCTGATGGAAAAAGGTGGAAGAGAGAATGTCCAGGATGCGCGGGTTGTAAATTTTGCTTGCTGTTGTTCCCAAGGTGGCAGGAAGTGTAGACACAGTCAGTGGAGTGCAGAAGGAGGCCATTCAACGCATCCATTTACACCGACCACCATCCCACCCAGGCTCTATCTCCGTAACCCCACATATTTACCCTGCTAACCCTCCTGATGCTTAGAGGCAATTTAGCATGGCCAAGCCCCCGAACCTGCACATCTTTAGACACTAAGGGACAATTTAGCGTGGCCAAGCCCCCGAACCTGCACATCTTTGGACACTAAGAGGCAATTTAGCATGGCCAAGCCCCCGAACCTGCACATCTTTAGACACTAAGGGACAATTTAGCATGGCCAATCCCCCTAACCTGCAATCTTTGGACACTAAGGGACAATTTAGCATGGCCAAGCTCCCGAACCTGCACATCTCTGGACACTAAGGTGCAATTTAGCATGGCCAATCCAACTAACCTATACATCTTTGGACCTAAGGGGCAATTTAGCACAGCCAATCCACCCTAACTTGCACATCTTTGGACTGTGGGAGAAAACTGAAACACATGGAGGAAACCCTTGAAGACATGGGGAGAAGATGCAAACTCTGTACAAACAGTGACCCAAACCGGGAATCAAATCCCTGGTGCCTGGTGCTATAAGGAGCAGTGCTAACACAGTGTGCTACCATGCTGCCCCATATATATTAAGCTGATCTTTCCCTGTACTCTAGCTATAATTGCTACACTAAATTGCAAACATCAAAGAGAATTACAGCATAGGATCAGGCTCCAAGCCTGCACCAACCATGCTGCCCAACTTAACTAAAACCCCCTACCCTTCCAGTAACCATATCCCTCTGTTCCCATCCTATTTACGTATTCTGGACACTCTCCTTCTCTACGAACGTTATGTTTTGTCTATGTAGCGCGCAAGAAATAATACTTTTCACTGTAGCCCAGTCCATCACGAAAACCAGCCTCCCATTCATTGACTCTGTCTACACTTCCCACTGCTTCAGGAAAAGCAGCCAGCATAATCAAGCACCTCATGCACCCCGGACATTCTTTTTTCCACCTTTTTCCAGAGGGAAAAAGTTACAAAGGTCTGAGGACACGTAACAACTGACTCAAGAACATTTCTTCCCTGCTGTGGTCAGACTTTTGAATGGACTTACTTGCATTCAGTTGATCTTTTTCTACACCCTAGCTGTGAATGTAACACTACATTCTGCATGCTCTCCTTCTCCCCTTGGACAGCACAGTGGTTAGCACTGCTGCCTCACAGCACAAGGGACCCATGTTCGATTACCACTCGGGTCACTCTATGTAGACTTTGCATGTTCTCCTCCTGTTTGTGAGGGTTTCCTCCAGGTGCTTTGGTTTCCTCCACACTCCAAAGATGTGCAGGTTAGGTGGATTGGCCATGCTAAATTACTTTACAGTAGTGTTCTGAAAGTTTGTGGTTTGTGCTACCAAATAAAGCTGTTGGACTTTAATCTGATGTTGTGAGACTTCTTACTGACCTTACAGTGCCAGGGACTCAGATTTAATTCCAGCCTCAGGTCACTGTCTGTCTGTGTGGAATTTTGCACAATCTCCCCTGTGTCTGCGTGGATTTCCTCCAGGTGCTTTGGTTTCCTCCCACAGACAAAGATGTGCAGATTAGGTTGATTTGGCCAGGGGAAAATTGACCTAAGAGTCAGGGGGATTAACGGGATAAATATGTGAAGTTATAGGGATCGAGCCTGGGTGGGATTATGGTCAGTGCAGACTCGATAGGCCGAATGGCCTCTTTCTGCACTGTAGGGTTTCTATAATTCTATGACTGAGTTGAGGAGGAACTTCTTCACACAAAGGGTTGTGAATCTGTGGAATTCTCTGCCCAGTTGAGGCTACTTCATTGAAAGTTTCTAAGAGAAGGATAGATAGATTTTTGAACAATAAAGGAATTAAGGGTTGTGGCAAATGAACATAGAACATAGAACATTACAGCACAGAACAGGCCCTTCGGCCTTCGATGTTGCGCCGACCAATATAAAAAGCAATGCCCCTCCAAACTAAACCGTTCCCTTCTCTTCCATATACATATCAACTAACCTCTTAAACGCCACCAAACTTGGCACATCTACAACTGCTGCAGGCAGGGCATTCCACTCCCGAACCACCCTTTGGGTAAAGAAAAGAATGGGCGGGTAAGTGGAGCTGAGTCCACAAAAAGATCAGCCATGAGCTTATTGAACGGCAGAGCAGGCTCGAGGAGCAAGATGACCCACTCCTGCTCCTAGTTCTTGTGTAGACTCGCTCCCAAAACATCCCCTCAATCTGATAGGTATTAAAGAATTTGTGTTTCTATCAACTGGATGCAATAAATCTATGGGCAAGCTTTCTATTCATCAATGGCTGGTATATTAGTATAAGCATTCATCAGACCACGCAATCTGTCTCAATGCAGAATGTAAATTTCTTTCATTTCTCCCGTGTCTATAGTTTCTTTTTTTACTGTCACTAGGAAGACTTTATTCCTTGGAACGTTGGAGAACGAGATGTCACATTATCGAGGTGTATAAAAGCACAAGGAGCGTGAATAGGATGACGCACATAGGCCAGAATTTCTGCCTGAAGTGAGGGGAGAGGAATATTCCAGTATTATCACTGCAATGAAGTGACTGTGATAATCCCCCTAGTCACCACACTCAGGCACCTGTTTGAGTTACACTGAGGGAGAATTTAACACAGCCAATGCACCCTAACCAGCATGAGCTTTCGACTCTGGGAGGAAACTGGAGGAAACCCATGCAGACATGGGGAGAACTTGCAGATTCTGCACAGACTGTGACCCAAGTTGGGACTCAAACCCGGGTCCCTGGTGCTGTGAGACGACAGTGCTAACTCATTGTTCCATACGTGCCCTACTCTCTGCGTGAAGAAGTTGACCCTCCAACAATGCGGCGCACCCTCATCACTGATCCTCCCACAGTGCGGCGCTCCCTTAGCATTGATCGTCCCACAGTGCGGTGCTCCCTCAGAACTGACCCTCTCACAGTGCAGCGCTCACTCAGCACCGACCCTCCCACAGTGCGGCGCTCCCTGAGCACCGACCCTCCCACAGTGCGGCGCTCCCTCAGCACCGACCCTCCCACAGTGCGGCGCTCCCTGAGCACCGACCCTCCCACAGTGTGGTGCTCCCTCAGCACCGACCCTCCCACAGTGCGGTGCTCCCTCAGCACTGACCCTCCCACAGTGCGGCGCTGCTCCATGGCAGGTCCTTGGGGGATGGACCTGCCACTCATTGAGTTGATCTTTCTCTACATCCTGGCTATGACTGCAACACGACATTCTGCACTCTCTCCGTTCTTTGTCTATGAACTCTTCATGTATATTGCGTGCAAGAAACAATACTTTTCACTGTATCCCAATAGATATGATAATAATAAATCAAATTTAATATATATTTCCAAGTTGGGATGGCAAATGGCTCAGAGGGGAAACTTGCAGGTGGTGGTGTTCCCTGTGTGTCTCATAGAATCATAGAATCCTTATAGTGCAGAAGGAGGCTATTCAGCCCATCAAGTTTGCATCGACTGTAATCCCACCCAGTTCCTATGCCCATAACCACATGCATTTACTCTACTAATCGCCCTGACACTAAGGGACAATTTAGCATGGCCAATGAACCTAATCTGCACATCTTGGGACTGTGGGAGGAAACCAGAGCACCCAGAGGAAACCCATGCAGATATGAGGTGAACGTGCAGACTGCACACAGACAGAGACCTGAGGCTTGAATCGAATCCAGATCTCTGGCACTATAAGGCAACAGTGCCAACCACTGTGCCAGTGCTGCCTGTCAACCTTTGTCCTGCTAGATGGTAGAGGTGGCGGATTTGGAAGCTGGTGGCTGAAGGAGCCTTGATGAGTTGCTGCGGTGCATCTTGTGGATGGTATACACGGCTGTGTTGGTGGTGGAGGGATGGATATTTGTGGATTGCATGCTGATCGAGTGGGGCTGCTTTGTCCAGGATGGTGTCAAGCTGCTTGAATGTTGTTGAAGCTGTACTCATTCAAGCAAATGGAGATTGTTATTAGAGAGACACTCATCCAGGCAAATGGAGATTGTTGTTGGAGAGACACTCATCCAAGTTAAGTGGAGATTGTTGTTGGGGAGATGCTCATCAAGGCAAGGGGAAATTGTTGTTAGAGCCACACTCATCCAGGCAAGTGGAGATTGTTGTTGGAGAGACACTCATCCAGGCAAGTGGAGATTGTTGTTGGAGAGACACTCATCCAGGCAAGTGGAGATTGTTGTTGGAGAGACACTCATCCAGGCAAGTGGAGATTGTTGTTGGAGAGACACTCATCCAGGCAAGTGGAGATTGTTGTTGGAGAGACACTCATCCAGGCAAGTGGAGATTGTTGTTGGAGAGTACACTCATTCAGGCAAGTGGAGATTGTTGTTGGAGAGATTCTCATTCAGGCAAGTGGAGATTGTTGTTGGAGAGACGCTCATCCAAGCAAGTGGAGATTGTTGTTGGAGAGACACTCATTCAGGCAGGTGAGATTGTTGTTGTAGAGTTACTCATCCAGGCAAGTAGAGATTGTTGTTGTAGAGACACTCATCCAGGCAAGTGGAGATTGTTGTTGGAGAGACACTCATTCAGGCAAGTGGAGATTGTTGTTGGAGAGACACTCATTCAGGCAAGTGGAGATTGTTGTTGGAGAGACACTCATACAGGCAAGTGGAGATTGTTGTTGGAGAGACACTCATCCTGGCAAGTGGAGATTGTTGTGGAGAGATACTGATCCAGGCAAGTGGGGCTTGTTGTTGGAGAGACACAATCCAGCCAAGTGGGGATTATTCCATCACACTCCTAAATTGTGACCTTTTTGATGTCAAACAGGCTTTGTGGGATGTCAGGAGGTGAGTTACTTGCTACAGGATTGCCAGCGTATTTCCCTGGATCATTGAGGCCAGAAAGGTTGAATGTCTGACCCGAGAGTGCGATGCCTTGTGATGCAGTTTGCAGAATTATGCGTTTGAACAGTGTCGGCCCACACCTGAAATCACTGGAATTATAAAGAAATAAAAATAGGATTCCTTAAACACGCACTGAACAATGTGTGTGGGCAGCCAATACCAGAGGGGAGTTAAACATTGAGGCAATGATTTAATTTTCGCAAGCTGTGTGACAGGCTGGATTATTATTGCTGCACTGGAGAGGTGCAGCGAATAGGGAGAGAGGGGAACCCAACAACTCAGCTCCTAACCAAGCTCATCTCTCTGCCTGGCTGTCAGGCACAGGGAGGGGAGGCCTAGCTGACTGGTGTGGGTGGAGCGAATCAAAGCCCAGCCTGGTTTCTGACCCCTGGCTTGCCTGCACCTCTCCCTCCACCCCTCCCCATCACCAACCCCCAACTCTGCTTTGTATCCCTACCCTGAATACATTTGGGGCTGGGGAGATGATTGCCTCAACTCCTGCACCATACCCTGTCCTCCCCCTTCTGGGAGAGAGGAACAGATTGAAATAATGCATGTGCGGGTGAGCCCAGTGATGCCTCCCATGATTGAATATCTTGCCAATCCTTAACACTCACCATTTTTACAATGTGTGTGTTAACGTGTGTGTGCGAGTGGGAGTGCTGGCGGGGCTGTGTGAGTGTACATGAGTATGCATATATATTCAGTCGGGCAGCATGGTCAGTGCAGGCTTGGAGGAGCCAAAGAGTCTGTTCCTGTGTTATAATTTTCTTTTTTCTTTGTTCTTTGAGTGTGAATGTATGAAAGTGTGCGCAAGTATGTGTACGTGCATGCAAGTGTAAGTGTGAGTGAGTGAGGTGGCACAGTGGTTAGCACTGCTGCCTGACAGCACCAAGGACTGGTTTTGATTCCCGGCTTGGGTCACTGTCGGTGCAGAGTTTGCATGTTCTCTCTGTTCTGCGTGGGTTTCCTCCGGGTACTCTGGTTTCCTCCCAAAGTCCAACTATGTACAGATTAGGTGGATTGGCCATGCTAAATTGCCCCTTAGTATCCAAAGATGTGCAGGTTAGCTGGATTGGCCATGCTAAATTGCCCTTTAGTGTCCAACGATGGATAGGCCATGCTAAATTGTCTGTTAAGTGCACAAGGATGTGTCGGTTAGGTGGATTGGCCATGCTAAATTGCCCCTTATTGTCAGGAGGATTGAAAGGTAAATGTTCGGGGTTCCAGGGATAGGACCTGGTGGGATTGCTTTCGGTGCAGACTCAATGGGCCAAATGGCCTCTGTCTACACTGTTGGATTCTATAATTCTATGAGCGTGAGTGTGTGGGTTATCTGTCTGAGGGCACTGGACTACCGACTATATCAGAAAGATAACTGCAGGCCGGCGCAAAATGAGCAAAGCATGGAAGGTGGGAGGTTGCACCGTGCAAATGTGATGCCACTGTTTGAAAAAGCAGGCAGACAAATGGCAGATAACTATAGGCCAGTTAGCTTAACTTCTGAATCGAGAAAATGCTTGAATCTATCATCAAGGAAGAAATTGCAAGACATCTGGGTATAAATTGGCCCATTGGTAAGATGCAGCATGGATTCACGAGGGGCAGGTCATGTTTGACTAATTTGGTGGAATTCTTTTGAGAATATTATATGTGCAGTGTGACAATAGGGAACCTGTGGATGTGGAATATCTGGATTTCCAGAAGGCATTTGATAAGGTGCCGCACCAAAGACTGCTACATAAGATAAAGGTGCGCAGTGTTACGGGTGATGTATTAGCATGGATAGAGGATTGGTTAACGAACAGAAAGCAAAGAGTGGGGGTAAATGGGTGTTTTTCTGGTCGGTGACCAGTGACTAGTAGGTGTGCCTCAAAGATCAGTGTTGGGACTGCAATTTTTTGATTTAAATAGATGATTTGGAGTTGGGAATCAAAGGTAGCCCATCAAAATTCACACATGACACGAAGATGAGTGGCAAAGCAAAGTGTGCAGAGGATGCTGAAAGTCTACAAAAGGATACAGATAGTCTAAGTGAGTGGGTGAGGGTCTGGCAGATGGAATACAACGTTGGTAAATGTGGGGTCATCCATTTTGATAGGAATAACAGCAAAATGGATTATTATTTAAATGGTAAAAAATTGCAGCATGCTGCTGTGCAGAGGGACCTGAGTGTCCTTGTGCAGGAATCTCAAGGAGTTGGTTTGCAGGTGCAGCAGGTAATGAAGGCGGCAAATGGAATTTTGTCCTTCATTGCGAGAGGGATGGAGTTTAAAAACAGCGAGGTTATGTTGCAGCTGTATAAGGTGCTGGTGAGGTCACACCTGGAGTTACTGTGGACAGTTTTGGTCTCCTTACTTGAGAAAGGATATACTGGCACTGGAGGGGATGCAGGGGAAATTCACTCGGTTGATTCCAGAGTTGAATGGATTGGCTTATGAGGAGAGACTGAGTAGACTGGGACTATACTCATTGGAATTCAGAAGAATGAGGGGGGGGATCTTATAGAAACATAGAAGGTTATGAAGGGAATCGATAAGATAGAAGCAGGGAAGTTGTTTTCATTGGCGGATGAAACTAGAACTAAAGGGCGTGGTCTCAAAAAAAGAGGAAGCAAATTTAGGACTGAGTTGGGGAGGAATTTGTTCACACAAAGGGTTGGGAATCTGTGGAATTCCCTGCCCAGTTGAGGCTCCCTCATTGAACGTTTTTAAGACAAGGATAGATAGATTTTTGAACAGTAAAGGAATTAAGGGTTATGGTGACCAAGCGGGTAAGTGGAGCTGAGTCCACAAAAAGATCAGCCATGATCTTATTGAATGGCAGAGCAGGCTCAAGGAGCCGGATAGCCCACTCCTGCTCATAGTTCTTAGGTTTACCAGGGGAATAGGCAGAGCCGGGGTGGGTGGGAGGTGCGAAGCGAAGACACAGGAAAGGGTTTTAACAGGATTAAGGGACGAGGTTGATGCTGAGTGGAGTGTCCAAAACAGGAGAGGGAGGTGTGGAGCGGGAGGGGGGCACAGTCTGAGGATTGATGAGGAGTGGGGGGGTGCAATTTTGCATTGCGATGAGGAGGATTTTTCTCATTGAGTCTTAGCCATTGGGCGGCCATCTTCTCACTGTCTGTCTTTGTTGCTCTCTCACCCTTCACCTCGACTAACCCCACCCCCTGCCTCCTCCCCCTTGCCATCCACACCCTCTCTCCATTCCAACCCTCCCCTCCACCCTCGGATAGTTGTCTACATCTGCTGCTCCCCCGACACCTTCCGCCAGCTGATCCTCAACGCCAAGTGGGCAGGCATGACCAACGGAGAGTACGCCTTTTTCCACCTCGATGTCTTCGGGGAGAGTCTGCGGGGGGCACCTGGACAGGCGCCACTGTTGCCGTGGAGACGGCAGGACCAGAACGACCAGGATGCCAAAGAGGCCTATGCTGTAAGAGTGGTATAGACGCAGAGTGGGGAGGGTATCTAAGAACATAAGAATATAAGAACTAGGAGCAGGAGTAGGCCATTTAACCCCTTGAGCCTGCCCCGCCATTCAATAAGATCATGGCTGATCTGTAGTGGTTCAGTTCCACTTTCTCGCTTTTTCCCCATAACCCTGAATTCCCTTGACTATCAGAAACCTATCTACCCGTGACTTAAATATATTCAGCGAGGAAGCCTCCACCACTTCAATGAGCAGAGAGTTCCAGAGATTCACCATCCTTTGAGTCCCTCCTCAACTCCGATCTAAACCACGCCTCCTTATTTTGAGGCTGTGCCTTCTAGTCCTGCTATCCTTTCTAAGCAGGAAGACTCTCTCTACCTCTACCCTATCCATCATATCTATAAGATCCCCCTTCAGCCTCCTAAACTCCAACGAGTACAGACCCAGTCTACTCAATCTCTCCTCATAGGCTAATCCCCTCATCTCTGATATCAGCCTAGTGAATCTTCTCTGCACTCCTTCCAAGACCAATGTATCCTTCGCAAATGCGGCGACCAAAACTGCACACAGTACTACAGCTGCAGCCTCACCAGTACCCTGTACAGTTACAACAAGACCTCTCTGTTTTTATATTCTATCTCCCTTGCAATAAAGGCCAACATGCCATTCGCCTTCTTGATCACCTGTTGCAGCTGCAGACTGGGTTTTTACGATTCGTGCACAAGGACCCCCAGGTCCCTCTGCACTGTAGCGTGCTGCAGCTTTTCGCCTTTCAAATAATAATCCCTCCTATTATAATTTCTACCAAAGTGGATATGCTAACATTGTACTCCACCTGCCAGGTCCTCGCCCACTCACTCAGCCGACGCACATCTCTCTGCAGACTTTCTGTGCCTTCCACACAACTTGCTTTTCCACTCATCTTCGTGCCATCAGCAAATTTTGTCACCCTGCACTCAGCCCCATCCTCCAGATCATCTATGTAAATGGTAAACAGTTGAGGCCCCAGCACTGATCCCTGGGGCACTCCACTAGTCACTACCTGCCAACTAGAATAGCACCCATTAATACCTACTTTCTGCTTCCTATTAGACAACCGATCCTCTATCCACACTAATACCTTACGCCCAACTCCTTGCACCTCAATCCTGCAGCAACCCATATCTGACCTATACCTGATGAAATCTGACCCATACCTGATGAAACAGGCAAAAACTTCTGTGAAGTAACAGTATACAAACCCTGCAGTGCAAAACAAGGCCATTTGGCCCATCAAATCCACACCGACTATTCAATATGACACCTTATGTAGGCAGTATCCTGCTAACTGCATGCATTTATTGCACTAATCCCCCTAATCTGAACATCTTTGGACACTAAGGGACAATTAAGCATGACCAATCCACCGAACTCCATTGACTGAATGACCTCCTCCTACATGGTTACGTCTCATTGATTCCAATTCTACTTCATCTGCTCAAGTCCTTAAATGTCTTTCTGCTTCTCAGCTTCTGCAATTCCTATGGGAGCAAGTCTCACATTCTCCCCCATGGGAGCGAGTCCCACATTCTCCCATCCATGGGAGTGAGGCCCGCATTCTTCCCCCTCCCCATGGGAGCGAGTCCCGCATTCTCCCATCCATGGGAGTGAGGCCCGCATTCTTCCCCCTCCCCATGGGAGCGAGTCCCGCATTCTCCCATCCATGGGAGTGAGGCCTGCATTCTTCCCCCTCCCCATGGGAGCGAGTCCCACATTCTCCCCACTCTTTGTGGAAGCAAGTCCCACATTCTCCCCACTCCCTGTGGAAGCAAGTCCCATATTCCCCACCACTTCCCTATGGAAGTGAATCCCACATTCTCCCCCAACGTGATAGCAAGTCCCACATTCTCCTCTAATGGGAGCGAACCCCACATTCTCCCCCCCCGTGGGAATGAGCCCCACATTCTCCCTGCCATGGGAGTGAGTCCTGCATTCCCCCCCTCTTGGGAGCGAGGCCCGCATTCTTCCCCCTTCCCATGGGAGCAAGTCCTTCATTCTCCATCCCCAGGTGCAAACATTCCCCTGAATTCCAATTGGATTTTCCCACTATTTCCATTGATTGATCCCCGTTGTTGGATGCTGATTAGTTGTCCTATTGGAGTGATGTGAGTCTGGCTTCCCAAGATGGTCCACGTTAGACTTTCCTCTCTGCTGCAGGCCGTGATGGTGATAACATACAGAGAACCAGACAATCCTGAGTACAGGCATTTCGTGCAGGACTTAAAGGACTACGCTTTGCAATACTTCAATTTCACCATCAAAGATACCCTGGTGAGTTGTGGTCGATTCGGGAAGTGGGAGTGCTGCGGTGCATTGCTTCCTGTCTACCTATTTCTGTCACCATAATACAGGCACCGCCACCTCAGAGTCTTAAGGGCTATAGTGCAGAGAGGAGAGAACCTCAATACAGGCTGAGTGTGCACTATCAAGGGAGTGCTGCACTACCAGAGAGTCAGTGCTGAGGAAATGCTGAACGCCGGAGGTTCAGTGCTGAGGGAGGGCCACACTGCCGGAGGGTCCATGCTGAGGGAGTGCTGCACTGTGGGAGGGTCAGTGCTGAGGGAATGCTGGACTGTGGGAGGGTCGGTGCTGAGGGAGTGCCGCACTGTGGGAAGGTCAGTGCTGAGGGAGCGCCGCACTGCGGGAGGGTCAGTGCTGAGGAGCGCCGCACTGCGGGAGGGTCAGTGCTGAGGGAATGCTGGACTGTGGGAGAGTCGGTGCTGAGGGAGTGCCGCACTGTGGGAAGGTCAGTGCTGAGGGAGCGCCGCACTGCGGGAGGGTCAGTGCTGAGGGAGCGCCGCACTGCGGGAGGGTCAGTGCTGAGGGAGCGCCACACTGTGGGGAGGGTCAGTGCTGAGGGAGCGCCACACTGCGGGAGGATCAGTGCTGAGGGAGTGCTGCACTGCGGGAGGGTCAGTGCCGAGGGAGCGCTGCACTGTAGGAGGGTCGGTGCCAAGGGAGCACTGCACTGCGGGAGGGTCGGTGCCGAGGAAGCGCTGCACTGCGGGAGGGTTGGTGTCGAAGGAGCGCCGCACTGCGGGAGGGTTGGTGTCGAAGGAGCGCCGCACTGCGGGAGGGTTGGTGTCGAAGGAGCGCCGCACTGCGGGAGGGTCGGTGCCGAGGGAGCGCCGCACTGCGGGAGGGTCAGTGCCAAGGGAGCGCCGCACTGTGGGAGGATCATTTCAGGTGTTTGAGTCTCAGTCTAACCTCAGCTTCTCAATCTTCCAGATGAACTACATTGCAGGAGGGTTCTACGATGGAATCATGCTCTACGCTCACGCTTTGAACGAGACGCTCGCTGCTGGTGGGACCATCAGGAATGGGGCAGACATCACACGCCAGATGTGGAACAGAACCTTCCATGGTAAAAAAAAGCCATAACAACCCCCTGCCCCTCCATGAGAGAAAGAGAGAGAGAGCACCCACTGAGTGGGAGGGAGGGCACGCAGTGTAGACCCCCTTGAGAGGGGACTGAGGTACACCAAACAGCATACAGATACCCCCCTCGGAGGGAGAACTGAGAGACACCAGTCAGTGTACAGATATCTCCCTGAGAGAGGGGACTGAGGGGTACTAGTGAGGTACAGATAGCCTCCCCTCAAGAGGTGATATATTTCCAAGTCAGGGTGGCAAGTGGTTTGGGAGTGGGAATGTTGCAGGTGGTGGTGTTCCCCATGTGTCTGCTGCACCTCTCCTTGTCCTTGGAGATGGTAATGTTTCAGTATGCAGGAAATATTGTAGAACACGTAGTGTATCAGGCTAGTGAGAATGGAGAGAGGGAGGGCTGGATCTAATGGCAGAGTTGCTGGAAACACGTTTTCCATTTGATTTTGCATAGGGGTGACAGGCTTTCTGAAAATGGATGAGAACGGAGACCGGGAGAATGACTACTCTCTGTGGGACATGACCAACGCAGAGTCTGGAACATTCCAGGTCAGCAAATTACACCTCACAGTTTCCCCACGCCCATCCGGGGATGTAAAGATCAAAGAATAAAGAAAATTACAGCACAAGAACAGGCTCTTCAACCTCTCCAAGCCTGCACCGACCATGCTGTCCAACTGAACTAAAACCCTCTAGCCTTCCTGGGATCATATCCCTCTATTCCCATCCTATTCATGTATTTGTCAACCCTTCCCTTAAAAATCACTGTTGTATCCGCTTTCACTACTTCCCCAAGCAGCGACTTCCAGGCACCCAGCATCAGTGCCGAGGGAGCGCTGCACTGTGGCAGGGTCAGTGCTGAGGTAGCGCCGCACTCTGGGAAGGTCAGTGCTGAGGGAGCGCTGCACTCTGGGAAGGTCAGTGCTGAGGGAGCGCCGCACTGTGGGAGGGTCAGTGCTGAGGGAGCGCTGCACTGTGGGAGGGTCAGTGCTGAGGGAGCGCCGCACTGTGGGAGGCTCAGTGCTGAGGGAGCGCCGCACTGTGGAAGGGTCAGTGCTGAGGGAGCGCCGCACTGTGGAAGGGCGGTGCTGAGGGGGTGCCACACTGTGGGAAGGTGGTGCTGAGGGAGCACCACACTGTGAGAAGGTCAGTGCTGAGGGAGTGCCCGCACTGTGGGAGGGTCAGTGCTGAGGGAGCGCCGCACTGTGGGAGGGTCAGTGCTGAGGGAGCGCCGCACTGTGGGAGGGTCAGTGCTGAGGGAGCGCCGCACTGTGGGAGGGTCAGTGCTGAGGGAGCGCCGCACTGTGGGAGGGTCAGTGCTGAGGGAGCGCTGCACTCTGGGAAGGTCAGTGCTGAGGGAGCGCCGCACTGTGGGAGGGTCGGTGCTGAGGGGGTGCCACACTGTGGGAAGGTTGGTGCTGAGGGAGCACCACACTGTGAGAAGGTCAGTGCTGAGGGAGTGCCGCACTGTGGGAGGGTCAGTGCTGAGGGAGAGCCGCACTGTGGGAGGGTCAATGCTGAGGGAGCGCCACAGTATGCACCCTCACAGTGTGACGTGCCCTCGGTGCCACTGTGGTAAGATCAGTTTTTAGAACGGGACTCGGAGCCACTGACACCTGAGTCAGTGATGAGTCTGCTGCAAGGTTAACAATGATCGATCCTGCCTTTCCCTCTGCCCTGCTGCTTCAGGTGGTGTCTCATTACAACGGGACAATGAAGCAGATCCTGCCTGTTGCTGGAGTGGAGATTCACTGGCCTGGGAACGCTGTGCCAAAGGATGTTCCTCACTGTGGATTTGAGAATGAGAAGCCAGCCTGTCAGCAAGGTCAGTATTGATCAAGAGCACCAAACGGCCTCCGGGATGAAACACAAGTCTGCTCTTCCCACCTGACATGCAGTTGCCAAAATTTGGAATATACTGGAGAAGCAGCTGGATATAGCACTTGTGGGGAATGGGATCAAAAGGGAGAAAGCAGGATTAGACTAGTGAGTTGGATGATCAGCCGTGATCATGGTGTATTGCAGAGCAGGCTCGAAGGGCTGAATGGCCTCCTCTTGCTCCTATTTTTGATGTTTCTATGTTACTATATCGGTCATTTTTTCCACTGTAGCTGGGGTCAAAATCCTGCAACACCCTCTCTAACAGCACTGTGGGTGTACCTACACAGTAAGAAGTCTCACAACACCAGGTTAAAGTCCAACAGGTTTATTTGGTAGTAAACACCACGAGCTTTCAGAATGCTGCTCCTTCGTCAGGTGAGTGGGCAGTTCTGATCACAAACAGGGTATTTAAAGGCACACATAGTTTACAGAATACTGATTAGAATGCGAACCTTTACAGCTAATCAGGTGTACCTACATCATATGGGATGTGTTGAGGGCCGGATCAGAAACTCCAAAGTTTATGAAGTTAGATGAGAGTCTAACTTTATTTGATCTTAGCATTAGTGTGAGGAAAAGGTTTTTTGTTCCAACAGTGGTTCAATGGGTGGCATGATGGCGCATTGGTTAGCAGTGCTGCCTCACACTGCCAGGTTTGATTCCCAGCTTGGGTCACTCTGTGGAGTCCACATGTTCTCCCCGCCATGTCTGCATTCCTCCAGGTGCTCCGGTTTCCTCCCACAGTCCAAAAGACGTGCTGGTTTGGAGGGATTGAGCCAAACAGGCACCAGAATGTGGCCACTGGGAGATTTCCGCAGTAACTTCATTGCAATGTTAATGTAAGCGTTACTGGTGACTAATAAATAACCCGTAAAATTTTAAACCACTCAGAAGCCTTCATTGAAACAAACTTTATTGAACACCACTTTTAGAATGTAACAAAAAGAACTGGCACAACCAATAAAATGCATAAAATAAAAAAGTATAATTCTTAACAACTGTCTATCTCTATAGTTCCAATTTAAGCAATATCCCCACAGACAGACTAATTACTTCAGAAACAATTAGCACTGAAAATAGATGTTACCATTTGAATGCTAGATTTCCAGCCTTTTAACCCTTCTGGACAGATACAGACTCTGACTCTCATATAGCAGCCTCCAGGGAAAGATCAACCTTGAAACAGTGAAACTTGAGAGAAAGAGACCTAGTTTCTCCCAGTCCCTAATCTCCAGAGATAGACAGAGAGCTATTTCTGCTGTTTACAAATCCCAAACAGCAACAGTACTGGGTTTGTGTCTGTGAGCATAACCCTGCCCAGTCACATGACTCTACACATCAGTCACCCTAATCAAGCCCCACTCTGAAAAACTCCAGGGGAAAACGCTAAAATAACAACCCTGCAGTAGTCCCGATTAAAGCAAACGTGCCAGCTATTAAGATCAGTTATACTGCAGTAACAACATGGGCAGCTGCATACAGACAAAGCAGCCCTGATAATAAACTGATTGTTAAAACAAATCCTGCACAAGAAACATGACCCAAACACGTTTCTCAGAGGCACAGTATCGTCACAAAAGCGAAATAACATCACCTTCTCAGCGGGCAATTACAGATGGGAAATACGTTCCACGAATAGAAAAAAATCTCGAGCCATCTTTGAGAGATAGAGAGAAAGGCCCCAAAAACAGCCTGTCCTTCAATTTGAGTCAAAGGGAATTGATAGATCGATCTGGTAAGAGCACAGTGACTCTGCTACCAGGCTGGGTTCAGATAGGATCCCTACAGGAGGCCATTCAGTCCATCGAGTCAACACCAACCACAATCCCACCCAGGCACGTAACCCCATATATTTACCCTGCTCATCCCCTGACACTAAGGGGCAATTTAGCATGGCTAATCCACCAAACCCACACATCTTTGGAACTAAGGGGCAATTCAGCATGACCAATCCCCCTAACTGCACATCATTGGATATTAAGGGACAATTGAGCATGACCAATCCACCTAACCTGCATATCTTCCAACACTAAGGGACAATTCAGCATGGCCAGTTCATCCTAACCAACATGTTTTCGGACTGTGGGAGGAAACTGGAGCCCCCGGAGGAAACCCATGCAGAAATGGGGAGAATGTGCAAACTCCACACAGTGACGCAAGCTGGGAATCGAACCCGGGTCCCGGGCACCATGAGGCAGCGGTGCTAACTGCTGTGCCACCGCGCCACACCAGCTCTTCTTCCATACGTGATTCTGGTTGCTTAAGAAGCTTTCCCCGTTCCCATGTAAACCGGACCATTATTCTGTTCTGCCGTACCAATCCCAGGTTAATCCTGACGGGGATTCTGTTCTCTCCTTAGGAAGAGCGTTTACAATGTTGGAGGTCCTGTCGATTGTGGTCAGTCTGATTCTCCTCATCATAACCATCACCTCCTTTCTCATCTACAGGTAAACGCACTTTAGAAAGACATTCAGGGAGGGATGGGTGTCAGGGGAAGAGTTGCGTCACTCCCCTAGCAGCAGTGCGATCATTCTACACGATCGGCAGCTTGAACAGGACTAGTCGACACTCAAATCTGTTGATACTTTATCTAGAATCTGCTGTCGCATTGCTGAGGGTTCTTGGGGACATGCTTCAATATCCAATAAAAGTTTATTGATTTCAGCCTCAGTAAATTTAAATTGGTTCTACACAGCCGCGTGTGTGGGGGTGAGTTTACCAGATTTTCACCAACCTGTTTCCACCACCTAGTTTTGATGTTAAGGTTACAGATTCACCCCCACTTGGGTGAAAACGTAGATGGGTGGGTGAGTAAGTTTACAGACAACACAAAGATAGGGTGGAGTTGTGGATAGTGTAGAAGGTTGTCAAAAGATATAGTAGGCTAAGAACTAGGAGCAGGAGTAGGCCATCTGGCCCTCGAGCCTGCTCCATCATACAATAAGATCACAGCTGATCTTTCTGTGAACTCAGCTCCACTTACCCACCCACTCACCATAACCCTTAATTCCTTTAGAGTTCAAAAATCTATCTGTCTTTGCCTTAAAATCATTCAATGAGGTAGCCTCAATTGGGCAGGGAATTCTACCGATTCACAACGCTTTGTGTGAAGAAGTTCTTCCTCAACTCAGTCCTAAATCTGCTTCTCCTTACTTTGAGGCCATGCGCCCTAGTACGAGTCTCACCCGCCAGTGGAAACAACTTCCCTGCTTCTATCTTATCGATTCCCTTCATAATCTTGTACGTTTCTGTAAGATTCCCCCTCATTGCTCTGAATTCCAATGAGTATAGCTCCAGTCTACTCAATCTCTCCTCGTAAGCCAACCCCCTCAACTCCGGAATCAGCCTAGTGAATCTCCTCTGCACCCCCTCCAGTGCCAGTGTATCCTTTCTCAAATAAGGACACCAAAACTGTACACAGTAACTCCAGGTGTGGCCTCACCAGCACCTTATACAGCTGCAATATAACCTCGCTGTTTTTAAACTCCGTCCCTCTCGCAATGAAGGACAAAATTCCATTTGCCACCTTCATTACCTGCTACACCTGCAAACCAACTCCTTGAGATTCCTGCACAAGGACACTCAGGTCCCTCTGCACAGCAGCATGCTGCAATTTTTTATCATTTAAATAATAGTCCATTTTACTGTTACTCCTCCCAAAATGGATAATCAGCTGTAGATAGGGGCGGAGAAATGGAGTTTAATCCCGGCAAGTGTGAGGGGCTGCACTTTGGGAGATCAAATATTTAACATAAGTATACAGTTAATGGCACTGATGTTCAGGAGGATCCTGGGGTTCAAGTCCATAGCTCCCTGAAAGTGATCACACAAGTAGATAGGGTGGTAAAGAAGGCATATTTTCTTTATTGGTCACGGCATTGAATACAAGAATCAGAATGTTGCAGCTTTCTAAAACCTTGGTTAGGCCGCACTTAAAAATATTACGTTCAATTCTGGTCGTCACAGGAAGGATGTGGAGGCTTTGGAGAGGGTGCAGAGGTTTTTTTTTATTGAATTCAATTTCCACCATCGGCCGTGGTGGGATTCGAACCCAGGTCCCGGAGAACTGTTGTTATTCATTTTTTACCCATTGTGAATACAATCAAAGTTGATATTGAGAGATGTTTTGTTTGGAGTCTGAAGGAATCAGTGTGAGCCTCAGGGTGGGATTAGTCCTGAAGTCTGAGATGTTTGCACTGATCTGCAGGGCGGGTGTGAGAGGCTCTGTGAACCAGTCCTGTTCCAACCTCTCCCGTTCTTTTGCCCTTTTGCAGGAAATTTAAACTGGAGAAGGAGCTGGCCAGCGAGCTTTGGCGGATCCGATGGGAGGACATCCAACTCAGCAACCTGGACAAGAACCTGAGGAGTGCAGGCAGCAAGCTGACCCTGTCCTTGGTAAGAGGGCTGGCCTCCCTCTGCTGTGTCTGTGTGTCTGGGTATCGGAGTGTTTGTGTGTGTGTGTGCGCGTGCATGTGTATGTGTGTGTAACCCCATTCTGCACCTATCCTGGGGGTGTTTGATGGGGGGGACAGTGTAGAGGGAGCTTTACTCTGTATCTAACCCCGTGCTGTACCTGTCCTGGGAGTGTTTGATGGGGGACAGTGTGGAGGCAGCTGTACTCTGTGTCTAACCCCGTGCTATACCTGTCCTGGGAGTGTTTGATGGGGGACAGTGTAGAGGGAGGTTTACTCTGTATCTAACCCCGTGCTGTACCTACCCTGGGAGTGTTTGATGGGGGGACAGTGTAGAGGGAGCTTTACTCTGTATCTAACCCCGTGCTGTACCTGTCCTGGGAGTGTTTGATGGGGGACAGTGTAGAGGGAGCTTTATTCTGTATTTATCCCCGTGCTGTACTTGTCCTGGGAGTGTTTGATGGGGGACAGTGTAGAGGGAGCTTTACTCTGTATCTAACCCCGTGCTATACCTGTCCTGGGAGTGTTTGATGGGGGACAGTGTAGAGGGAGCTTTATTCTGTATTTATCCCCGTGCTGTACTTGTCCTGGGAGTGTTTGATGGGGGACAGTGTAGAGGGAGCTTTACTCTGTATCTAACCCCGTGCTATACCTGTCCTGGGAGTGTTTGATGGGGGACAGTGTAGAGGGAGCTTTAATCTGTGTTCACTGTTCCACTTAGTGGTCCTATTCTATCACGAACAGCCAATCCATTTTTCAGCGAAAGGCAGTCCTTCACTTGGTGAATGGCCGCTCCTTTTGGTTCTTCAGTCAGAGAGAGTGAGAATATTTTTAAGGAGATTCTAGTTGCTGATGACATTGTATTTCCCTTCCAGCATGGTTCAAACTATGGATCTCTTGTGACCAATGAAGGACATTTCCAAGTGTACGCAAAAACTGCTTACTACAAGGTGACAAATTTCAGATCATGTTATACAACCTTACTCTCAACAAGATCCCCAGTTTAATGTTTATGTATGCAATTCCAGTGGGAAGGAGTTTGGAACTATTGGGATTGTGTACAATGGGAGTGAATGGGAAGGGATTTGGTCCATTTTGGGGGGTGAGGGGAGTACTTGGGACTCACTCCGACAGGGAGTGGGGAGAATGAGGGACTTGCTCCCACAGGGAGTGGGGGAGAATGTGGGACTCGCTTCCACAGAGGAGTGGGGGAGAATGTGGAGAGAATGTGATACTTGCTTCCATGGGGGAGTGGGGGGAGAATGTGGGACTTGCTGCCAAGGAGAGTGGGAGAGGATATGGGGCCTACTTCCACAGATGAGTGGGGGAGAATGTGGGACTTGCTCCCATGAAGGATTATAGGAGAATATGAGACTCACTCCCGCGGGGGAGTGAGAGGAGAATGTGAGACTTGCGCCCAGGGGGAGTGGGAGAGGATTGGGACTTAGTCTCACGGGGCAGTGGGGGAGAATGTGAGACTCGCTCCCAGGGAAAGTGGGGGAGAATGTGGGACCCGTTCCCAGGGGAAGTGAGGGAAAATGTACGACTCGCTCGCACGGGGAGAATGGGAGAGAATGTGGGACTTGCTCCCATGAAGGATTACAGGAGAATACGAGACTCATTCCCACAGGGGAGTGAGGGGAGAATGTGAGACTCACGCCTAGGGGGAGTGAGAGAGGATGTGGGACTTAGTCCCACGGGGCAGTGGGGGAGAATGTGAGACTTGCTCCCAGGGGACTGGGGAGAAATGTACAACTCGCTCGCACGGGGGAGAGTGGGGGAGAATGTGGGACTTGCTCCCATGAAGGATTATAGGAGAATATGAGACTCACTCCCGTGAGGGAGTGGGGGGGAATGTGAGACTCGCTCGCAGGGGGACTGGGGAAAAATGTATGACTTGCTCACACGGGGGAGAGTGGGAGAGAATGTGGGACTTGCTCCCACGGCGGGGAGTGGGGGAGAATTTAGAACTCGCTGCCACAGGGGCCGTGGAGTGGGAGAGAATATGGGACTTGCTTCCACGGGGAGAGCGAGGGAGAATGTGGGACTCGCTTCCACGGGGGGACTGGAGGAGAATGTGGGACTTGCTTTCACAGGGGGAGTGAGGGAGAATGTGGGGCTTGCTCCTGAGGGGTAATGGGGAAAAATGTGGGACTCAGTCCCACGGGGAGGTAGTTGGGGGAGAATGTGGGACTCGCATCCACGGGAGGATTGGGGGAAAATGTCTGACTCACTCCGAGGTGGGGGGCGTGGAGAACATTGGACTCACTCTCAGGGAGAATGATGGAGGCCAATGGCAGAGATGTACTTAAGGGGGAAGATGGGTAAACACACGAAGGAAAGAAGGATATGTTGATGGTGGGAGGTGTAACAAGTGGAAGATTCAGATGGACTAGTGTAGTCCAGATGGGCTGAATGATGCTTTCATTGCTGTAGTTTCTACAGGATGATCCCCACGTTGGCCACAGGACAAGAACATTTTGTGATGATGGTATCCATTATGGGAATGGGCTCCCCAATTTGTGTTAATCAAACTGTTCTTATTTTCTGTCCTTCTCCCCTTTCTCTGTCTTCAGGGAAACATTGTGGCCATTAAACACATCAACCGAAAGAGAGTGGAGTTGACTCGCAATGTCCTCTTCGAGCTGAAACATGTACGTTCCATCTTCCTCGCTTCCATGTCCATCTCTCTCCTTTTCCTTCCGTGGTCATGCTTTCCTTTTGCCTTTATTCTATGCCCTAGTTCTGGCTCATGGTATTGTCACTGGTCTGGTCATTCAGAAACCCTCAGATTAAATGCTGTTCTTGAGTCGGTCGGTACATGAACTCAGACTTTAGTATCTTTTTCCTGACGGAAGAAGGTGGAAGAGAGAGTATCCAAGGTGTTCAGGGTCCTTAATTATGCTGGCTGCTTTTCCCGAGGCAACGAGAAATGTAGACAGAGTCAATGGGTGGTTTGTGTGATGGATTGGGCTACATTCACAACCTTTTGTAGTTCCTTGCAGTCTTGGGCAGAGCAGGAGCCCATACCAAGCTGTGATACAACCAGAAAGAATGCTTTCTATGGGGCATTTGTAGAAGTTGGTGAGAGTTGTAGCATGTCAGCCAAATTTCCTTAGTCTGAGAAAGTAGAGGTATTGGTGGCATTGAGATTGTTGATCCATTAGGATTGTGTACAATGGGAGTGAATGGAAGAGGATTTGGATCCATTGGGATTGTGTACAATGGAACTGAATGGGAAAGGGTTGATCCATTGGGATTGTGTAGAATGAGAGTGAATGGGAAGGGGTTTGGGTCCACTGGGATTGTGTACAATGGGAGTGAACCGGAAGAGGTTTGGATCCATTGGGATTCTAAACAGAGGAAACCTATCTGTCAGAAATATGAGCCTTTTTGGTCAGTTGACATTTTGTCTTATCATTAGAATGCAATGATTGGCAGATTGGACTCCATATTCTTTAAGGTTGATGAGGGTGGTGCACAGTCTGAAGCCAGTTCCTGAAGTCTAGGTAGTCGTGTGGCTGCGTTTCTCTCTGACTCTCCCTTGCTGTTACTCCTCAGATGAGAGATGTACAAAACGAACATCTGACACGCTTCATAGGGGCCAGCATCGAACCCCCGAACATCTGCATCATTACAGAGTACTGTCCCCGAGGGAGCTTACAGGTATGAGATCCAAGAGAGGAATCCGAGGTTTGATTGTGGGCAGGGAAGTGAGAGTGATGTCCACTGGAGGAACGGGTGTGAGGGGGAATGGGGAGTATGGATGGGTGGGGGAGATCTTGTGATGTTCTGTTCGTTAAATATGCATCTGAAACCTTGCTAGGTCGGCTGTCTGAGTTGGAGCAACTTCCAAAGAGAATGGCACAGCAGCGCAGTGGGTTAGCACTGGGTTAGTGCCAGGGACCCGGGTTCAATTCCCAGCTTGGGTCACTGTCTGCACAGAGTCTGCATGTTCTGCCCGTGTCTGTGTGGGTTTCCCCTCAGTGCTCTGGGTTTCTTCCGCAAGACAGGCTGGTTAGGGTGCATTTGCCATTCTAAATTCTCCCTCAGTGTACCCAAACAGGAGTGTGGTGACTCGGGGAATTTCATAGTAACTTCATTGCAGTTAATGTAAGCTGACTTGTGACATTAATAAATAAATTAATTCTGAGCTCTTTGGCCAAACCTTTTGGTCAGCTATCACAGAAATCATAGAATCCCTACAGTGCAGAAGGAGGCCATTTGGCCCATTAAGTCTAGACCGATTATTATCCCATCCAGGCCCGATCTCCGTAACCCCACTTATTTACCCTAGCTAGACCCCTTTAACACTGAGGCAATTTAGCGTGGCCAATCCATCTAACCTGTACATCTTTGCATGCTCAGTCAATTTAACATGGCCAATCTACCTAACCTGCGTATCTTAGGACACTAAGGGGCAATTTAGCTTCGCCAAACCCCCTAACCTACACATTTTTGGACACTAAGGGACAGTTTAGTATGGCCAGTACACCTAACCTGCACTGTGGGAAGAAACCAGAACACCTGGAAAAAACCATGCAGACATGGGGAGAACATGCAGACTCCATATAAACAGTGACTCAAGCTGGGAATCAAACAATAATAAATAAACTTTAATCTGGATCCCAAGGTGACATCTTCAAAGGTGAAGTTTGGAAACCCAGTTGGGTGTTCCAGTGAGATTGGTTGACAGTGCCACAGAGGTCTGGGTGGGTTTTTGCAAAATCCATGGAATCCATTCTGGTGTTATTCGGCATTTAATGTGGTGTGCTGGGTCACACATGTGTACTTCATACTCTATTTCCTCATGATGCTATCTCTTTGTCATTTCTTTTCAGGACATCTTGGAGAATGAGAGCATTACCCTAGACTGGATGTTTCGATACTCGTTAATCAATGATATTGTTAAGGTATTGTGAAAGTTAAAATGCTCAGGTTAAAATGCTCTGTGACAGCTTGTGAGAATGTTATTAGTTACAGACTTGGAAGGGAGTCTGTCTGTTTTAGACTAATCTTATCTTGCCTAGGCCTTAAAACATTCTGTTTCTTCATCTTCACTGGAGAGTGAACAAGACCAGGTTTTTTTCTATAACAAGTACCAAAAGTGAGATCTGGAGATATGCAATGCAAAGTTACATGGGTACGATGGGTATAGAGGGAAGTGGGCCAAATGTGGGCAATTGGGACTAGCTTAGGAGTTTAAAAAAAAAGATGGCATGGATAGGTTAGGCCGAAGGGCCTGATTCCACGCTGTAAACCTTTACGACTCTAAATGAAGGAGTGGCAGAAGTCAATTTTTCATCTAATGAGGAAGGGCAAAAAGCCTGGATTTAATTTCGAGAATCTGTACGTCAATGAAAGATTGGAAAAATCTCTTGTTCCTGATTTGCTGTAATTGACTATAACTGCGGATCCATTTCTCTGTAAGACCAGAACCACTCCACCATTTCAATGGAGACCAGAGTGGGGGCCAGTTCTCCTTGCTCACAACTAATTAAAAACCTTGCACTGGATGCATGGTCTCCACTGCTGATTGTATTAAGAGTCGACTAAGTTTGCCTAAGGCTGCTGGTACCCAAGGATCACTGACCGGACAGTCCTGATGATGTGTCCTCCATGAGCATTCTGCAGCTCAGTGAAATCTGCAAGATACTGGATCATGAGATCCACGAAGAACAGAGCTCTTATCCACCGAACCTACACATCTTTGAATCTAACAGGCAATTTAACGTGGCCAATCCAACTAACTTGTACATCTTTAGACACTAAGGGACAATTTAGCATGGCCAATCCGACTAACTTGTACATCTTTAGACACTAAAGGGCAATTTGGTATGGCCAATCCAACTAACCCACGCATCTTTGGGCACTAAGGGGCAATCTAGCATGGGTAATACACTTAGCCAGAGTACAGAGGGAAGAGTGCTAGCCTCAGAAGAAGAGACAATACAGAGCGAGAGAGTGAGGAATGGTGGGGTGGGGGGGTTGAAAGATGTGTCTCCAACCCCACCCCCCATCATCCCCTTGCTTGAATATTGAGTGAGATGGCTGCAAGGGAGGTATGTTGATCTTGTTTTTCTGTTTTGTGCGTAAGCATGCTTGGGACTGATTGTTTCTGTTACCCTCCTCGCCTGCCTGATTCCTCCGTCTCTCCCACCTCCTCCTCCACAGGGTATGGCATTTTTGCACAACAGTGTGATCGGTTGCCACGGAAACCTCAAGTCCTCCAACTGTGTGGTAGACAGTCGATTTGTCCTGAAGATCACCGATTACGGGCTGACCAGTTTCAGATCCTCGTCACATTCAGAAGACCAGCACCTTATGTATACAAGTGTGTCACTTAATGACCCGCATTCAATTATTATTCAGCGTGCTAACACGGGGGCGGATGGGGTGCATGATTCCATGTCAGTACCCATCGAGTTCACCCTTAACTCTTCAATTGCCATCAAACTGAGGCGACTGACCATATGTTAGAAAACCCACTATGGGATTTATGGAGAAAATTGTTCACCCAGAGTGTGGGGGAGAATGTGGGACCCGCTCCCACGGAGGGGAGAATGTGGGACCCGCTCCCACGGAGGGGAGAATGTGGGACCCGCTCCCACGGAGGGGAGAGTGTGGGACCCGCTCCTACGGAGGGGAGAGTGTGGGACCCGCTCCCACGGAGGGGAGAGTGTGGGACCCGCTCCCACGGAGGGAAGAACAATGTGGGACCCGCTCCCACGGAGGGGAGAGTGTGGGACCCGCTCCCACGGAGAGGAGAGTGTGGGACCTGCTCCCACGGAGGGGAGAGTGTGGGACCCGCTCCCACGGAGGGGAGAGTGTGGGACCCGCTCCCACGGAGGGGAGGATGTGGGACCCGCTCCCACGGAGGGGAGAATAATGTGGGACCCGCTCCCACGGAGGGGAGAATAATGTGGGACCCGCTCCCACGGAGAGGAGAGTGTGGGACCTGCTCCCACGGAGAGGAGAATAATGTGGGACCCGCTCCCATGGAGGGGAGAATAATGTGGGACCCTCTCCCACGGAGGGGAGAACAATGTGGGACCCTCTCCCACGGAGGGGAGAATAATGTGGGACCCACTCCCACGGAGGGGAGAATAATGTGGGACCCGCTCCCACGGAGGGGAGAATAATGTGGGACCCGCTCCCATGGAGGGGAGAATAATGTGGGACCCGCTCCCACGGAGGGGAGGATGTGGGACCCGCTTCCATGGTGGGGAGAATAATATGGGACCCGCTCCCACGGAGGGGAGAATAATGTGGGACCCGCTCCCACGGTGGGGGGAAGAATGTGGGACCTGCTCCCACGGAGGGGGGAAGAATGTGGGACTCGCTCCCACGGTGGAGAGAATAATGTGGGTCTCGCTCCCACGGTGGGAGGAAGAATGTGGGACTCGTTCCCAAGTGGGGGGGAGGAGAATGTGAAACTTGCTCCCATGAGGGAAGAACATGGGACTTGGTCCCATTGGTGAGGAGGAGAGAGGGGGTGGTGGGGAGAATGTGGGACTTGCTCCTGCGGGGAGTAAAGGAGACTCTTGAGGGGGAGTGGGGGAGAATGTTAGACCTGCTCCCACAGGGAGTGAGTGAGAATATGGAAGAGTGCAGACAACCTTCCCAAGGGGTTTTATCCGTGAGCTTTTTTCCCACTTCCCGCGACAGAGAAACTGTGGACTGCCCCAGAGATTCTGAGGATGGAGAGTCCCTCAACTGGAACTCAGAAGGGGGATGTGTACAGCTTTGGAATTATCCTGCAAGAGATAGCACTGCGAAATGGACCCTTCTACATCGAGGGGCAAGATCTCAGTCCCAAGGGTAAGGCCGTATTAACAATGTGGTTACTGAGAGGCACCCGAAGCATAGAATCGCAGCTTTGGAATGAGTTGGTGAGGAGATCCCCTGTCAGATGAGCTCTTAGCCGTCCAGGCAAAAGGCTTCATTAGCCACACTGCCCTTTGGGCCACGTGGTGCAGATACAGCTGGCCAATTCTGTGCTTTTGTTTTTATTGCTCCCTGAGACATGAGTGTTGCTGGCTGGGCCAGCATTTATTGCCCATCTCTAGTTGCTCTTGGAGGGTAGTTGAGAGTCAACCACATTGCTGTGGTTCTGGAGTCACTTGTAGGCCAGACCGGGGTAAGGACAGCAGATTTCCTTTTCTAAAGGGAACCAGGTGGGTTTTTCCGACAATGGGGCACCAGTAGATTCTTAATTCCAGATATCTTTTATTGAATTCAAATTCCACCATCTGCTGTGGCAGGATTTGAACCTAGGCCCCCAGAACATTAGCTGAGTTTCTGGATTAATAGTCTAGCAATAATACATCTGGATCATTGCATACCCTTGAACTAAATATCTTACTTGAGCCACTTCAGATTGGTAAAGTTTGGTTTGATTTGATTTGATTTATTATTGTCACATGTACTGGGATACAGTGAAAAGTATTGTTTCTTGTGCACTATAGAGAAAAAACACACCGTTCATAGAGAAGGAAAGGAGAGAATGCAGAATATAGTGTTACAGTCATAACTAGGGTGTAGAGAAAGATCAACTTAATGTGCGGTAGGTTCATTCATAAGTCTGACAGCAGCAGGAAAGAAGCTGTTCTTGAGTCGGTTGACACATGGCCTTTTGCATCTTTTTCCTGACGGAAGAAGGTGGAAGAGAGAATGTCCGGGTGTGTGTGTGTGTGTGTGTGTGTGTGTGTGTGTGTGTGTTGTTGGGGGGGGGGGGGGGGTGTCCTTGATTATGTCGGCTGCTATTCCCCGAGGCAATGGGAAGTGTAGACAGAGTCAATGGATGGGAGGCTGGTTTGTGTGATGGATTGGGCTATGTTCACAGACTCTTTGTATGTAGTTCTTTGCAGTCTTGGGCAGAGCAGGAGCCCATACCAGATTGTTTTTTGCGACAATTGACCAAGGTTTCAGGGTTTATATTATTATGCCACAGTGGTTAGCACTGCTGCCTCACAGCAGCAGAGACCCAGGTTCCGTTCAGCCTCTGGGCACTGTCTGTGGCATTTGCTCGTTCTCCCCTTCCCTGTATGGGTTTCATCCGGATACTCCGGTTTCCTCCCACACTCGAAAGATGTGCGGGTTCGGGGATTGGCCATGCTAAGTTTCCCTCAGTGTTCAAAAATGTGTGGATTAGGTGGATAGACCACGCTAAATTGTCTCTCATTGTCCAATGTTGTGCAGTTAGGTGGATTAGCCATGCTAAATTGCCCCTTAGTGTCTAAAGATGTGCAGGTTGGATGGATTGGCCATTGTATATTGCCCCCTATGTCCAAAGATATACAGGTTAAGTGGATTGGCCATACTAAATTGTCCCTTAGTGTCAGGTGGATGAGCAGGATTAATCTGTGGAATTACAGGGATAGGGCCTGGGTGGGATTGGGTGATGGGCCGAATGGCCTCATTCTGCGCTGCAGAGATTGTATGAAATAAATAGAAGTACTTGACAAATCCCCTATTCTTGCTGTGCCTGTTGGGTGTTGCTGGGAACATCTCACTTTGACTGAGAAGCTGCACTACCCCTTTGAGAGAGAAACAGCAGCAATTTAAAATATAAAACACATCTGACAGCTAAATAAGATAAGATAGCAGCAAGCATAAAGAAGAAAACAGTGTGTCTCTGGAGGTAATGGAACCTCACCAAAGCAATTCACATAAATTGTCAATCGCTGCAGAAAATAGGTTTGGAAATGAGTTGAATCAGAAATTACTCTCCTATTGTTTTATGGTTGAATTCTTTTTGTTCTCACAGCACGCTGCACTCCCCTCCCCCTGGTGAGCAGCCATCAAAGACACTGACTCTCACTGGGGTACGGGTCCCACACACACTGACTCTGAATGGGGTACAGGCCCCACACACACTGACTCTGACTGGGGTACAGGCCCCACACACACTGACTCTGACTGGGGTACAGATCCCACACACACTGACTCTGACTGGGGTACAGGTCCCACACACACTGACTCTCACTGGGGTACAGGTCCCACACACACTGACTCTCACTGGGGTACGGGTCCCACACACACTGACTCTCACTGGGGTACGGGTCCCACACACACTGACTCTCACTGGGGTACAGGTCCCACACACACTGACTCTCACTGGGGTACAGGTCCCACACACACTGACTCTGACTGGGGTACGGGCCCAACACACATGACTCTCACTGGGGTACGGGTCCCACACACACTGACTCTCACTGGGGACGGGTCCCACACACACTGACTCTCACTGGGGTACGGGTCCCACACACACTGACTCTCACTGGGGTACGGGTCCCACACACACTGACTCTCACTGGGGTACGGGTCCCACACACACTGACTCTCACTGGGGTACGGGTCCCACACACACTGACTCTCACTGGGGTACGGGTCCCACACACACTGACTCTCACTGGGGTACGGGTCCCACACACACTGACTCTCACTGGGGTACGGGTCCCACACACACTGACTCTCACTGGGGTACGGGTCCCACACACACTGACTCTCACTGGGGTACGGGTCCCACACACACTGACTCTCACTGGGGTACGGGTCCCACACACACTGACTCTCACTGGGGTACGGGTCCCACACACACTGACTCTCACTGGGGTACGGTCCCGCACACACTGACTCTCACTGGGGTACGGGCCATCATCCCACACACACTGACTCTCACTGGGGTACGGGTCCCACACACACTGACTCTCACTGGGGTACGGGTCCCACACACACTGACTCTCACTGGGGTACGGGTCCCACACACACTGACTCTCACTGGGGTACGGGTCCCACACACACTGACTCTCACTGGGGTACGGGTCCCACACACACTGACTCTCACTGGGGTACGGGTCCCACACACACTGACTCTCACTGGGGTACGGGTCCCACACACACTGACTCTCACTGGGGTACGGGTCCCGCACACACTGACTCTCACTGGGGTACGGGTCCCGCACACACTGACTCTCACTGGGGTACGGGTCCCACACACACTGACTCTCACTGGGGTACGGCTCCCACACACACTGACTCTCACTGGGGTACGGCTCCCACACACACTGACTCTCACTGGGGTACGGGTCCCACACACACTGACTCTCACTGGGGTATGGGTCCCACACACACCGACTCTCATTGGGGTACGGGTCCCACACATACTGACTCTCACTGGGATTTGCGTCCACACACACTGGCCCTCATTGGGGTACGGGTCCCGCGCACACTGACTCTCACTGGGGTACGGGCCCCACACACATTGACTCTCACTGGGGTACGGGTCCCACACACACTGACTCTCACTGGGGTACGGGTCCCACACACACTGACTCTCACTGGGGTACGGGTCCCACACACACTGACCCTCACTGGGGTACAGGTCCCACACACACTGACTCTCACTGGGATAGGCTCCCACACACACTGACTCTCAGGGGTTACGGGTCCCACACACACTGACTCTCACTGGGTACGGGTCCACACACACTGACTCTCACTAGGGCCCCACACACACTGACTCTCACTGGGGTACGGGCCCCACACACACTGACTCTCACTGGAGTCCCACACACACTGACTCTCACTGGGGTCCCACACACACTGACTCTCACTGGCTATGGTTTGATGATGTTTGTTCTCTCTATCAGAGATCATTGAGAAGGTGAAGAGTGTGCAGTGGCCACACTTCCGGCCCAGCACGGGCCTGTGCTGTCAGGTGGAAGAGATGAGCGTGCTAATGCAACGTTGCTGGGCTGAGGAGATCCTGGAGAGACCCGACTTCAACCAGATCAAGATCCTCCTTCGCAAGTTCAACAGGTGGGTCATGGCAGCGGGGTGGTGAGGGTGCCTGACTTCATGCACAGCTCAGTCCCTCTTACCTAACTCCAAACTCCTTCCTTACCAACTCACCTATTTTGGAAATATTTATGCAAAGCCCAATGCCAAAGATGCCGAGTCCAATGCAAAATTCTGAATTTCAGTCTCGATTAGTGGTACACACCGGCAAGGCTACCAACCATGAGCGCCAAAGGAGTGCCGCACTGTGGGAAGGTCGGTGCTGAGGGAGAGCCGCACTGTGGGAGGGTCGGTGCCGAGGGAGCGCTGCACTGTGGGAGGGTCGGTGCCGAGGGAGTGCCGCACTGTGGGAGGGTCGGTGCCAAGGGAGCGCTGCACTGTGATAGGGTCGGTGCTGAGGGAGCGCCGCACTGTGGGAGGGTCGGTGCCGAGGGAGCACTGCAGTGTGGGAGGGTCGATGCCGAGGGAGCGCCGCACTGTGGGAGGGTCGGTACTGAGGGAGCGCCGCACTGTGGGAGGGTTGGTGCCGAGGGAGCGCCGCACTGTGGGAGGGTCGGTGCCGAGGGAGCGTCGTACTGTGGGAGGGTTGGTGCCAAGGGAGCGCCGCACTGTGGGGAGGGTCGGTACTGAGGAAGCACCGCACTGTGGGAGGGTTGGTTCTGAGGGAGTGCCGCACTGCGGGAGGGTTGTTGCTGAGGGAGAGCCACACTGTGGGAGGGCCGGTGCCGAGGGAGAGCCGCACTGTGGGAGGGTTGGTGCCGAGGGAGAGCCTCAGTGTGGGAGGGTTGGTGCACTGAGCACAGTGAGCACTGGCTGAGGCGGGCGCCGGCCGAGGCTCAGTAGCCCTGCAGCATCACTTGCTGTGCCCTGTATATCTGACTGCTGTGGTAAAGGAGAGTGATCTATTCACCTTCCCACTGTGGTTGTTCACCACCGATTGTCCAATCGGTTTATCAAACCACCCATTCACCTGAACCACCGCAGCCCCTTCACTCTTCCTGACATCTCACTGTTTCCCTTGGCTCCTGACCTTGGTCTGCCTCCATTCTGTCCACAACTGCCTCTGTCTCCCTGTTCCCTCGCTAATCTCCTGCTCCCACCTTACTGTTTCCTACCCTCAGTAGGATCTGCAGTCCTCCAGTCATCACTCTCCACCTTCCCTCCATCTGAGTCACTGGGTGAAAAGTGGCATCTCCAGGGCCAGGGTCACGGCCGTGGGAGAGAGGCAGCAGTCTTATTCGCCTTCCCCCTCTCCAAACCAGCTGACTCTGCCCTGTCTTTCAGTGTTTGTCTCTGACCGTTTTCCCCTCCCTGATCTGCCCACCTCAGGGAGAACAGCTCCAACATTCTGGACAACCTGCTGTCGAGAATGGAACAGTACGCCAACAACCTGGAGGAGCTGGTGGAGGACCGGACGCAGGCTTACCTCGAGGAGAAGCGTAAAGCTGAGGCATTGCTCTACCAGATCCTGCCGCAGTGAGTAACCAGTTTGCCCCCTACACCACCCCTTGATTCAGTTATTATTTCTTGTTAGTGGGATGTTAATTACTGTTATAATCCAGGTCAGAAACTCCAAGGCGGTTTATGAAGTCACTTTGAATTTGTTGGGATAAGCATTAGATCTTTAGCCTTCAGATATTCTCACTGGAGGCTGTGTTAAATATTGCTGGGGGAGGTAGTGCAAGCAGATATGGGAGTGAGTTTTAACAGGCATCTGGACTAGTATGCGAATAGGATGGGAATAGAAGGATATGGTCCCCAGAATGGTAGGGGAGGTTTTAGTTCAGTCGGGCAGCACGGTCAGTGCAGGCTTGGAGGGCCAAAGGGCCTGCTCCTGTGCTGTAATTTTCTTTGTTCTTTGTATGATTGATTTGTCACATGTATTGAGATGCAGTGAAAAGTATTGTTTCTTGCATGCGATATAGACAAAGCTTACCATTCATACAGAAGGAAAGGAGAGGGTGCAGAATGTAGTGTTACAGTCATAGCGAGGGTGTAGAGACAGATCAACTTAATGCGAGGTAGGTCCATTCAAAAGCCTGACAGCAGCAGGGAAGAAGCTGTTCTTGAGTCAATGGGCAACTGACATCAGACTTTTGTATCTTTCTTCCGATGGGAGAAGTTGGAATCGAGAATGTCCGGGGTATGTGGGGTACTTAATCATGCTGCCTGCTTTTCCAAGCCAGCTTGAAGTGTAGACAGAGCCAATGGATGGGAGGCTGGTTTGTGTGATGGATTGGGCTGCATTCACGACCCTCTGTAGTTCCTTGCGGTCTTGGACAGAGCAGGAGCCCATACCAAGCTGTGATACAACCAGAAAGAATACTTTCTATGGGGAATCTATAAAAGTTGGTGAGAGTTGTAGCGGACATGTCAAATTTCCTTAGTCTTCTGAGAAAGTAAAGGCTTTCTTAACTATAGTGTCGGCGTGGGTGGGGGGATCGGGACCTAAAAACTGGATTCACATGACCCACGAGGGAGCTTTTATCAAACACAGGTTAATTACAAAGACAGTTGACATACAGAAAGAAAATTAGCAATAACATTTACCAGTTACAAACAGGCAAAAATAAACAACACTGATATTGTATTAACCTTAACAGTCAACTGTACTGTTCCAACTATACAAACCTTCTTACAAATAAACACCAACCCATCCCAGGCTTCGCACAGAAAGCATGTATGCTCACGTGATGCTGGATTTTGCACTCTGCAACACCTGCTGTGGATTAGTCCTCGAGAAGGAGAATTAAAACTCTGACTCCCACATCATGGAGTTTGTAGCTACATCTCAAGACAGAGATAGGGTCATCGTTTGTCTCTAAAATTTTGTTTATTTACTTGCCACAAGGCAGCTTATATCAACATTGCAATGAAGTTACTGTGAAATTTCCATAGTCGCCACACACTGGTGCCTGTTCGGCTACACTGAAGGAAAATTTAGCATGGCCCATAAGACCATAAGACATAGGAGCAGAATTAGGCCACTCAGCCCATCGAGTCTGTTCCACCATTTAATATGGCTGATATTTCTCTCATCCCCATTCGCCTGCTTTTTCCCCATAACCCCTGATCCCCTTATTCATCAGGAACCGATCTATCTCTGTCTTAAAGACACTCAGTGACCCGGCCTCCTCTGCGGCAAAGAGTTCCACAGATTCCCCACTGAAGAAATTCCTCCTCATCTCTGTTTTAAAGGATCGTCCCTTTAGCCTGAGGTTGTGCCCCCTCTGGTTCTAGTTTTTCCTACTAGTGGAAACATCCTCTCCCCGTCCCCTCTATCCAGGGCCTCGCAGTATCCTGTAAGTTTCAATAAGATCCCCCCCCCATCCTTCTAAACTCCAACAAATACAGACCCAGAGTCCTCAACCCGTTCCTCATCCGACAAGCTCTTCATTCCAGGGATCATTCTTGTGAACCTCCTCTGGACCCTTTCCAAGGCCGGCACATCCTTCTTTAGATACATGGCCCAAAACTGCTCCCAATTCTCCAAATGAGGTCTGACCCAGAGCCTTATACAGCCTCAGAAGTCCATCCCTGCTCTTGTATTCTAACCCTCTCGTCATGAATGCTAACATTGCATTTGCCTTCCTAACTGCCGACTGGGTTGGAATAACATGGACTCCCTGACCAGGTACGGATGGGTGACAGGTTTCCTTCCCCCAGGGAGAGTGAGGGGATCTGCTGGGGGTTTGAGGCCTGGTCCTAGATCAAGGCCCCCACCCCAGCTCCTTCCCTGCCAGGACCCCCTACATCTACATGTACACCTTCAAGCGCTCACTCCCTCTCCCCACCCATCATTCCTCATCTCCCCCCACCCTGGGACCTCTCCCCCCAACCCTTCTCCTACCACCACCACCAACCCCCCCCACCCCCCCGCCGACCAACAACCATTCCTCATCTCCCCTCAACGTGGTTAACGTACGTTAACCTTAAGAGAATCTTGAACAATGACTCCCAAATGTCTTTGTGTTTCTGATTTCCTAAGCATTTCCCCATTTAAAAAATAGTCTCCATTCCTCCTTCCAAAGTACATCACCTCACACTTTTCCACATTTGTATTCCACCTGCCACTTCTTTGCCCACTCTCCTAGTCTGTCCAAGTCCTTCTGCAGCCTCCCGTGCACCTAACCAGCAGGTCTTTCGGACTATGGGAGGAAACTGGAGCACCCAAAGGAAACCTACGCATGGTCGGTGCATGGAGATACGGGGAGAACATGCAGACTCTGCACAGACAGTGACCCAGGCCATGAATCAAACTCTGGTCCCTGAAGCTGTGAGGCAGCAGTACTAACCCATTGTGCCACCCCCTAGCCTCTGTCTCTAGCTAGCCAACTACCAACAGGAATATTTTCACTCTCCTGATGTAAGAAAGTCTGCTTCCAACATATTCAGCAGAATTTCCAATACCCATGAGAAAGAGAGAGAGACACACACAAAACCGCTCATTGCAGCATGGAATCCAACAACTTCTGATTAAATGGATCATAACTCTGGATTTCTCCTTGAAGAAAATAGAAACTGTTCAAAGCACCTGACTTAACAACAGTCACATATCAACAATTCAAAAAAGGTGGTAAACTCCAGGAAAATGCATCAGGCCCGATTAAAAATGAACAAAAAGCCTATGATACAACTCTATCAACAATAAAAGGACTTTGGCTCAAATATTGGCATGGTGGCACAGTGAGTTAGCACTGCTGCCTCACTGCGCCAGGGACCTGGGTTCGATTCCCAGCCCTGATTGTCCCTTAGTGTCCAAAGATGTGCAGGTTAGGGTGGATTGGCCGTGCTACATTTCCTCTTAGTGTCAAGGGAACTGGTTGGAGTAAATGCATAGGGTTACGGGGATAGAGCCTGATTGGGATTGTGTTAGGTGTAGACTTGATGCGCCGAGTGGCCTTCTTACACTGTAGGAATTCAATGATTCTATGAGAGCGATGGAGAGGTCTGGGAAAGAGATTCTGGAGTTGAGGTGCCAAATGGTAGGTGATGACATGACGTTTCCTCTCCAGCTCAGTGGCAGAGCAGCTGAAGAGAGGAGAGACAGTCCAGGCTGAAGCTTTTGACAGCGTCACCATCTACTTCAGCGATATTGTGGGCTTCACAGCAATGTCTGCAGAGAGCACCCCAATGCAGGTAAGCAGCCCATCAGCAGACACAGGAGTGTTTATGGTTCAGTCCCTATTGCTCCTGAGTGTGATGCCCAATACTGCCTTTATCCTGAACCTCAGTACACAATATCTCAGCGTGTTTCCTCAGAATTAACTCCTCAAATACAGACAATAAATACACAACAAAACTCAACCCAATTTATCAATCAAGGGAAGAGTTTAATAAAGAAACTTCATTACTCCAAACCTCATCCTGGGCCACTCCCAGCTCAACACAATTCCAAACAGGTTCTTATTTATCGTGAGTCAGTTGGTCATCACATTCTTCTGGGATTGGTTCCAAAGTTTACTGGGTCAGCTGACTCTTACAGCTTGTTACCAATAGTCACATTCCATCCAATGCAAAGGTGTCACCAATTACATTCTAGCACGACGGACCCTGGGCGGTCGAGGGTCCTGCAGGCTGGGGGAGGGGGGTTGGAGTAACATGGACTCCCTGACCAGGTACGGATGGGTGACAGGTTTCCTTCCCCCAGGAGAGTGAGGGGATCCGCTGAGGGTTTGAGGCCTCCACCCCAGCTCCTTCCCTGCCAGGACCCCCCACATCTACATGTGCACCTTCAAGTGCTCACTCCATCTCCCCACCCATCATTCCTCATCTCCCCCCACACTGGGACCTCTCCCCCCACCCACCATTCCTCATCTCTCCTCACCCCTGGTTCCTCTTCCCCCAAACCTCTTTCCCTCCTCCCCCACTTCTCACCCGCTCTCACTTCTCCCATGCTCACTTCTTCCCTTCCCCATCTCCTCCCCACCCTTCGGCGCGGTTGGCAATGAGAACCGCACTCTCACTGGATGTGTCAGGGTTGGATGGTGAACCTGACAGTAACCTTTGCTCTGATTCGCTGCAGGTAGTGACAATGCTCAATGATCTCTACACCTGTTTTGATGCCATTATCGACAACTTTGATGTTTACAAGGTAAAACTCCAACCCCCTCCAGCCTCCACTCCCTATCCTCTCCATCCTCCTTCCATTTTCCTGTCTCCCTCCCCCTTCTCTCCCTCTCCCCCTCCTCTCTTCTCTCCCTCTCCCCCTCCTCTCTTCTCTCTCCCCACTTTTCTTTAGTCAGTACTTCTCTCCCTCACTCCCTTCACCTTGCTCTCTAGCTCTCTCCCCCATTTCTATGATGACCCCTGGTTTATCTTGCTCCCCCTATTCCTTCTTCCCATCTCTGTATGGTCAGTTACTATCTCTCGTTCTCTCTCTATCCCTCTCCCTCTCTATCTCTCTCTCTCCCTCTCTCTCTCTCTCTCTCTTTCTGTGTGTATAAGTCTCTCTCTCTCTCTCTCTTTCTATCTTTCTCTTGCTCTGTCTCTCTCTCCCCCCTTCCCCCTCTCATTCATTCACTCTCCCCCAATCTCTTTCACTCCCTCTCTAGTTCTCTGTCTGTCTGTCTGTCTCTCTCTCTCTCTCTTTCCTCTCTGTCCCCTCGCTCTCTCTCGCTCTTTGTCCCCCTCGCTCTCTGTGCCCCTCGCTGTCTCTCTCTCTCTCTGTCTCTTTCTCTCTCACTGTCTCTCTCTCTCTGTCTCTGTCCCTCTCTCTCTCTCTCTCTCTGTCTCACTGTCTCTTTCTCTCTCTCTGCCTCTCTCTCTCTGTCCCTCTCTTTCTCACTCTCTCTGTTCTTCTCTCTCTCACACTCTCTCTCTGTCTCACACTCTGTCCCTCTCCGTGCCATTGCCAGGTTGAGACGATAGGTGATGCCTACATGGTGGTGTCAGGATTGCCGGAGCGGAACGGCAAGCTGCACGCACGGGAGGTGGCCCGTATGTCCCTGGCTCTGCTGGAAGCTGTCAAAACATTCAAGACCCGTCACCGGCCCGACCAGCAACTGAGGCTGAGGATCGGAATCCACACAGGTAAGGAGCAACAGGGCCCCATCAGGGGGCAGGGGGTGTGTTTCCAGAAATAAGGAGCAGGGTCCCGGAGAGAGGGGGGGGGAGAGCTGCTTCCAGAAATAAGGAGCAGGGCCCCGGAGAGAGAGGGGGGGGGGTGTTTCCAGAAATAAGGAGCAGGGCCCCGGAGAGAGAGGGGGGGGTTTTCCAGAAATAAGGAGCAGGGCCCCGGAGAGAGGGGGAGCTGCTTCAAAAACAAGGAGCAGGGTCCCAGAGAGGGGGGGGTGGCGGGGTGCTTCCAGAAATAAGGAGCAGGGCCCCGGAGAGCGGGGGGGAGGGGTGCTTCCAGAAATAAGGAGCCAAATCCTGTATGGGGTGGGGGGGGGGTCTGTTTCCAGTAAATCAGGACCAAGGGAGTGGGGCTAATAGGTAATGGGCAGCACGGTGGCACAGTGGGTTCGCACCGCTGCCTGACAGTGCCAGAAACCAGGTTCGATTCCCTTGAGTCACTGTCTGTGTGGAGTCTGCGCATTCTCCCTGTGTCTGCATGGATTTCCTCCAGGTGCTCCAGTTTCTTCCCACAGCCTGAGAAATGTGCAGGTTAGGGTGGATTGGCCGTGCTGAATTGCCCCTTAATGTCCAAAGATGTGCAGGTTAGGGTGGATTGGCCGTGCTAAGTTGTCCCTTAATGTCCAAAGATGTGCAGGTTAGGGTGGATTGGCCCTTTGTGTCAGGAATAAGGTAGGGTAAGTGCATAGCGTTCTGGGGTTAAGGCCTGGGTAGGATTGTGCTCAGTGCAGACTCAATGGACCAAATGGGCTCCTTCTGCACTGTTGGGATTCTCTGAGCCAATGATTCTACCGACGCTGTGTCTTTCCAATCACCCCACCCGCCCCATGCCACACATCACTCCTCCTTTTCTTTCCATAGGACCAGTGTGTGCCGGTGTGGTTGGCTTAAAGATGCCTCGTTACTGCCTATTCGGGGACACGGTGAACACAGCCTCTCGCATGGAGTCCAACGGCGAAGGTACAGTCAGATGCAGCCCAACATAGCAAACCTTGCACCTGGTGGGCACTATTTCTAGAACTAGAGAGTTTCTACAACTTGAGGATAAGGGGTAAACTTTTTGGAACTGAAGTGAGGAGAAATTTCTTCACCCAGGAGATAGGGAATGTGTGGAATTCACTCCCGCAGAAAGTAGTTGAGGACAAAACATGGTGCGGCACAGAGGCACATGGTTAGCACTGCTGCCTCACAGCACCAGGAGCGCAAGTTCGCTTCCCGGCTTGGATCACTGTCCGCGTGGAGTCTGCACTTTCTCGCCGTGTCTGCATAAGTTTCCTCTGGGTGCTCCAGTTTCCTCCCACAGTCCAAAGGACATGCTGAATTGTCCCTTCGTGTTCAAAGATGTGTGGGTTAGGTGGATTGGCCGTGCTAAATTGCCCCTCAGTGTGTCAGGAGGATTCAGGACTTGCTGGGACTGTTGTTGCTGCAGGCCCGATCAGACGTAGAGAGAGAGAAGAGCTTGGGTTGGTGTCTGATTGAGGGGGAGAGCAGCAAGGAGCCTCGATTAAGTGGACAGCGTAATGGGGGTCACAGCGCCCAAGGTGGGCAATGCAAGCTCCTCTCACTCTGTCCTATATCTTCCTCTCCAGCCTTGAAGATTCATATGTCCTCAGCGACAAAGACCGTTCTGGAGGAGTTCAGGTGCTTCGAGCTGGATTTACGAGGAGATATTGAAATGAAGGTAATGCTGGGGCAATTCTTCAGGATGACGCACAGGCCTCAGGCTGGGGCTGGAACCACGCAGGGACACCCTGACAGAAAGGTCCCCCCCACCTGATAGAGAGTCGCCCCCCATCCAGATACACTGCCCCTTCCACCCTGATACACTGTGTCCCCATCAAACACTCCCACGACACGTACAGCACGGGGTTAGATACAGAGTAAAGCTCCCCCTACACTGTCCCCCCATCAAACACTCCCAGGACAGGTACAGCACGGGGTTAGATACAGAGTAAAACTCCCTCTACACTGTCCCCATCAAACACTCCGAGGACAGGTACAGCACGGGGTTAGATACAGAGTAAAGCTCCCTCTACACTGTCCCCATCAAACACTCCGAGAACAGGTACAGCATGGGGTTAGGTACAGAGTAAAGCTCCCTCTACACTGTCCCCATCAAACACTCCGAGAACAGGTACAGCATGGGGTTAGATACAGAGTAAAGTTCCCTCTACACTGTCCCCATCAAACACTCCCAGGACAGGTACAGCACAGGGTTAGATACAGAGTAAAGCTCCTTCTACACAATCCCCATCAAACACTCCCAGGACAGGTACAGCACAGGGTTAGATACAGAGTAAAGCTCCCTCTACACTGTCCCCCCATCAAACACTCCCAGAACAGGTACAGCACGGGGTTAGATACAGAGTAAAGCTCCCTCTACACTGTCCCCCCATCAAACACTCCCAGGACATGTACAGCACGGGGTTAGATACAGAGTAAAGCTCCCTCTACACTGTCCCCCCATCAAACACTCCCAGGACAGGTACAGCACGGGGTTAGATACAGAGTAAAGCTCCCTCTACCCTGTCCCCCCATCAAACACTCCCAGGACAGGTACAGCACGGGGTTAGATACAGAGTAAAGCTCCCTCTACACTGTCCCCCCATCAAACACTCCCAGGACAGGTACAGCACGGGGTTAGATACAGAGTAAAGCTCCCTCTACACTGTCCCGCATCAAACACACCCAGGACAGGTACAGCACGGGGTTAGATACAGAGTAAAGCTCCCTCTGCACTGTCCCCCATCAAACACTCCCAGGACAGGTACAGCACGGGGTTAGATACAGAGTAAAGCTCCCTCTACACTGTCCCCCCATCAAACACTCCCAGGACAGGTACAGCACGAGGTTAGATACAGAGTAAAGTTCCCTCTACACTGTCCCTCATCAAACACTCCCAGGACAGGTACAGCACGGGGTTAGATACAGAGTAAAGTTCCCTCTACACTGTCCCCCATCAAACACCCCCAGGACAGATACAGCACGGGGTTAGATACAGAGTAAAGCTCCCTCGACACTGTGCCCCCATCAAACACTCCCGGGACAAGTACAGCACGGGGTTAGATACAGAGTAAAGCTCCCTCTACACTGTCCCCCCATCAAATACTCCCAGGACAGGTACAGCACGGGGTTAGGTACAGAATAAAGCTGCCTCTACACTGTCCCCCCATCAAACACTCCCAGGACAGGTACAGCAGGGCTTTGATAATCACTGAGTAGTCATCAGCAAATCCTCCCACTAACTTGCTTCATCTCCACAGTGATGCCCCTGACAAGACAAATGCACTAAATGTGTTGTGCTGCTGGACTGCACCGGTAAAAGCAAAATACTGAGGCTGCTGGAATTTGGAAATGAAAACAGAAGCTGCAGGAAATATTCAGCAGGAGAGAGAGAGGAAGTAATCGGGGTTGATGGTTTCAGCTTGGTGACCGGAAATCTCGGCCTCAATTCTCTGGTCCCTGGTCAACAGTGTGTCAGACATTCTGTCCTGCCCTCAGTTCAGTCCCTGCTGAGGGGATCTCTGTTTCACCATCCTCGCAGCTACTGGATAGCCAAGCATTTTCAGCATTTTCTGTTCCTCAATGACCTCCCCTCCTCCCTCCGCGACTCCTGTTCAGTCTCACTATTCTGCCCAAAGAAACATATTGCAGCGTGGATAGGCTAGACCCTTCCAAACTGCAGTCCGCACCTCGCTAGCAACACTCATGAACCATTAATTCACATCGTTCTCACACAGAAGATTGAGAGACAATCTCACCGAAGTGTAGAAAAACTCTTACAGGGCAGATGCAGGAAGGAGAGGTCCCCCCTCCTTGCTAGAGAGGGTCCCAGAGAGAGGGGAGGGGACACAGTCTCAGGATAAAACGGAGACCATTTCACATTGAGACATGGAGAAATTTCTTCACTGAGAGTGCTAAATCTTGGGAATTCTGCATTCCAATGGAAATGCGATCCTAGATTATCTTCAAGAGAGAGGCGGATAGATTTCTAGATGTTAAACATATCAAGAGATGTGAGGATAGTGTGGAGATAGTGTACTGTTATGGTCAAGTGATTAGATTTGATTTGATTTATTATTGTCACATGTATCGGGATACAGTGAAAAGTATTATTTCTTGTGCGCAATACAGACAAAGTATACCATTCATAGAGATAGAAAGGAGAGAGTGCAGAATGTAGTGTTACAGTCACAGCTAGGGATTAGAGAAAGATCAACTTAATGTGAGGTAGGTCATTCAAAAGTCTGACGGCAGCAGGGAAGAAGCTGTTCTTGAGTCGGTTGGTACGGGACCTCAGACTTTTGTATCTTTTTCCCAACGGAAGAAGGTGGGAGAGAGAATGTCCGGGATGCATGCGGTCCTTAATTATGTTGGCTGCTTTTCCCTAAGTAGTGGAAAGTGTAGACAGGGTCAATGGATGGGAGGCTGGTTTGTGTGATGGATTGGGCTATATTCACGAGCCTTTTGTAGTTCGTTGTGGTCTTGGGCAGAGCAGGAGCCCAGACCGAGCTGTGATACAACCCAGAAAGAATGCTTTCTATGGGGCATCTGTGAAAATTGGTGACAGTCGTAGCGGACATGCCAAATTCCCTTAGTTTTAACTGTATGCAGTTCTGGTCACCAGTTATGGAAAGGATATTATTAAACTAGAAAGAGTAACAGAAAGGCTTACATTAACATTGCATTGAATACTGGAGTTGGGACGTCTTGCTGAAGTTATACAAGATGTTGGTAAGTCCACAGTTGGAATACTGTGTACAGTTCTGGTCACCCTATTATAGAAAGGATATTATTAATCTAAAAACAGTGCAGAAAAGATTTACAAGGATGCTACCAGGACTTGATGGATTGAGTTATAAGGAGAGGTTGGATATACTGGGACTTTTTTTTCTGGAGCGTAGGAGGCTGTGGGGTGATCTTATAGAGGTCTATAAAATAAAGAGGGACATAGATCAGCCAGATAGTCAATATCTTTTCCCAAAGGTAGGGGAGTCTAAAATTAGAGGGTGTAGGTTTAAGGGGAGAGGGAAGAGATACAATAGGTCTTTCTCTTTTGCGGAGAGAGGAGCAATTTTTCACACACAGGGTTGTGAGTATCTGGAATGAGCTGCCAGAGGAAGTAGTTGAGGCAGGTACAATTTTATCTTTTAAAAAGCATTTACACAGTTACATGGACAAGATAGGATCGAGGGATATGGGCCAAATGCAGACAATTGGGACTCGTTTAGGGGTTTTAAAAAAAGGGCACTGTGGATAAGTTGGGCTGAAGAGCCTGTTTCCATGCTGTAAACCTCTATAACTCTATGACCACAAGAGAAGAATGAGTGGAGGGGTAAGACGCAGGCCGTGCGTATCGAGTGGGAGAACCTTCCCCTAGCTACCCCGCGTTACTGGCTGTGAGGCTGTAACTGGGTAAGGGCGCTGGGGTGGCAGCATCTCTGATTCTGTCTCCTCTTGTCTTTCAGGGAAAAGGAAAGATGAGGACGTATTGGCTACTGGGAGAGCGTCCCGCCAGCGATCATGGCTGACCTCCCACTATCACCCAGTCCACCCCTGCTGCCTCGCAAAGCCCCTTCTTCACTTTCCTATGTGTGCTCCTCTCCGAGGCCATCTCTCCGTATCCGGGACGAAGGAGACTCTCTTGCCAGCACTGTAGTGGAGCGCGTCGATCTGGATCCTGATGGTGCTCCCTGGGTACGGGAAAAGGGGAGAACCTTAAGCTTGACTCTGACTCAACCACTCCTGTCATCTTTATTCATCTGTTGTGACTCTTGTATGTTGCTCAGAGACTCACGACTTTACAGCTGGTTCCTGTCTACTCAATTAAAAGCAGAAATGTGAATCTGTCAGTGAATTCTGTGCATCTGCCTCTCTCATTCTGTACCCCCACTGTCCCTCTCTCTTTTCTCTCTCTCTACCTTTTTCTCTGTCCCTCTGTTTTCCCCTCTCTCTATCTCTCTGCCTCTCTGTCTTTCCTCCTCTCTCTCTGCCTCTGTCCCTCTTTCTTTCCCTCTCTCACTTGCTCTCTCTTTGTTTTTCTCTCTCTCTTTCTCTGCCTCCTCTCTCTCTGCCTCCTCTTTCTCCACTCACCCCTTTGTCTCTCTCGCTCTCTTTTCCCCTCTCTTCCCCTCTCTCTCTCTTCCTGTGCCCCTCCCTCTCTCTTTACTTCCTCTGTCCATACTCTCTGTCTCTCACTTTTGCGCTCTCTCTCTCTCTCTCTCTCTCTACCTTTTTTGTCTCTCTCTGTTTTTCCCTCTTTTGGCCTATCAGATTCTCTGCCTTCTCTTCTCTTTCCCATTCCCTCTCTGCCCGTCTGTCTGTCTCTCTCTCTCTCTCTTGTCTGCTCTGTCTTCCCCTCTCTCTTGTCCCTCTGTCTCTCTCCTTCCCTCTCCTCTCCCTTTCTCTCTCCCTGTCTCTCTTACTCTCTCCTTCACACCCCCATAGATCTTCCTCTCTCTTATCCTCTGGTATCCTGTGTCCCTCAGGCACCCCTTTCTCTCTCTGCCTTGATCATTCACTCATTGGCCTCACCATGTCTCTCTTTCTGTCCCCCCATTTCCTGTCTCCTTGTCTGTACCCCTTTCTGTGTCACTCATTCACTGGCCTTGTTCTCTCTTTCCCTCTCTCTCTCACTCATTCTCCCCCCCTCTCTTTCTTACCCCTCTCGCTCTCGCTCTCTCTCTCTCTCTTCCTCCCCTCTCGCTCTTTTCCACCCTCTCTCTTTCCCCCCTCTCTCTCTCTGTTTCCCCTCTCCCTCTCTATTTCCACTCTCCCTCTCTTTCCCCTCTCCCTCTCTCTTTCCCCTCTCTCTCTCTTCCCTCCTCTCTCTTTCCCCTCTCTCTCCTCTTCCCCTCTCTCTTTCCCCTCTCTTCTCTCTTCCCCCTCTTCTCTCTCTCTTTCCCCTCTCTCTCTCTTTCCCCCCTCTCTCCTCTCTCCTCTCTCTCTCTCTCTTTCCCCTCTTTCTCTCTCTCTTTCCCCTCTCTCTTTCCCCTTCTCTCTCTCTCTCTTCCCCTCTCTCTCTCTCTCTCTTTCCCTCTCTCTCTCTCTCTCTTTCCTCTCTGTCTTCTTCCCCCCCCCTCTTTTTCCCCCTCTCTCTGTCTTCCCCTCTCTCTCTCTTCCCCCCTCTCTCTCTTCCCCCCTCTCTCTCACTCTTTCCCTCTCTCCTTTCATAAACTTGCTCTTTATTAACCAATTCTGACCTCCTCCCTGGCCAGTTGGATCAGTGGTTGGAGAGAGATAAAATTTACACATGCGTTATCACATGAATGTTTGCAAGGTTTAATCTGTGCAAATTGTGGGGGGCCAGCGAGGAAGTGTGGTACAGTGTTAGTGGCAGGGTGGGGGAGTGGTGGGGGGGGGGGGTGGTTGCAGGGTGCGGGGATGATCGGTAAGAACCAGAAAAGATTAAACCCAGTCTGCAGAGAAAATTTTTTGGGCTGCACTCGTAATATCCTTGACCTCTGACCCTTCCTACAACTCTTCATCAATGGGTCATGTTATGAGAGAATAACAACTGGACCCAAAGATAAGACTTTATAATCATAATCGAGAGAATTAACATTTTAATTAGCAGACATTCAGTCACACTTCAGTGATTTGATTTATTATTGTCACATGTATTGGGATACAGTGAAAAGTATTGTTTCTTACGCGCTATACAGACAAAGCATACCGTTCACAGAGTACATAGATTTGATTTATTATTGCCACATATATTGGGATACAGTGATTAGTATTATTTGTTGTGCGTTATACAGACAAAGCATGCCATTCATAGAGAAGGAAAGGAGAGGGTGCAGAATGTAGTGTTCCAGTCCACAGCGAGGGGTGTAGAGAGAGATCAACTTAATGCGAGGTGGGTCCATTCAAAAGTCTGACAGCAGCAGGGAAGAAGCTGTTCTTGAGTTGGTTCATAAGTGACCTCAGACTTTCATATCTTCTTCCCAGTGGAAGAGAGAATGTCCGGGGTGCGTCGGGGGGTCCTTGATGATGTCGGCTGCTTTTCCGCAAGGCAGCGAGAAGTGTAGACAGAGTCAGTGGATGGGAGGCTGGTTTGTGTGATGGGATTGGGGCTACATTCACGATCCCTTTTGTAGTTCCTTGTGGTCTTGGCAGAGCAGGAGCCCAGACCGAGCTGTGATACAACTGGAAAACCGTTAAAGTGTATTTATTAGTCACAAGGAGGCTTATATTAACACAGCAATGAAGTTACGGTGAAATTCGCCTAGTTGCCACATTCTGGCACCTGTTCAGTTACATTGAGGGAGAATTTAGCACAGCCAATTCACCCTAAGCTGCACACCTTTGGACTATGGGAGGAAACCTGAGCACCTGGAGGAAATCCATGCAAACATGGGGAGAACACACAGACTTCACACGGACAGTGACCCTAGCCGGGCATTGAACCGGGTTCCTGGCACTGTGAGGCAGCAGTGCTAACGCACTGTACTGCCCCATGCTTTCGATGGTGCGTCTGTAAAAGTTGGTGAGAGTCGTAACCGACGTGCCAAATTTCCTTAGTCATCTGGGGAAGTCGAGACGTTGGTGGAACTTGTCAGCATGGCGAAACCAGCACAGGTTGTTGGTGATCTGGAAACCGAGAAACTTGAAGCTCTCAACCGTTTCTACTTTGTCCCTGCTGATGTAGGTGTCTGTTGAAAGCAAACAATTTTTGAAAACTCGAAGTCTTTGTTGAAGGTCTGATGATTTTTGCCGCACGTTGCTTGAAATCTGGTCTGAAGCAATCCCGGATCCTCCAGGCCATTCCTGAAGGGGTTTCAACAAGTCTAGAGAGGGGACACCCACCCGTGAGGATCAGTACTATCTGGGTGAAGGACCTGGCTGAATGCTGGATAGGTTGCACAACCCTATTACTGGGGGGCACATCTTTAAGGGGCAAGGTTTAAAGGAGATACAGAAATGGAAGACAGTCATAGAAGACAGAGGGTGTGTTTCTGAATGGAGGGCTGTGACAAGTGGCATTCCTCAGGGGTCAGTGCTGAGATCTTTGCTGTTTGTAACAGATATAAATGATTTGGAGGAAAACGTAACTACTTTGATGAGTAAGTTTGTGGACAACACAAAAGCTGGTGGATTTGCAGATAGCGAAGAGGACCATCAGAAAATTCAGATCGATGGAAGACTTGGGCGGAGAGATGGCAGATTTAATCCCGACAAGTGTGAGGTAATGCATTTTGGAAGGTCTAATACAGATAGGAAATATATAGTAAATGGCAGAACCCTTAAGAATATTGATAGGCAGAGGGATCTGGGTGTACAGGTACACAGGTCACTGAAAGTGGCAATGCAGGTGGAGAAGGTAGTCAAGAAGGCATACGACTTGCTTGCCTTCATTGGTCGGGGCACTGAGTTTAAAAATTGGCAAGTCACGTTGCAGCTTTATTGAACCATTGTTTGGCCGCACTTGGAATATAGTGTTCAATTCTGGTCGCCACGCTACCAGAAAGATGTGGAGGCTTTGGAGAGGGTACTGGAAAGATTTACCAGGATGTTGGCTGGTTTGGAGGGCATTAACTATGAGGAGAGGTTGGAGAAAATTGGTTTGTTCTCAGTGGAACAACGGAGGTTGAGGGGAGACCTGATAGAAGTCTCTAAGGGGCATGGACAGAGTGGATAGTCAGAAGCTTTTTCCTGGGGTTAAAGAGTCAATTACTAGGGGAGCACAGGTTTAAGGTGCAAGGGGTAAGGTTTGAAGGAGATGTACGAGGCAGGTTTTTTACACAGAGTGTGGTGGGTGTCTGGAACTCGCTGCTGGGGGAGGCAGTGGAAGCGGTGAAGGTAGTGAGTTTTAAGGGGGATCTGGACAAATCCATGAATAGGATGGGAATAGAGGGATACGGTCCCCGGAAGGGTAGGGGGTTTTAGTCCAGACGGGCAGCTTGGTCGGTGCAGGCTTGGAGGGGCTGAAGGGCCTGTTCCTGTGCTATAATTTTCTTTGTTCTTTGACTCCCTCCACCACCACCGGCCGATCTGCGTCACACCTGGGCAAGGCCTGGGGGAGATTTCCATCACCATTGGAGGTGGTTCCAGCCTGCAGACAGTGCGAGTGTGTGAGCAGCCTCACACCCCCCCCCCCCCCCGGGCTGAACAATAGGCTGTGGCTTTGAGCAGTTTCCTCTCTCTCTCTGTCTCTGATCCAGGCTGCGTGGGTGTCTGAGTGACAGTTCCGTTGTTGTTAGGTTGTCCTCAGCTGTGCCACTCGGAGCGAATGATGCTAATTGGTCGTTCATTAAACTTTTTAAACAGAATAGCTCTCAGTTCGCTGCAGCATTTACCGCTTGCTGAGTGGTGAACCCAGTCCCAGGAGGGTTAGAAACTGAAGGGGTGCCGTATTACCCTCAGGCAGGGACCGGGGTGTAGATGGTGAGGGTGTACCTTATTCCCCTCAGGGACCAGGGTAGATGTTGAGGGTGTACCTTATTCCCCTCAGGCTGGGGTAGATGTTGAGGGTGTACCGTATTACCCTCAGGGACCAGGGTAGATGCTGAGGATGTACCTTATTCCCCTCAGGCTGGGGTAGATGTTGAGGGTGTACCGTATTACCCTCAGGGACCAGGGTAGATGCTGAGGATGTACCTTATTCCCCTCAGGCTGGGGTAGATGTTGAGGATGTACGTATACCCCTCAGGGACCGGGGTAGAGAGGTGAGGGTGTACCTTATTCACCTCAGGCTGGGGTAGATGCTGAGGATGTACCGTATTACCCTCAGGCTGGGGTAGATGCTGAGGATGTACCGTATTACCCTCAGGGACCGGGGTAGATGATGAGGATGTACCGTATTACCCTCAGGGACCGGGGTAGATGTTGAGAGTGTACCGTATTACCCTCAGGGACCGAGGTAGATGTTGAGGGTGTACCGTATTACCCTCAGGGACCGGGGTAGATGTTGAGGGTGTACCATGCTACCCTCAGGGACTGAGGTAGATGTTGAGGATGTACCGTATTACCCTCAGGGACCGGGGTAGATGTTGAGGGTGTACCATGCTACCCTCAGGGACTGAGGTAGATGTTGAGGGTGTACCGTATTACCCTCAGGGACCGGGGTAGATGTTGAGAGTGTACCGTATTACCCTCAGGGACCGGGGTAGATGTTGAGGGTGTACCATACTACCCTCAAGGACTGAGGTAGATGATGAGGGTGTACCGTATTACCCTCAGGGTGGGGTAGATGTTGAGGGTGTACCGTATTACCCTCAGGGACCGAGGTAGATGATGAGGGTGTACCGTATTACCCTCAGGGACCGGGGTAGATGTTGAGAGTGTACCGTATTACCCTCAGGGACCGGGGTAGATGCTGAGGATGTACCGTATTACCCTCAGGGACCGAGGTAGATGTTGAGGGTGTACCGTATTACCCTCAGGGACCGAGGTAGATGTTGAGGGTGTACCGTATTACCCTCAGGGACCGGGGTAGATGCTGAGGGTGTACCGTATTACCCTCAGGGACCGAGGTAGATGTTGAGGGTGTACCGTATTACCCTCAGGGTGGGGTAGATGGTGAGGGTGTACCGTATTACCCTCAGGGACTGGGGTAGGGTGAGGGTGTACCTTATTCCCCTCAGGCTGGGATAGATGCTGAGGAGTACTGTATTTACCCTCAGGGACCGGGGTAGATGTTGAGGGTGTACCGTATTACCCTCAGGGACCGGGGTAGATGCTGAGGGTGTACCGTATTACCCTCAGGGACCGAGGTAGATGATGAGGGTGTTCCGTATTACCCTCAGGGACCGGGGTAGATGGTGAGAGTGTACCGTATTACCCTCAGGGACCGGGGTAGGTGGTGAGAGTGTACCATATTACCCTCAGGGACCGGGGTAGATGTTGAGGGTGTACCATACTACCCTCAGGGACTGAGGTAGATGATGAGGGTGTACCGTATTACCCTCAGGGACCGGGGTAGATGGTGAGAGTGTACCGTATTACCCTCAGGGACCGGGGTAGATGGTGAGAGTGTACCGTATTACCCTCAGGGACCGGGGTAGATGTTGAGGGTGTACCATACTACCCTCAGGGACTGAGGTAGATGATGAGGGTGTACCGTATTACCCTCAGGGTGGGGTAGATGGTGAGAGTGTACCTTATTCCCCTCAGGCAGAGTACAATGCATGAGGGAGCAACCAAACACTGCACCAAGTGATTCTGTCTGCACCAAAGTCCAGCCGCACAATCTGAGCTCACAAGCCAATCCCAATTGAGAGTGACGCACTCATTGCTTGGGTCCGCTCTCCCCTCATCCCCTCCATGGAGAGCCGATGACCCAGTGGTATTATCACTAGACTATTAATTCAGAAACTCAGGTAATATTCTGAGGTCCCGGGTTCGAATCCCGCCACGGTACATGGTGCAATTTGAATTCAATAAAAAGTATCTTGAATTAAGAGTGTAATGTTGACCCATTGTCGGAAAAACGCATCTGGTTCCCTTTAGGGAAGGAAATCTGCCGTCCTTACCCAGGTCTGGCCTACTTGTGACTCCAGAGCCACAGCAATGTGGTTCACTCTCAACTGCCTCTCCAAGGGACAACGAGGAATGGGCAATAAATTCTGGCCCAGCCAGCGACACCCACATGTCCCACAAATGAACAAAATAATCCTCAATCCCCTTCCAATGTCTCCAACTACTCTCCCCACCCCCCCACCTTTCTCTCCCATGTCTCCCCTACCCACTCCCCCCATGCTTCATCGCCCCCAACTCCTGCCACGTCAGCCTGGATTAGGCCCCGTAGTCTCTGGAGATGGACTCGAACACTCAGCCTCCCGGGCATGGGAGGCAAGAGCGTTAGCGTGTGCGCCCGGTGGCAGAGGGGAGAACCGGCTGGCTTCTCCTGAAGAAATTGTCTCCTGAACCTCGAGGCCATCTTCCTGTGGGCGATTGTTAACTGTTTCTCCTGCTGAGACAGTCCGATTCCCTTTGGTGAACCTGACAGCAGGTTTTAATCGAAGGCGAACAGGCTCCTTACAATGTTAGAACGAGACAGCAAAGGAAAAAGCGCTGGGAAATCTCAGCGGGTCTGGCAGCATCTGGAAGGAGAGAATAAAGCTGATGTTTCAAGTCTTGACGACTAAAAGCAGAGAAAGTGGGAGATATTCATACTGCGGGGTGAGAATGAAAGATGACACATAGCCACAGGAACCACGGGAAAGGCTGCTAATGGCAGCCCAGAGAGAATGGAAAGCCAAATTGCAGAGAAACTGAAATTAGAGAGTAAACTGTGACAGGAAGATACAGGGGGAGAAGAGGAGACAGGTGGAAGAGAGGTAAAATTGAGAAAAAGGGGTAGCAGAGCGAGAAAAGGTAAGAAAAGAGAGGATAAAATAGGGGGGAAGAGTGGGGCAGGAAGAGGAATGAAAGACAATAGAAAAAAGTCAGACACAGTTAAAAAAATGAAAACATTTCTCTCGTTTCCTTCTCTATGATATATTTTGTTTGCATCCCAATACATATGACAATAAGAAATCTATGTTCTCTATGAATGGTGTGCTTTGTCTGTGTAGCACGCAAGAAACGATACTTTTCAGTGTATCCCAATACATGTGACAATAATAAAGCAAATCTATGTACTCTATGAACGGTATTCTTTGTCTGTATAGTGCACAATTAAACAGTACTTTTCACTGTATCCCAATACATGTGATAATAATAAATCAAATCAAACAAAGTGGTACGGTAGAATAAATCATCTGAACTTATTGATTTAGATGTTGAGTCCGGAAGTCTGTAATGTGTCCGGCTGGAAGATGAGATGTTGTTCCTCCTCCAGTTTGCGTGGAGCTTCACTGGAACATTGCAGCAAGCCAAGCATGGGCACGGGAGCAGGATTGTGTGTTAAACTGGGCAAGCGACGGGGAAGGTCAGAGTCCTGATTGCGCACAGACTGAAGGTACTCAGCAAAGCGATCACCCAGTTGACGCTTAGTCCTGTCTTTCATTCTCTCACCCTGCAGCGTAAATATCTCTCACTTTCTGTGCCTTTTAGCTTTGACAAAGGGTCATCTGGATTGGAAAGGTCAGCTCTTTTCCCTCCCTACAGATGCTGCCAGATCTGCCAAGATTTTCCAGTGATTTTCTCTCTTGGTTTCAGATTCCAGCATCTGCAGTGATTTGCTTTTATTGAGAACGAGACAGGACTTTCAAAGGATATGGCAACAGGTCGGCTCCGACTCCTGCCAAAATGGACATGGAGACACTTGTCTTTGTACTCTGGTCTGTTCCTCCTTCCTGAAGTTGTGGGGTATTCCTGGCCAGGCCCGCCATTTATCATCCATCACTAAATGTCTCTTGAGAAGATGAGGGGTGAGCCACCTTCTTGAACCCGCTGCAGATCCCGTGTGGTGTAGCTACACCCACAGTGCGATTCGGGTCGGAGATGCAGAATTGGAACCGGGATTCCGGGTGGCGTGGTGACACAGTGGTTAGCACTGCTGCTTCACAGCGCCAGAGAACCGGGTTCGATTCCCAGCTTGGGTCACTGTCTGGAGTCTGCACATTCTCCCTATGTCTGCATGTATTTCCTCCTACAGTCCAAAGTGTGCAGGTTAGGTGGATTGGCCGTGCTAAATTATCCCTTCGTGTCCAAAGATGTGCAGTTTGGGTGGAATAGCCATGCCAAATTGCCCCTCAGTGCCCAAAGATGTGCAGGTTAGGAGGATTGGCCATGCTAAATTGCCCCTTGGTATCAGGGAACTTAGCAACGTAGATACGTGTGTTTGTCGTGATATGCCCTGTGATTGTTGTTGGTGCAGGCTTTTGGGCCGAATAGCCTACATTTGCACAGCAAGGATCCTATGATTCTTGGACAGATAAAGCATACCGCTCATAGAGTACGTAGGGGATAGAAGGAAAGGAGAGGGTGCAGAATGTACAGTTATAGTCTAGCTACGGTGTCCCTGGACAACTTGCCAAAGGTTGTGGCCACAAACACAGCTTCCCATTCATTCAGAAAATGTCAACAACAACAGCAAGAATAACAACAACTTGTCCTTGCTGCAGGCACTTCCGCCTTTCAGTGCGCCCGCCCCTTTGCCCGCAGCCGATTGGCGCTGGCGGCTGTCACACAGTAGGTGAGCCGTCACCTGGACGCCCGTCCGTCCCTCTGGACGGATAGATTTCCCCTCCTGATTGGTCAGTGCGCTGTCAATCAACGGGAATGGACGTGGAGCATCCACTGATTGGGGCGGTGGGTCTGTCAATCAAGCACGAAGTGCGGCGGTGATTGGCGTGGGAATGTTGTCAGTCAAGCAGGTGAGATCACAATGCACCTGGACTGCGACGCCGCCCCCTCCCCTCCACTGAACGACCTGTCAATCAAAGGACTGACGTTTCTTCCGATTGGGCCAGAAAGCAGTCAATCAGGTCTTAGGAGTCAGGGACATCTGGTTCGACGGTGATTGGTGGGAGAGCCTGTCACTCAGGCGGAGAGCGCGGCACTGATTGGTGAGAAGAGCTGTCAGTCAAGCAGATGAAGTCGCAATGGACCAGCACCTGGACTGCGGCGACGCCCCCGTCCTCTGGGCCACCTGTCAATCAAACGGCCGACCCCCCCCCTCTTCCGATTGGGCTAGGGATCTGTCAATCGGGCTCTGATGGCCGGGGACATCCGGAACGACTGTGATTGGCGGGAGGGCTGTCAATCAGGCGGGAAACGCGGCGTTGATTGGCGGGGAATGCTGTCAGTCAGGCCGGAGTGGGGCGGGTACCTCCGGCTGTCGGCGGGCTTGAATGGAGTGTCGTCGCCCGTCCGCCGCCATGTCGCCGCCGCCCGCTCGGCCGCTGAGGTGATTCCCTTTCCCGGGCTGACGAGCCCCCCCCCCCCCACCACCACCACCTCCCCCCCCCGTCCCTTCCCCCATGGAGGCCCCGCTCAAAAACAAGGGCAGGCTGCTGGCCTCCAACGCCTTGGACGCCAAGGATGAGCTAGAAGAGGTGAGAGCACCGGAGCGGTAAGGGGAAGGTTGTGGTGGACCGCCAGCCGTGCCCGGGATGAGGCGCCTCCTGCCCGGCTAGGGGGACTACTACCACCCGCAGGCTTCACCCTCTGCTAGGCCGCACTTAAAGTGACCGCGTCCACCCACCCCCTTCAGACAACCTGTCAGAGACAGAGGGCAACTCAAGAGTTAAACAGCCCCTTTTATTTTCAACATTTTTTTAAAATTAGGAATTCCCTCAAAATTTGAGGAATTTTTAAACCTATAATTTAAATTTAATTTAAAAAAATATTTTTAGAATATTTCTTCTAGAAAAACTTACATATCAAATATAATTTTTGAGGTTAAGTTGAAATTTCTCAAATCTCTATGTGTGCAGTCATCATCAAAGGTTTTCCCCCTTGGGTGCAATACTGCAGGGCCAGTGCCGAGGGAGCGCCACACCGTCAGGGCCAGCGCTGAGGGAGCGCCACACCGTCAGGGCCAGTGCCGAGGGAGCGCCACACCGTCAGGGCCAGCGCTGAGGGAGCGCCACACCGTCAGGGTCAGCGCCGAGGGAGCGCCAAACCGTCAGGGCCAGCGCTGACGTAGCGCCACCAACGTCAGGGCCAGCCCGAGGGAGCGCCACACCGTCAGGGTCCAAGCGTGAGGGAGCGCCACACCGTCAGGGTCAGCGCGAGGAGCGCCCAAAACCGTCAGGTCAGCGCACGAGGAGCGCCACACCGTCAGGGCTCAGCGCCGAGGGAGCTCCACACCGTCAGGGTCAGCGCCGAGGAGCGCCACACCCGCAGGGTCAGCGCTGAAGGGCGCGCCACACCGTCAGGGTCAGCGCTGAGGGAGCGCCACCACCGTCAGGCTCCAGCGCCGAGGGAGCGCCACACCGTCAGGGTCAGCGCCGAGGGAGCGCCACACCGTCAGGGTCAGCGCCGAGGGAGCGCCACACCGTCAGGGGCAGCGCCGAGGGAGCGCCACACCGTCAGGGTCAGCGCCGAGGGAGCGCCACACCGTCAGGGTCAGCGCCGAGGGAGCGCCACACCGTCAGGGCCAGCGCCGAGGGAGCGCCACACCGTCAGGGCCAGCGCCGAGGGAGCGCCACACCGTCAGGGTCAGCGCCGAGGGAGCGCCACACCGTCAGGGTCAGCGCCGAGGGAGCGCCACACCGTCAGGGTCAGCGCCGAGGGAGCGCCACACCGTCAGGGTCAGCGCCGAGGGAGCGCCACACCGTCAGGGTCAGCGCCGAGGGAGCGCCACACCGTCAGGGTCAGCGCCGAGGG
>JAGIQG010000042.1:1963150-2102758 GCA_024679065.1 Sphyrna mokarran | reverse complement strand
CGAGGGAGCGCCACACCGTCAGGGTCAGCGCCGAGGGAGCGCCACACCGTCAGGGTCAGCGCCGAGGGAGCGCCACACCGTCAGGGTCAGCGCCGAGGGAGCGCCACACCGTCAGGGTCAGCGCCGAGGGAGCGCCACACCGTCAGGGTCAGCGCCGAGGGAGCGCCACACCGTCAGGGTCAGCGCCGAGGGAGCGCCACACCGTCAGGGTCAGCGCCGAGGGAGCGCCACACCGTCAGGGTCGGCGCCGAGGGAGCGCCACACCGTCAGGGTCAGCGCCGAGGGAGCGCCACACCGTCAGGGTCGGCGCCGAGGGAGCGCCACACCGTCAGGGTCGGCGCCGAGGGAGCGCCACACCGTCAGGGTCGGCGCCGAGGGAGCGCCACACCGTCAGGGCCGGCGCCGCATTCCTGCAGGGCCGGCGCCGCATTCCTGCAGGGCCGGCGCCGCCGCGGGAGCGCCGCATTCCTGCAGGGCCGTCGCCGCATTCCTGCAGGGCCGGCGCCGCCGCGGGAGCGCCGCATTCCTGCAGGGCCGTCGGCGCCGCCGCGGGAGCGCCGCATTCCTGCAGGGCCGTCGGCGCCGCCGCGGGAGCGCCGCATTCCTGCAGGGCCGTCGGCGCCGCCGCGGGAGCGCCGCATTCCTGCAGGGCCGTCGGCGCCGCCGCGGGAGCGCCGCATTCCTCAGGGCCGTCGGCGCCGCCGCGGGAGCCCGCATTCCTCAGGCCGTCGGCGCCGCGGGAGCGCCGCATTCCTGCAGGGCCGTCGGCGCCGCCGCGGGAGCGCCGCTTCCTGCAGGGCCGTCGCGCCGCCAGCGGGAGCGCCGCATCCTGCAGGGCCGTCGGCGCCCGCCGCGGGAAGCGCCGCATCCTGCAGGGCCGCGGGAGCGCCGCATTCCTGCAGGGTCGTCGGCACCGCCGCGGGAGCGCCGCATTCCTGCAGGGTCGTCGGCACCGCCGCGGGAGCGCCGCATTCCTGCAGGGTCGGCGCCGCCGCGGGTGCGCCGCATTCCTGCAGGGTCGTCAGCACCGCCGCGGGAGCGCCGCATTCCTGCAGGGTCGGCGCCGCCGCAGGGTAGGTGCTGAGGGGGTGCTGCACCATCAGGATCGGCACCAAGGGGGTAATGTGCTATGCAGTAGGAGCATGGGAGAATTTAGTGATGTTGTGGACAAGGGCTCCTAGATCCCTCTGTGCATTTACATTTTCTAATTTCTCACATTTAAGAAATATTTTTCTTCCACCAAAGTGGGTAATATCTCATTTTTCTTATGTTATTCTCCACCTGCTGTCGTTCTGCTCACCTTAGTAGTTCTGCCGTGCCATTCGATCATGTTCTCTTCCCCGTTCTCCTGCCTTTTCCCCATAATCCTGATAGATAGGTTCTTGATTAATAAAACTATCTCTGTCTTAAAGACATTCAATGACCCAGCCTCCTCTGTGGTGATGAGTTGCACAAATCCCCCACCCTCTGGCTGAAGAATTTGCTCCTCATCTTGGTTCTAAAGGGTTGGGCATACACGCGATGGGTCGTGAGAGGGCTGCTCTTGGATTTTTTTTCGAGAGTATCCTAGTGCTTCACGTCGTTAGTGTACTCTTGACCTGGACCATTTGATGGGCAACACGACAGCTCTCAGTGACTATCGCTGTGCTGTGCAGATACATGGATTTGGGCCTGTGTCTGTGGGAGTTTACGCATTCTACCCGTGCTTGTGCGGGTTTTCTCCGGGTGCTCCGGTTTCCTCCCACATCCCAAAGATGTGCTCTTAGGCTAATTAGCAAAACAAATTCTCCCTAAATTGTCTCAAATTTGGTTTTTAATCCATAGCTTTATAAACATAGACAGGGATCACGGGTAGAGGTGGGAACGTCGGGGTGGCGGCGCGGGCTCGTTGGGCCGAAGGGGCTGTTTCCCGTGCTGTTTTGTTCTTTGAACTCTAAGGCTGTGTCCTCTGGTTCTCGTCTCTCCCACTAATGGAGACATCCTCTCCACGTCCATTCTATCCAGGCCTCTCAGTATTCTGTAAATTTCAATGAAATCTCCCCACCCCTCATCTTCCTAAATTCCAAATAAAGATTGTCAGAGAATACAGCAGGATGTGGATAGGCTGAAAAGTTTTTCAGAGAAATGTCAGATGGAATTTAATCTCGACAAATGTGAGGTAATACATTTTGATCTAATTCAGGTGGGAGCTATACAATAAATGGCAGAACCATCAGGCGCAGAGACATAGAGAGAAATCTGTGTATAAAGTGGCAGTACAGATGGACAAAGTGGTGGAGAAAGCATACTACATGTCTGCCTTCATTGGCCGGGGCATCGAATGTCAAAGTTAGCAGATGGGTCATAGAAAGCATTCTTTCTGGTTGTATCGCAACTTGGTCTGGGCTCCTGCTCTGACCAAGACTGGAAAGGAATACAAAAGGTTGTGAATGTAGCCCAATCCATCACGCAAACCACCCTCCCATCTATTGACTCTTTCTACACTTCCTGCTGCCTCGGGGAAAAGCAGCCGGCATAATCAAGGACCCCTCGCACCCTGGACGTTCTCTTCTACCTTCTTCCGTTGGGAAAACGTTGCAAAAGTCTGAGGTCACATATCGACCGACTCGAGAACAGCTTCTTCCCTGCTGCTGTCAGACTTTTGAATGGATCTCCCTCGTATTAAGTTGACCTTTCTTTACACTCTAGCTATGACTGTAACACTACATTCTGCACCCTCTCTCCTTTCCTTTTTTGTGAACGGCATGCTTTGTCTGTATACCGTGCAAGAAACAATACTTTTCACTGTTAATTCATGTGACAAATCGAATTATGTTCCAGTTATGTAAGGACGTTGGCGAGGCCACATTTGGAATACTGTGTCCCATTCTGGTTGCTACACTGCCAGAAGGACGTAGAGGCTTTGGAGAGAGTACAGAAAAGGTTTACCAGGATGCCAACCTGGTATGGAAGGTATTAGCTGTGAGGAGAGGTTAAGTAAACTGGGATTGTTCTCCATGGAAAGACAGAAGCTGAGGGGTGACCTGACACAAGTTTATAAAGTTATAGATAGGGGCAAAATGACAAGGGGAGGGGCACACGTTCAAGCTAAGTTGTGGAGGAGGGGGTTCAGTGGAGATGTGCGAGGGAAGTTTTTTTACACGGAGGGTGGTGGGGGGGGCCTGGAACGCACTGTCAAGTAAAGTGGTAGAGGCAGATACGTTAGCAACATTTAAAACTTATCTGGGTAGACATGCGGACAATAAAGGGATCTAAGCGGTTGATCAGTGCAGGCTTGGACAGTCAAAGAGCCTGTTCCTGTGCTGTACTGTGTTTTTTTTGTTGTTGAGTAAGGACCCCGATTCCTCAGAGACTCCTCGTACATCAAACTTTTCATTCCTGGGATCGTTCGCTTGAAGTTGCTTTGTATCCTCCTCACAACACCTTTCCCGCCTAGCTTTGTATCATCCAAGAACTTAGAAATATTGCATTCATTTCCCATGTCTAAAATCACTGTGAGCAGCTGGAGTCCGAATACTGGTCCTTGTGGCATCCCCCCACACCCCACCAGTCACAGCCAAGCAATGTAAGAATGTTTATTCCTGTTTCCTGTCTATTGAGCAATCCTTGATCTATGGCAGTACGTAACAAATAGAAGGACAGAGTAAGAACAGGCCCTCCTGGTCTGTGCTCACCATGATGCCTGCCTAAACTAAAAGAAAGCCTTCTGCTCTTAATTGGTCTGTATCCCTCTGTTCCCTCCCTATCCATGTATCCATCAAGATGTCTCTTAAATGTTGCTCATGTGCCTGCTTCCTCCACCACTTCTGGCACTGCGTTCCAGGCACCCACCACACTCTGCGTGGAAAGTATCTCCTCCCACACTTTCCCCCTCTCACCTTGAACCTGTGCTGCCCCCACCCCGGGGGGAAAGGCCTCTGACTGTCCACTCCATCTTAGATTTTTGTAGACCTCTATCAGCTGTCTCCCTCAATCGCTGTCTTTCCAGTGAAAACAATCCTAGTTTATCCAACCTCTCTTCGTTGCCAACACTCTTGAGACCAGGCAACGTCCTGGTGAACCTTCTCTGGACTCTGTCCAAAACTTTCACGTCCTTCTGGAACAGTGGTTAGCACGGCTGCCTCACAGTGCCAGAGACCTGGATTCGATTCTTGGCTTGGGTTACTGTCTCTGCGGAGTCCACACACGCACACTGAGGATACTGGAGGAAACCCATGCTGACGCAGTGAGAATGTGCAGACTCCACACCGATGGTGACTCAAACCAAGAATCGAACCCAGGTCTCTGGCACTGAGAGGCAGCGGTGCCAACCATTGTGCCACCATCCCACCCCTGGCATGATGGTATCTATCCTGCATGCCTCTGACTGTTGTTGCCTTTCTATTCTGTATGTAACACCCTCAGAATGCGCCAATTAGTTACTCATGTTATTTCCCATCCAGGGATCCACGCTAACTGTGCCCTATCAGGTCACGATTTCAAATGTCCCTTTAACACAACCTTCAGAATAGATTGTAGCATTTTTACTCTTGAACAATTCTGTAGTTTTCTGTGTTCCCTTAGTGCCGAGGGAGCGCCGCGCCGCGGGAGGGCTGGTGCCGAGGGAGCGCTGCGCCGCGGGAGGGCCGGTGCCGAGGGAGCGCCGCGCCGCGGGAGGGTCGGTGCCGAGGGAGCGCCGCGCCGCGGGAGGGCCGGTGCCGAGGGAGCGCCGCGCTGCGCCGCGGGAGGGTCGGTGCCGAGGGAGCGCCGCGCCGCGGGAGGGTCGGTGCCGAGGGAGCGCCGCGCCGCGGGAGGGTCGGTGCCGAGGGAGCGCCTCGCCGCGGGAGGGTCGGTGCCGAGGGAGCGCCGCAACATCTATTGCTGTGTCTGTTTTCATCGGCTTTTTAAATTTTTATCGCGCCTTTCACTCCTTTTCAGGATGTTCCTGATTGTCTCTCAGCCAATGAAATAATTTCTCTCTGGTATAATGTCAGGATTGCAGCACCTAATTTGCGCACCAGCCAGGTGATGAAGACTGAAATCTTGAAATAGCTTCTCCCCAGACTCTGGAGAAAACTCCCTCTCTGCCTCTCGTTTCCCCCCACCCCCCTGCAGCTAGCCTCCCACCCTCGATCTTCTTGGGAGTGTGCCACGGAATCCTTCTCAGCCATCTGAGTGAACAGACAGTCTCTCGGTGTGGCATCATCTCACCTCCAGCAGTGCAGGGCCCTCTCAGCACCTCACTGTGTGTCTCTGAATTGTCAGCTCACATCTCCGCAATGGAGCCTCCTTTCTCTGCAAGGGGAAGAGGGGAATCAGGGCTGAAAACGGTCGGAGAAAATCGTGGAATCCGTTTGGCTCGTCAACCCCAGCACCGACAATAATCACACCCAGTTCCTGTCCTTGTAATCCCATGTATTTACGGAGTAATGCCCCAGACCCTCAGGGACAATTTAGTGTGATCAATCCACCTAACCCACGTATCTTTGGACACTAAGGGACAATTTAGCATGGCCAATCCACCTAACCTACACATCTTTGGACTGTGGGAGGAAATCTGAGCACACGGAGGAAACCTACACAGACTGGGGAGAATGTTCAGTCTTAGTACAAACAGTGACCTGGGTCCCTTGTGCTGCTACCCCCACCTCCCCAGCCAGGGCAAACCCCCGTGTCTGGGTGATAACGGCCAGATCATTGAGGGCATATGTATTTCAGAGTTATACAACATTTAATGCTGTTTGGAACCAAACCCATATCAGGGTTTGCAGGGAGGGCTGAGGGTTCTGGGGAGAGGGAGTGGTAACCCTTCTTGTGGACGGGGAAGGGGTATAACTTGAGCAATAAAGCAAAATATGATTGAAGAGCTGAATAATACATCCCGGCCCCTTGGACTCCACGTGTTCCTCATCAGGAACCTTGGCCCCCAATGTGGCCGTGGTAGAGACACAGACAGTCACAATAGACAACCCCCTTGATTGCACACTCAGTAAAGGGGCCTGGGGTGGCGGTGTGGATTCCCTGAGGCACACCTTCACAGGGTTCGATTAGTAGGATACAGAGCAGCAAGCGGTTAGCGTCAGACTCCCAGATTCGATTGCCAGCTTGGATCACTGTCTGTGTGGAGTTTGCACGTTCTCCTCATGTCTATGTGGGTTTCCTCTGGGTGCTCCGGTTTCCTCCCACAGTCTTAAGATGTGCAGATTCAGTGGATTGGCCGTGCTAAATTGTCCTCAGTGTCCAAAAAGATGTGAGAGTTCGATGGATTAGCCATGGTCAAAACTAGCTCTGGTAAATGCATGGAGAATGGCCTGGATGGGATTGTTGTCAATGCAGACTCAATGGGCTGAATGACTACCTCCTGCACTGTAGCATTCTGTAATTCTGTGGCTGTGGAATCATGGGGTGAGGAGAGCAGATTTCCTTCCCTAAAGGATATGGGTGAACCAGATGGATTTTTCTGACTGTGGTTGCACAGTCATCAGTAGATTTTTAATTCCATATTTTTTATTGAATTAGAATTCCACTATCTGCCGTGGTGGGATTCGAACCCAGGTCCCCCAGAACCTTAGCTGAGTTTCTGGATTAATGGAAATACCACGAGGCTATTACCTCCTCTCAACTGCAATGACATTTAGATTGTTGTCAGTGCTGAATGTGCAAAGGGGCTGTAATCCTTTGAATGTTGTGACGTGTCACTTTGTGGCTTTAATTCTGCCCCCCATCCCAACCCCCAACTCCCAACTCTGCTCCTGCCCTTTCTTCACTGAGTGCAGTAATCCCGTTTCACTAACCACGAACATTCATTCTGTTTTCTTATTGCTTTCTGCCGTTGTTTAGAAGCTGGAGAGGTGTTTAAATGTGATATCACCAATGATTAATGGAGTGTCGGAGAGAGAAGCGAATGATGCATTGAACGCTCACGTAAGTGTCTGGCAGAGTTTTATCAATACCAAGCAACAGTCTGATAAAAATCACACTCATCTTCACGCGTCTGTGTTTTTCCCAATTTAGAAACAAATTGTATGTCAACAATCACATCATGTAAATTTGTCACGCTGTAATTGTACCCCCCTGTCAGTGGTGGCGCTGCAGTCCCCATTCTGCTCTCCTGCCCCCAGCTTTACTGTAACATAGGCCCCCCGCCTATGTCCTACCCACACTGTGCGCCTGACAGATAGGTCTCTCTCTTTCTACTCCATTCTTGTCTGGATTGCTCACTATAGAATCCTACAGCGCAGAGAAGGGCCATTTGGCCCATCGAATCTGCACTGAAAGTATCTCATCCTTCCCCCCCCCCCCCCCCCCCCCCCACCACTACATCCTAACTCCCATAACTCGCATTTTTTACTTTTCCATGGTTAATGCATCTAACCAACACACCTTTGGACACAAAGATTTGGTCCACGTGATTTGTTCATCTATTGACTGCCACAACTGTACCTCCCCCCTCCCAAACCCCACCTGACCTTGGCTTGAATTCCTTTCTCTCGCCCCCCCTCCCCAAACAACTTAGGTTTGTTTCCAATTCCTACCCCCCCCCCCCCCCCCAACCCAGACATGGGAACATAAACATCGAAGATGGGAGCAAGAGGAGGCCGTTCAGCCCTTCGAGCTTGCTCCCACCCATTCATCACCATCATGGCTGATTATCCAACTCAACGGCCTAGTCCTGCTTTTTCCCCAGAATCTTTAATCCTCCTATATCCAGCTGCATCTTGAATATATTCAATGTTTTGGCACCAACTATTTCCTGTGGGAATGAATTCCACAGGCTCACTGGGTGAAGAAATGTCTCCTGAGCTCCATCCTGAATCCTCAGATTGTGACCCCCTAGTTCTGGACTCCCCCCACCATCGGGAACATCCTCCCTGCATCTACCCTGTCTTGTCCTGTCAGAATTTTTTAAGTCTATGATAAGTCTTTTATAAATCTATGTGATCCCCTTCATCTGTCCAAACTGCAGCAAAAACTATCTTCACCCTAGTCAATCTCTCCTCATACGCCAGGCCCGGAATCAGCCTGAGGAGTTGCATCTGGGTCACGTTTCCAATTTCCCCCCCCCACCTCCAAACCTGGGACTTGTCTCTAATCCCCCTATCTCCCCCCACCTCCAAACCTGGGACTTGTCTCTAATCCCCTATCCCCCCCCACCTCCAACCTGGGACTTGTCTCTAATCCCCTATCCCCCCCCCAACCCCAAACCTGGGACTTGTCTCTAATCCCCCCCCCCCCCCCCCAACCCCAAACCTGGGACTTGTCTCTAATCCCCTATCCCCCCCAACCCCAAACCTGGGCTTGTCTCTAATCCCCTATCCCCCCCACCCAACCTGGCTTGTCTCTGGGCTGGGACTTGTCTCTAATCCCCTATCCCCCCCCCACCTCCAAACCTGGGACTTGTCTCTAATCCCCTATCCCCCCCCCACCTCCAAACCTGGGACTTGTCCTCTAATCCCCTATCCCCCCCCAACCCCAAACCTGGGGCTTGTCTCTAATCCCCCTATCCCCTATTCCCCCCCCCCCCAACCCCCAACCTGGGCTTGTCTCTATCCCCTATCCCCCCCAACTCCAAACCTGGAACTTGTCTCTAATCCCCTATCCCCCCCCCCCCCCAAACCTGGACTTGTCTCTAATCCCCTATCCCCCCCCCAACCCAAACCTGGGGCCCCCCCCACCCCAAACCGCTGTTCTAATCCCCTATCCCCCCCCCAACCCCAAACCTGGGCTTGTCTCTAATCCCCTATCCCCCCCCCCCCCCCCAACCCCAAACCTGGGGCTTGTCTCTCTATCCCCTCGCCTCTAATCCCTATCCCCCCCCCCCAAACCCCAAACCTGGGGCTTGTCTCTAATCCCCTATCCCCCCCCCCCAACCCCAAACCTGGGACTTGTCCTCTATCCCCTATCCCCCCCCCCCCAAACCTGGGACTTGTCCCCAGTTCCCCTCCCCCCACCTACCTGGGGCTTGCAACCCCAAACCCCAAACCTGGGGCTTGTCTCTAATCCCCTATCCCCCCCCCCCAAACCCCAAACCTGGGACTTGTCTCTAATCCCCTATCCCCCCCCCCAACCCCAAACTGGGCTTGTCTCTAATCCCCTATCCCCCCCAACCCCAACCTGGGGCTTGTCCCAGTTCCCTCCCCCCCCCCACCTCCAAACCTGGGGCTTGTCTCTAATCCCTTATCCCCCCCCCCAACCCCAAACCTGGGAATTGTCCCCAGTTCCCTCCCCCCCCCCACCTCCAAACCTGGGCTTGTCTCTAATCCCTATCCCCCCCAACCCCAAACCCCAAACCTGGGGCTTGTCTCTAATCCCTATCCCCCCCAACCCCAAACCTGGGCTTGTCTCTAATCCCCTATCCCCCCAACCCAACCTATCCCTACCAACCCAAACCTGGGCTTGTCTCTAATCCCTATCCCCCCCCCAACCCCAAACCCCAAACCTGGGGCTTGTCTCTAATCCCCTATCCCCCCCAACCCCAAACCCCAAACCTGGGGCTGTCTCTAATCCCCTATCCCCCCCCCCCCCCAACCCCAACCTGGGACTTGTCTCTAATCCCCTATTCCCCCCCCCCAACCCCAAACCTGGGGCTTGTCCCCAGTTTCCCTTCCCCCCCCCCCCCCCCCCCCCCCCCCCCCACCAAACCTGGACTTGTCTCTAATCCCCTATCCCCCCCCCCCAACCCCAAACCTGGGACTTGTCCCCCTATCAACCCCCCCCCCCCCCCCCCAACCCCAAACCTGGGGCTTGTCGCTTGTCTCCAGTTACCCAATCCCTCACTTCCCCTTCCACCTCCTACTCGCGTCCCAGGGATGTGCTCTTGGGCTGGTTGGTGGAGCGGGTTCTCTCTGGATTGTCTCAAATTTGGCTCCAATGCATAGGTTGATAAACATAGACAGGGATCACGGGTAGAAATGTGAACATCGAGGTGGCGGCGCGGGCTCGTTGGGCCGAAGGGTCTGTTTCTCGTGCTGTTTTGTTCTTTGTTCCCCTTCTACCTCAAACCTGGGTCATGTCTCCATTTCTGTCCCCTCTACAGCCTGAGGCTTGTCTCCAATTCCTCCTTCTCCCTCTATCCCAAATCTGGGTTGCATCTCCATTTCTCTCCCCTGTACAGCCTGTCTTGGTTCCTCCCTGTGATAACCCTTCCCTCTGTGTTTCCTGGGGAATCTCTCACTGAATTCCCAGAGGGGCTGGTTGAATATGAGTTCCCTTGGTAACAGGTGATGGCCTGGCCAGGTATGACTTATCCCCTGAACCCTTTACGTGGCAGGTCCCACGAAATACCACTATGGAGTGGTGGCTTTATCTGGCCTTGAACAGGAAGTTCTGTTCCTTCCCAGTTGGCCTTCCCCAAGCGTCCCCACCTCCTCTGATCTTAGAACTCATCTCTGTTTCCCTCACACCACCACTTCAGGCCTCGTATCTGTTCCTGTCCTCCTACCCCTGGGCTCATCTTCCAAACCTCCACCCTGCAGTCTCGAGGCTTTTCTCCCACCCTTCCTCCCAACTTGAAAGCTTGTACCTGCCCCCTACCTCTATCTTCACCTTGTCACACTATCCGTAACCACCAAGACTTGCCTGAGCTTGCCAACTGTGCTAGCTGGAGATGATACACATCTGTTTAATCTGTACTTAACCCTCTCCCCACTTGCTCTTTCTGAACTTGTAAAGACTGGATTACCTGTAAAGATTTGCATTTCAACCATTGTCTTACAATTGAGACTATCTGTATATGCCCTGTTTGTGAGTACAACACCTCATTCACCTGATGAAGAAACAGCGTCCTGAAATCTCGTGATTCCCAATAAACCTCTTGGACTTTATTTAATCTGATGATGTGAGACGACTTCTTACTGTACTCATCGTCTAACCCCCACCCCACAGCCTCGGGGCTTGTCTCTCATTCCCACCCCACGACTCCCCCCGCCTTTGGGGCTTGAATCTGTTCCTACTCATGGCTCATCTTCCCGACTCCCGCCCCCACAATCTCCGGGGCTAGTCTCTCATTCCCCTCTGAGTTTAGGGTTCATCGCTGTGACCCCTGACCTCGGGATTGCCCCTCTGTGTGGTCAGTACCACTCCATGACCCTTTCCCTCTTCTGTCCGTTCGTTGGGAGGGGTGGGCCAGAGGGAGGTGAAACTTGCGAATTCAGCATCAGTTCTATGCTCGGTGGGGAAAGGGTCACGTCTGCATTGAAATCTCTTTGCTCAGGCCTCTTCCGAGCGGGGAATGGGAGATGGTTATTAGGTTCCCCGGTCAGAGGGAGCCAGTTGGTACCTCTGCTACTGTGGGGTCAGTGTCAATTTTAATGTTGCTCCTTATCTAAATCTGACGGAACTCACTGTTTTTCTCCCTCTCCTTCTCTTTCCGAAAGGTCTGTAAAGGTGCACAGCAGCACGAGGAGGTTTGTCTGGGACTTCTAACGCTCATTCTAACAGAGCCCTCGCAGGCACAGAAGGTGAGTCATTTAGCAGCCACTTGCTGGTTGTGTTCACCTGCTTCAGTACCATTCTGAACCATGGCCTGAACCTGAGTGTTTGCTCCTCTCCGCACAGCGCACAAGCCCAATAATCGACCCAACTCCACGTGCTCACGGCAACCACTTGGGTTTTGTGCACTTGGCAAGGACATTGGATTTTGTTGTCTGATTTAATAGACTGGTCAGGTGAATCGGTCATACTAAATTGCCCCTTGTGTGCAAAGATGTGCAGGTTAGATGGATTGACCATGTTAAATTGTCCCTTAGTGTCCAAAGATATGCTAGTTATGTGAATTGGCCACGCTAAATTGCCCCTTAGTATTCAGAGATGTGCAGGTTAGATGGATTGACCGTGCTAAATTGTCCCTTAGTTTGAGGGGGATTAGCAGGATAAATGCATGGGGTTACAGGGATAAGGCCTGGGTGTGGGACTGTGGTCGGTATTGACTCGATGGGCCGAATGGACTCCTGAACTGTAGGGATTCTGTGTCGGCTGTTCAGCCCTTCGAGTCTGCTGCACCATTCATTTTAATCATCAGATTCAATGCCGTGACCCTGCCTCGCCCTCCGCCCATATCCCTTGCTCTCTCTCCTCCTGTGCCTTTTGTTATTTAAAGGCTTCAATAGATTTTGCCTCAGCTGCCGTGGTCGTTTTAAAAAAAATTAACATCTCTTGAATCAAGAAACGAGGTGTGCAGGGCCCTGGAGGGGTTCTTGTCTGCACAGACCAAGAGGAGCGAGAAGCACAGAGTGGAGTGCAGTTTAATTCTGTTAGCTCCATCATTAAAAGTCTGGAAGCAGCCATCTCTGGGGTTTAATTTGATTGAGCCTAGGGATGGGTGCATTAAGCAGCTGCTCACATTGACTTTAGACTTCAGGAGAGGGAAGGGAGCCCTGAAGGGTGGATGATCAGCTGAAGCCCGCTAAATTCCATGCAAGAAAACCATCTGATAGAGGAGCAGAGTAAGGCCATTCAGCCCATCAGATCTGCTCCAACATTCAATCCTGTGTTTGGGGAGGGCTTACTTATTAGTGTCACAGATTGGCTTACATTAACACTGCAATGAAACTGCTGTCAAAATCCCCAAGTCGCCCCACTCCATTGTGCGTTCGGGTCTGCTGAGGGACAATTCGGCACCTAACCAGCGTGTCTCCGGTGGAAACCGGACCACCTGGAGGAAACCCACGCAGACACGGCGGGGAGAACGTGCAAACTCCACATAGACGGTGACCCAAGCCCGGAATTAAACCCAGGTCCTCCATGCCTAACACCCTAATTCTCCTGCCTTTTCCCCATAATTTTCAGAGGTTTACAGCATGGAAACAGATCCTTCAGCCTAACTTGTCCGTGCGCCTTTCTTTTAAACAGTAAGCTAATCCCAACTAACCATGTATGTTCCATATCCCTCTATACCCATCGTATCAATGTAACTGTCTAAGTGCTTTTTAAAAGACAAAATTGTACCCGCCTCTACTGCATCCCCTGGCAGCTTGTTCCAAACACTCATCACCCTCTGAAAAAATTGCCCCTCTGGACCCTTTTGTATCTCTCTCTTGTCATCTTAAACCTATGCCCTTGAGTTTTAGACTCCTCTACTTTGGAAAAAGATATTGACTATCTCGCTGATCTGTGCCCCTCATTATTTTATAGACCTATATAAGATCACCCCACAGCCTCCTACGCTGCAGAGAAAAAAGTCCCAGTCTATTCAGCCCCTCCTTATAACTCAATCCATCATGTGCTGGTAGCATCCTAGTAAATCGCTTCTGCACTTATTATTAAATTTAATATCTTTTCTATGATAGGGTAACCTAAGTAGCTTACATTCACATTATAATGAAGCTAGTGTGAAAACTCGAGCACACTGAGGGAGAATTGAGCACGGCCAATGCTCCCCAACCAGCACGTCCCTCTGACTGCGGGAGAAAACCCACGCAGACACGGGGAGGACGTGCAGATCCCACACAGACAGCGACCCAAGCTGGAAATCGAACCTAGGTCCCTGGCACTGTGAAGCAGCAATGCTAACCTGCTGTGCCGTGATACAGTGACTGGAAACTCTCCAACAAGCTCTGAGACTAGATGGAAGGTAGTAGTATTTTGATTCCTTCACCAATCAGGAACCCATCTATCTGTGTGTTAAAGACACTCGGTGACTTGGCCTCCTCTGTGACAGAGTTCCACGGATTCCTCACTCTCTGGCTGAAGAAATTCCTCCTCATCTCTGTTTTAAAGAGTTGTCCCTTTTTTTTAAATGGGAAATGCGTTTTCTAAATGGGGAAAGGCTTAGGAAATCACAAAAGCAAAGGGACTTGGGAATCCTTAAATTCTCTTAAGGTTAACGTGCGGGTTCAGTCGGCAGTTAGGAAGGCAAATGCAATGTGAGCATTCATGTCAAGAGGGTTAGAATACAAGAGCAGGGATGGACTTCTGAGGCTGTATAAGGCTCTGGGTCAGACCCCATTTGGAGAATTGTGAGCAGTTCTGGGCCCCGTTTCTAAGGAAGGACGTGCCGGCCTTGGAAAGGGTCCAGAGGAGGTTCACAAGAATGATCCCTGGAATGAAGAGCTTGTCGGATGAGGAACGGGTTGAGGATTCTGGGTCTGTACTCGTTGGAGTTTAGAAGGATGGGGGGGCGGGGGGATCTTATTGAAACTTACAGGATACTGCGAGGCCCTGGATAGAGGGGACGGGGAGAGGATGTTTCCACTAGTAGGAAAAACTAGAACCAGAGAGGGCACAACCTCAGGCTAAAGGGACAATCCTTTAAAACAGAGATGAGGAGGAATTTCTTCAGCCAGAGAGTGGGGAATGTGTGGAACTCTTTGCCTCATACATCTTCTTTAAATCTTGCCCCTCACACCTTGAACCCATACCACCTAGTAATTGACTCTTCCACCCTGGGAAAAAAGCATCTGACTATCTGCTATTAGCCTCTGTGTTGTAACAGCTGGGTCACATTGACTATATTGATGCATGTCCTGCAGTGTATAGGAGTTACTCTCGTCTACAGGATGTGACAGTGCTGTTTCACTTTGTGTTGCAGTGTTATCGGGACTTGATGTTGGTGAGCAGGGATGGCATGAACCTGATTTTAATTAAGATTAACCAGCTGCTGATGGAGAAATATCTGAAACTTCAGGACACGGTCAGAATTCAGGTGAGGCTTGTACAGTACTCCAAACACCATGTCTCTACCAGTCTTGCTGTATAACACTGGGGTACAGTACTGGTGGGGACAGGTCTGTCTCTGTATAACACTGGGGTACAGTACTGGTGGGGACGGGTCTGTCTCTGTATAACACTGGGGTACAGTACTGGTGGGGACAGGTCTGTCTCTGTATAACACTGGGGTACAGTACTGGTGGGGACGGGTCTGTCGCTGTATAACACTGGGGTACAGTACTGGTGGGGACGGGTCTGTCACTGTATAACACTGGGGTACAGTACTGGTGGGGACGGGTCTGTCGCTGTATAACACTGGGGTACAGTACTGGTGGGGACGGGTCTGTCGCTGTATAACACTGGGGTACAGTACTGGTGGGGACGGGTCTGTCTCTGTATAACACTGGGGTACAGTACTGGTGGGGACGGGTCTGTCTCTGTTTAACACTGGGGTACAGTACTGGTGGGGACGGGTCTGTCGCTGTATAACACTGGGGTACAGTACTGGTGGGGACGGGTCTGTCGCTGTATAACACTGGGGTACAGTACTGGTGGGGACGGGTCTGTCGCTGTATAACACTGGGGTACAGTACTGGTGGGGACGGGTCTGTCGCTGTATAACACTGGGGTACAGTACTGGTGGGGACGGGTCTGTCGCTGTATAAAGCTGGGGTACAGTACTGGTGGGGACGGGTCTGTCGCTGTATAACACTGGGGTACAGTACTGGTGGGGATGTTTCTGCAGCTGGAGATGGTTGTTACCAAATCTCAAATGTCTTTGATGCTAAAGCAGCATTCGGCTGTTGTCGCTTCCTCGGTGTGCGAGCTTGTAGCAGAAGGAGTTGATTGCAGTGATATCCAAACGTGTTGACGGAGGTGTGAGAATTCTTTCTCTGCTTTGTCCCCAGTTGGTGTGGTTAGTGCGAGAGATTGTGAAGAATGCTGTGTTGGGAGCAGATGGGGTGTGTATGACCTTAATGAAGCAAATTGCTGGTGAGTATCTCTTCCTATGTCTAACTGCAAGGTCTGAGATGGGATGGGGAGGTTGTCAGGCTTTCTGTTCTGTCTGTTCTCCCTGCGACAGGCTACAGCACTATTTATTCATGACTGACACATTTCATCATCTTTTGTCATTTTACCTTCTGCCTTTCTGCTCTTGTTGCTTTTATTGCATCTGTTGCATGGTTAGTGACTCATGGCTGGAATAATGCTGCAAGTACTTAAACCATGGTGGCACAGTGGGTCAGCATTGCTACTTCACAGCACCAGGGATCTGGGTTTGATTCCCAGCTTGGGTCACTGTCTCTGTGGAGTCTGTATGTTTTCTCTCCTGACTGCGTGGGTTCCTCTGAGTGCTCCGGTCTCCTCCCACACTCCAATGACGTGGGTTTAGAATCCCTCCAGTGCAAAAGGAGGCCACTTGGTCTGTCGAGTCTGCGGTGACCACAATCCCACCCAGGCCCTATTCCCTTAACTTTATTTGTTCACCCAAGCTAGTCCCCCTTGACTCTGAGAGAGAACTTAGCCATTCCAAGTAAACCACATATCTTCAGACTGTGGGAAGAAACCGGAGCACCTGGAGGAAACCAATTTGGAAGACGAGGTGGCGAGTGTGCAGACTGTACCCACACGGTAATCCAAGCTGGGAATCAAACCCTGATCCCTAGTGCTATGTGGCAGCAGTGCAATGGGCATCACTGGCTGGCCAGCATTTATTGCCCATCCTTAGTTCAGATTTAACGCATTGCAGTGTGACTCTGGAGTCACATGTAGGCCAGACCAGGATAAGGACGGCAGATTTCCTTCCCTAAAGGGAACCAGATGGGTTTTTCCCACAATGGGTCATCAGTAGATTCTGAATTCCAGATATTTTTTTTTTATTGAAAAAGCAGCAAATTCCATCACCTGCTGTGGCGGAATTCAAACCCGGGTCCCCCAGAACATTAGGCGTCCTGGCTTGAGACAATTCAGTTAACCTGTGATTATTCCTCTTTCCACTTGCATTGTCTGTACCTGTAAAGACTTAATTACCTGCAAAGACCTTGCATTCATTATGTAATTGTCTCTTGGCCTCTATATGCCTTGTTCATTCTCCTGCAGTTGTCTCTTGGCCTTGATGTGCCTTGTTCATTCTCTTGCAACTATGCCTTGGCTTTGATGTATTTTATTTTTTGAACCTTATCTCTTCACCTGATGAAGGAGCAGTACTCTGAAAGCTCGTGATTCCAAATTAAACCTGTTGGACTTTTAACCTGCTGTTGTGAGACTTCTTACTGTGCCCCACCCCAGTCCAAAGCCAGCCTCATTAGCACTGTAGCATGATTAGGGTCGTGACCCCTCTCGATATTTCTTATCCCGCAGGAGGCGATGTGACTCCAAAGAATATCTGGCTGGCTGAGAATGTGCTTGAGATCCTGGTCGAGCAAAGGTAAGAGTGAGCAGAGCGCCAGGCAGTTCACCATGCTGTGTACCAGAGAGATAACATGGCTGCTGGGTTATCCAGATAGAAAGCAGTGCAGGAGGGAAAGGGCTCTTGTGATTGGCACTTCGCTTACAGTGTAGAGGGAGCTTTACTCTGTATCTAACCCCGTGCTGTACCTGTCCTGGGAGTGTTTGATGGGGGGACAGTGCAGAGGGCTTTACTCTGTATCTAACCCCAGTGCTGTACCTGTCCTGGGAGTGTTTGATGGGGGGACAGTGTAGAGGGAGCTTTACTCTGTATCTAACCCCGTGCTGTACCTGTCCTGGGAGTGTTTGATGGGGGGACAGTGTAGAGGGAGCTTTACTCTGTATCTAACCCCGTACTGTACCTGTCCTGGGAGTGTTTGATTCCTTTATGGGTAATATTACTGGCTTTATAGATCTGTAGCTGTTAAAATATCAGATTAGTTGCCAGTATTGGGTTTAATGATGGCACAGTAGCCTATTGGTAGATCCGAGCTCCCTGCCCTGTTGTGTGTGAAGCAACCCAACCCATTAGAAATTAATACCAGTGTGAAGTGGCTGTGGCTGTGCCCATCACCCGTAAGAGGTAGGAGCACAATTAGCCCATTTGGCCCATCTAGTCTGCTCCGACATTCAAACATAGCTGATATGCTCCTCGTTCCCATTCTGCTGCCTTCTCCCTGTCACATTTGATCCCCTTACCAATCAAGAACCTGTCTGTCTTAAATAAACTCAATGAATAGGCCTCCACAACATTCTCTAGGTGATGTCCAGAGGAAAGAAAGGTGGGCGGGTAGTGGTGTGGGGTGTGCTGGCTTCAATAGCACAGTGGTTAGCACTGCTGCTTCACAACGCCAGGGAAATGCAAAACGTATTTGCCTGACGAAGGCCATAGTGTCGAAAGCTCGCGAATTTACTATCAAATAAATTGATTGGATTTAAAATTGGTGTTGTGAAACTTTACTGAGTTAACCCCAGTCCAACGCCGGCATCTTTACATCATACGTTAGGTTTAGCCATGCTAAATTGCCTCTTAGTGGCCAAAGATATGCAGGTTAGGTGGATTTGCAGTGGAAATGTGTGGCACTTACAGGCAGTGTTAGCAGGACCTCGGGAAGTCAGAGTGGGATATAGGGCACCTCCTTGGTTTGAGGGGGGATTGTAAAGTGGGACCGAGAGGACATTTGGATACAGTCAACAAGATGGGTGGTATCAGCGAGGGAGAGAGGCAGTCGGGAAAGGCTGGGAAGTAAGGGTCGAGTGGTATCTGCTGCGCATCACTGCTTCTCTCTCCTCCCCCGAATTCTGCTCTGTCATTGTACAGTGAGTGTACCTCACAGCCCTGGGAGGACTGTGCTGAGGTTTCACAGTGCCATCAGTGTCGCGGCATCCATGAGAGGAGAGAGGCTGCCGGGGAGAGCAGCATTGATTCGCTCCCGCTTGCTGAAGCGCTGTAGGCAGCCCAGTCAAGGCTGCACTGATGGTGACGGTCCACAAAGCAGGCTTATTCCTCAGAACTGAGGCAAACTGAATATATCAGAGACCTGTTATCAGATATAGCAGTGCTTCTCTTCACCCTGTTCCCATATCCTTCCTCCCCCCATTCCACCACCGCTCCCATCCCCATCGTTCCTATTGAATCTGCTTCCACCGCCCGTTGAGCCAGTGCCTTCCACTTCACGACTATTCGCTACGTTTAAACAACATAATTCACCCCAGTACACTTGCGGACACACAGGCGCGTGTGTGCACACTCAGAGGCACGCACACACAGACGTACACGTGCACAGAGGCCTGCACATGCGCGTCTGCGTGCACACAAACATAAAATCATGAGGAGCCTCGATCAGGTGAATCGCCAGGGTCTTTCCGCCAGGGGAGGAGGGAGCCCAAAACTAAAGGGTAGAGGGTTAAGGTGAGAAGGGAAAGGGAGACCCTGAGGGTAATTTAGAGGGTGGTGCACGTGTAGAATGAGCTGGTAGAGGCGGGGACAAGGACAACATTTAGAAGACGTTCGAATAGGTACGTGGATGGGAAAGTTTGAGAGAGAGACGGGGCCACACGCAGGCAAATGAGATGAGTTCAGAGTAGGAAATACAGCATGGAGGGGTTGGGCCGAAGTACCTGTTTCCCTGCTATAAATCTCTCTGATTCTTCTCAAACACCACTCACAGGTAGCAAAGCATTTCATTCACTAACCAGAACTCTGTATCACAGGGCGTATTGGTTTGGGGCGGTATTGGGAGGTGTGGGAAGTTCTGTACCCAGCTTTCTGTCAGGGAGGTTGTTGATTTGGGGCAATGTGAGGGGGTGTGGGGATACAGTCACAGTGCTTCTGTACCTGACTCGGTCAGGCAGGTTGTTGGTTTGAGGCAGTGTGAGAGTGAGTTGGGGGGAGGGGGGGGGTGGCAGTCACAGTGCTCTATACGTAGCTCTCTGTCAGGGAGGTTGTTGGTTTGGGGCAGCGTGAGGGAGAGTGTTGGGGGTGGGCAGTCACAGGGCTTGTGTACCCAGCTCTCTGTCAGGGAGGTTGTTGGTTTGGGGCAATGTGAGAAAGAGTTTTGGGGGCGGGGGGTGCAGTCCCAGTTCTCCTGTCCCCGGCTCACCCCGTTAAGCTGTGCCTGTCTTTCAGGGAGTGGGTGTTGAAGAGTAACATGCTAATTGCCATGATCATCTACACATACCTGCGTCTAATTGTGGACCACCACGGGACCCCCCAGCTGCAGTCGCTCCGACAAAAGGAGGTGGACTTCTGCATCACGCTGCTCCGGGAGAAGGTGAGTGCAGGCAGTGGTTCAATTCTCCGTACTGCAGACACCAGGGGACGGGCAGTGCTACCTCTCCGTGATGTTCTGCACCTCTCACGTTCGGACACACATCTTGTCAGCCCACAGCTCCACAATAACCAGAGGTTCTGGCTGCTCACCTGCAGAAGGCAGCACATGTTCTCATCCTGTGGCCAGCGGTTCTCCATGGGGTTAAGGGTCACAGATGAGGAGTAAAGAGTTTGAACTCTGTGTTTTCCCTCTGTGTAATAATGCCCCTGGGGCTGGTGAACACTTGTCAAGTTGTGTGCACTCTACCACGTGTTACACACGCTAACTGTCTGTTCTTTATCCATTCATGGGATATGGGCATTGCTGGCTGGGCCATCATTTATCACTCCTCTGACAGCTTGCCTGGCCATTTTAAGAGTCCAGAGTGGGGTGCGGGGGCACACTGGGTTAGCGCTGCTGCCTCACAGTACCAGGGACCCAGGTCCAATTCTCGGCTTGGGTTACTGTGTGTGTGTGTGGAGTCTGCACATTCTCCCCATGTCTGCGTGGGTTTCCTCTGGGTACTCCTGTTTCCTCCCACGTTCCAAAGATGTGCAGGTTAGAGCAAATGACCACATTAAATTTCTCCCAAAGTGTCCAAAGATGTGCCCCTTAGTGTCTCCAGGACTGTGTGGATTAGAGGGATTAGTGGGTATAATATATAGGGATATGGTGGTAGGCCCTGGGTGGGATTGTGTTCAGTGCAGATTCGATGGGCCGAAGGGCCTCTTTCTGCACTGCATGGTTCAATAATTCTAAATTGCCCCTTAGTGTCCAAAGATGTGCAGGTTAGGGGAAATGGCCGTGTTAAATTGCTCCTTAGTGTCCAAAGACACCTCCCAGGTGCTCTGTTTTCCTCCCATATTCTGAAAGATGTGCTGGTTTGCAGCATTGACCCAAAGATTTGCTGGACTGTGGCGACAAGAGAAATTTCACAGTAACTTCATTGCAGTGTTAATGTAAGCCTTTCTTGTAGAACATTACAGTGCAGTACAGGCCCTTCAGCCCTCGATGTTGCACTGACCTGTAAACCTAAAGCCCATCTAACCTACGCTCATCTGATATGATCCATATATTTATCTAATTGCCCTTTAAATGCCCTAAATATTGGCAAATCTGCTTTTGTTGCAGGCAGGGCATTCTACGCCCTTACTTCTCTGAGTGAAGAACCTGCCTTTGATATTTGTTCTATATCTATCACCTCTCAATTTAAAGCTATGTCCCCTCGTATTAGCCATCACCATCTGAGGAAAAAGGCTCTCACTCTCCGCCCTATCTCTATATGCTGCACCCACTCCTTCTCTATGAACGGTATGCTTTGTGTAGTGTGTCAGAAACAATACGTTTCACCGTACGTTAATAGAGATGACAAAAATAAATCGAATGAAACAGCACCACTTCCAGACGTTATCGTTGTATGCCAGAGCACTGTGTTAATCAGTCCTTCTGCAGTCATTACTATGTCCCAATCCTGGAACTACCACCTCCCGCCCCCCTCCAGCCGGCACCACGGATTTATTACACTGCACTGACTGCCGTGGCTTGAAAATTGACCATTACCAATCTTCCCACATGGTGAGCAGGCATGGACAATAAATCATGTTGACACCGCTGCTCAGTAGTTAAAGTAAACTGTGCCTCTCTGTCTCTCTCTCTCTCTCTTTGTCTGCCTATATCTCTCTCTCTCTCTCTCTCTCCCTCCATTTCTCTCCCCCCCCCCCCACCCCCACCTGCCTACCTGTCTGTCTGTCTCTCTCTTTCTCTCTCTGTCTCGCTCTCCCCCTCTCCCTCTGTATGTGTGGTCCTTGTCTGTTGCTGTGTGAACACTATATCACACTGCGCAATGCGATGATGGAGGTGTAAACATGTTACTGGGGAGCTGTCATTAATTTGGGCCTCGAGCTGATTCACTGATTATGTTTGAGCGATGCCGTGTGGCCTGGATCTGTGCACAGATGAAAGGCTTTGAGATTCACTCTCTGAATGTCAGGCAGAGCGTGTTCCTGGGTCACACTTTCTTCAAGGTGTGCGACAGCTAATTGCGTTCTCTTTCCAGTTCATGGACTGTACGATGATTGGCCGGGACCTCGTCCGACTGCTTCAGAACGTTGCTAGGATACCAGAATTTGAGAAGTTATGGCGAGACATTCTGCATAACCCTCAGGCCCTCAGCCCACAGTTCACAGGTAGGGTAAAACCACGGTTGTCAGGCAGCACAGTCTGGGGGTGGTCGGTGACACAGGGAGTGACTACATGGCTAACCTTCTGTGAGAAAGTCCCAGGACAATTCAGCTGATAACTAGCTCTCGAATGGAAGAAACTGCACTTGGGGCGCGCTCGCCCTGGCCCTCATGAATACTCCCCACTTGCCGGGATGGGTGCAGCTCCAACAACACTCAAGAAGCTCAACACCATCCAGGACAGAGCAGCCCCGCTCCATTGGCACCACATCCACAGATATCCACTCCCTGCACCACTGACGCTCAGTAACAGCAGTGTGTACTATCTACAAGATGCACTGTAGCGACTCACCAAAGATCCTTAAACAGCAAACCCATTGCCATTTCAACCTAGAAGGACAAGGGGCAGCAGATACATGGGGAACACTACCAGCTGCAAGCTCCCCCTCCCCATCCTGACTTGGAAATATATCGGCCGTTCCTTCACAGTCAGTGGATCAAAATCCTGAAATTCCCTTCCATGCGGCATGGTGGGTCAACCCACAGCGCGTGGACTGCAGCGATTCAACAAGGCAGCTCACCAGCACCTTCTCAAGGGGGCAGTTTGGTGGGCAATATATGCTGGCTGGCCGTCAACATCCATGTCCAACAAATGGATGAAAAAAATCTTTTACCCAGTGTGGTGTTCGCTAATTTTATTGAGTCTTTTTCAAACTCGGTTCAAATCAAATCCTCAAACTGCTGTGGTATAGCAGGCACAGTGGGCCCAATGGCCTACCTCTGCTTCTATTCTCTGTGCATCTTTCAAATTCCCATCCTCTGGATTATTTGTAAGCGGCCTCATCTCCACACCTACTTGTTAGACAGGGTAGCTGATAGACCTGCCGCATTAAGATGGCGCAGCAAGTTTGCACTGCTGTCTCTCAGCGCCAGGGACCTGGGTTCAATCCCAGCAGCATGGTGACACAGTGGGTTAGCACTGCTGTCTCACAGCGCCAGGGACCCAGGTTCGATTTCCAGCAGCACGGTGATACAGTGGGTTAGCACTGCTGTCTCTCAGCGCCAGGGACCCAGGTTCGATTCCCCAGCAGCACGGTGACACAGTGGGTTAGCACTGCTGTCTCACAGCGCCAGGGACCCGGGTTCGATTCCCCAGCAGCACGGTGACACAGTGGGTTAGCACTGCTGTCTCACAGTGCCAGGGACCCGGGTTCGATTCCCCAGCAGCACGGTGACACAGTGGGTTAGCACTGCTGTCTCTCAGCGTCAGGGACCTGGGTTCGATTCCCAGCAGCACGGTGACACAGTGGGTTAGCACTGCTGTCTCACAGCGCCAGGGACCCAGGTTCGATTCCCCAGCAGCACGGTGACACAGTGGGTTAGGACTGCTGTCTCACAGCGCCAGGGACCCTGGTTTAATTCTCAGTTTGGGTCACTGTGTGGAGTCTGCATGTTCTCCCCATGCCCTGTGTGGGTTTCCTCCCACAGTCTGAAAGACGTGTTGGCTAAGTGGATTGGCTGTGATAATTTAAAAAGATGTTAAAAGTTTATTTGTTAGTCGCAAGCAAGGCTGACATGAACAGTGCAATGAAGTTACTGTTGCCACGCTCCGGCGCCTGTTTTGGTCAGTGCATCTCAACCAATACAATTTTCAGACTGTGGGAGAAAACTGGACTACCCGGGGAAAACCCACGCAGTCATGGGGAGAACGTGCAGATGCCACACAGACAATGACCCGAGCTGGGAATCGAACCTGAGTCCCTGGTGCTGAGAAGCAGCAGTGCTAAACTGCTGTGCCACCTGTGCTGTCTCTGTGTCAGGGGGATTAAAGGGGTAAATACGTGTAGTTATGAGGATTGGGCTTGGGTGGATTTGTGGTTGGTGCAGGCTCGATGAGCTGAATGGTAGCCTGCTGCAGTGCAGGGTTTCTGTGATTCTACCTCAACACTTAGAGGGCTATCCTGTGTCCAGCTGGGTGTCAGAGAAGCTGTGACTCCTCACTCCAGAATAAACATGCTGTTTTCCTTATTGTATTTTCTTCTGCCTCAGGTATCCTACAGCTTCTACAGACCCGAACTTCTAGAAAGTTCCTGGCGTGTCGCCTGACCCCTGACATGGAGACCAAACTGCTTTTTATGACCTCCAGGGTAAGCTGGAATCGTGGATATCCACAGAACCCACGGGGGCCTCTGTCACAGTGTTGTCCTGTTAATCCTCTCACACTCGCGTTTCTCTCCTCCCCCTCCAACCCCGCTCCGTTTCCACTCCTTTGGAAAGTTCCTAATGAACTTGCTTTCACTGCCCTTTCAGTTAGCACCTTCCAGATCACAACAACTCGCTGTGTTACAATAAAAATCCTGAATAATCTGGCTATGTATTCCTTGGAGTTTAGGAGAATGGGGTGGGCAGCGGGAGGTGGGGGGAGTTGGCCTTATTCAAACTTTGAGTGCATTTATTTGCTGCACTGTGGGGACGTGGCTATAAGTTGAACAATGAAAGCCAGTGTACTGGGGCTTGACAAGATAGAGTTTAAAGTTTTAAAGATTATTTATTATTTCATTAACACTGTAATGAAGCTACTGTGAAAATTCCCCTAGTTGCCATACTCCAGCACCTGTTCACGTACACTGAGGGAGAATTTAGCACAACCAATCCACCCTAACCAGGGAAGAAACCCATGCAGACGTGGGGGGGATGTGCAGACTCTGCACAATGACCCAAGCTGGGAATCGAACCCAGGTCCCTGGTGCTGTGAGGCAGCAGTGCTAAGCATTGTGCCACCCCAAAACAAAAGCTGGAATTTCTGGAAGGACTTGTCATGTACTCAGAGTAGCCCAAAGTGCTGTTCTCTTGTCTTTGTGAACCTCCATGAATTCACACTCACACACACACCCCAGCTTCCGTTACCCACCAGGTTCAGATACCTAGGTAACCTCGCCCTCTCTTGCCTACCCCTAACCTCCACAAGCTCCTAAAACCCTCACCTTCCAAGACAAGTTCCCTCCCTACTTGTCCCATTCCCGTTGCGATCGTTGGACCATTGGTGGCCATGCCTTCAGCAGCTTGGGGCGCTCAGCTCCGGAATTCCCTCTCTGCTGTTCTTTGTCTCTTTCGGACACGTCCTCTTTTCCGCATGCACCCTCTTGCACTTGTGTCCTCAACCAGAACCCCTGCCCGTGCTCTCTTACCTCCCTGCTCTCCCCCCATCGCCCTGTAACAATCCCCAAACTAATCCCACTGTCCTGCTCTCTCCCCATAGCTCTCTATCAATCCCCAAACTAATCCCACTGCCCTGCTCTCTCCCCATAGCTCTCTATCAATCCCCAAACTAATCCCACTGCCCCGCTCTCTCCCCATAGCCCTGTATCAATCCCCAAACTAATCCAACTGTCCTGCTCTCTCCCCATAGCTCTCTATCAATCCCCAAACTAATCCCACTGCCCTGCTCTCTCCCCACACCCTATGTTAATCCCACTGCCCTGTTCTCTCCTTATTGTCCTGTGTCAATTTCAAACTAATCCCACTGCCCCGCTCTCTCCCCATAGCCCTGTATCAATCTCCAAACTAATCCCCTGCCCCTGCTCTCTCCCCATAGCCCTGTATCAATCCCCAAACTAATCCGCTCTCTCCCCATAGCCCTGTATCAATCCCCAAACTAATCCCACTGCCCCGCTCTCTCCCCATAGCCCTGTATCAATCCCCAAACTAATCCCACTGCCCAGCTCTCTCCCCATAGCCCTGTATCAATCCCCAAACTAATCCCACTGTCCCGCTCTCTCCCCATAGCCCTGTATCAATCCCCAAACTAATCCCACTGCCCGCTCTCTCCCCATAGCCCTGTATCAATCCCCAAACTAATCCCACTGTCCCGCTCTCTCCCCATAGCCCTGTATCAATCCTCAAACTAATCCCACTCTCTCCCCGTAGCCCTGTATCAATCCCCAAACTAATCCCACTCTCTCCCCATAGCCCTGTATCAATCCCCAAACTAATCCCACTCTCTCCCCGTAGCCCTGTATCAATCCCCAAACTAATCCCACTGCCCCGCTCTCTCCCCATAGCCCTGTATCAATCTCCAAACTAATCCCACTGCCCCACTCTCTCCCCATAGCCCTGTATCAATCTCCAAACTAATCCCACTGTCCTGCTCTCTCCCCATAGCCCTGTATCAATCCACAAACTAATCCCACTGCCCCGCTCTCTCCCCATAGCCCTGTATCAATCTCCAAACTAATCCCACTGCCCTGCTCTTTCCACATAGCCCTGTATCAATCCCCAAACTAATCCTGTTGTCCCGCTCTCTCCTCATAGCCCTGTATTAATCCCACTGCCCCGCTCGCTCGCTCCCCATAGCCCTGGTATCAATTCCAAACTGATCTCACTGCCTCACCCTCTAGTTCTGTGCCAGCCCTCGGAGGGTGGGCCCCTTGTCTGTTGGATCTTCCCCCGATTGTTTTTTTTGAACCTCTCCAGGATCCCCTGCCAGCGGTCTGTACTCTGTTGAGCAGCAGCAACCTCTTGCTTCCTTTCCACCCTAGGTGCGGTTTGGCCAGCAGAAACGCTACCAGGACTGGTTTCAGCGACAGTATCTCTCCACTCCCGACAGCCAGTCCCTGCGCTGTGATCTGATCCGCTACATCTGCGGCGTCGTGCATCCGTCCAACGAGGTGCTGAGTTCGGACATTCTGCCCCGTTGGGCCATCATCGGCTGGTTATTAACCACGTGCACTGTGAGTACCGGCGGGGATGGGGGGGACAGGCGGAGTGGGATTTCTGTATGGGTTTTTGACAACCCTCAGAACGTGTCCCAGAACTGCGCTACCAAACTGAGAGCTTACCCCCCTCAAAAATGTAGCCTCTTGTTGAAATGTGGGTAACGCAGCAACCCAGTTCACGCACAGCAGAACACGGCAGTGAAGTGTTTAAAGTTTTTATTTATTAGTCACAAGTATGGCTTACATTAACACTGCAATGGAGTGAAATTCCCTGAGTCAGTTGGTACGTGTCCTCAGACTTTTGTTTGTTTTTTCCAGTGGAAGAGAGTGTATCCAGGATGTGTGAGGTCCTTGAAAGTTTAGTTATTAGTTGCAAGTAAGGCTGACGTTAAAACTGCAATGAAATTACTGTGAATTCCCCTAGTCGCCACAGTACAGTGCCCGTTTGGGTCAATGCATCCTAACCAGCACGTCTTTTGGACCGTGGGAGGAAACCAGAGCATCCGGAGGAAACCGGCACAGACCCGGGGGAGAAAGTGCAGACTTTGCACAGACAGCGACCCTAAGCCGGGAATCGAACCCGAGTCTCTGGCGCCCTGAGGCAGCAGTGCTAGCCTACTGTGCTGCCCCTATGATGAGAGTAATGGGTGGCATAGTAGTTAGCACCGCTGCCTCACAACGCCAGAGACCCAGGTTCGATTCCCAGCTTGGGGTTGCTGTCTCTGTCAAGTTTGCATGTTCTCCCTGTGTCTGCAGTGTTCCAGTTTCCACCCACGGTCCCAAAGTTGTGCAGGTTAGATTTGATTTTGGTATTGATTTGATTTATTATTGTCATACGTATTGGCACAGAGTGAGAAGTTTTGTTTCTTGCATGCTGTCCAGACAAAGCATACCGTTCATAGAGAAGGAAAGGAGAGAGTGCAGAATGTAGTGTTACAGTCATAGTCAAGGTCAACTTAATGCGAGGTAGGTCCATTCAAAAATCTAACAGCAGCAGGGAAGAAGCTGTTCTTGAGTCGGTCGGTACGGGACCTTAGTCTGTTGTACCTTTTACCTGATGGAAGAGGGTGATAAAGAGAGAATGTCCGGGGTGCGTGCAGTCCTTAATTATGCTGGTTGCTTTTCCCCGAGGCAGCAGGAGGTGTAGACGGAGTCAGTGGACGGGAGGCTGGTTTGCGTGATGGATTGGGCCACATTCACCACCTTTCGTAGTTCCTTGCGGTCTTGGTCAGAGCAGGAGCCCAGACCAAGCTGTGATACAACCAGAAAGAATGTTTTTTTGTGGTGTGTCTATAAAAGTTGGCGAGAGTCACAGCTGACATGCCAAGTTTCCTTAGTCTTCTGAAAAAGTAGAGGCGTTGATGGGCTGTAGGATTCTGTGGTCAATGCTTAAATTGCCCCTTTGTGTCCAGAAATGTTCAGAACCTCTTCCTGTGCTGTATTTTTCTTTCATCTTTTGTTTATAAGTTGGAACAATGGATGAAGCTTGCTGATAAGGATTCTTCTTTGTTGTGTTTAAGTCTCATAACACCAGGTTAAAGTCTCAACAGGGTTATTTGGAATCACAAGCTTTTGGAGTGCTGCTCCTTCATTCACCTGAAGAAGGAACACCGCTGCTGCCAAATAAACCTGTTGGACTTCAACCTGGTGTTGTGAGACATGTTACTGTGCCCACCCCAGACCATGTTTAAGTCTTGTAATTGGTAAAAGTTAAGCTAATTCTTTTTGATAAAAGCTCCCTAGTCAGTTACTGGAATCAAAACTGGAGTGAAACACCTTACACTCGCCCTACTACCAAAATCAAATATAAAACTTACGCTCCAGGCTAACTTCACAAACACCTTGGAGTTTCCGGCCTGCAATTGAACATACCTCAAATCATCATCACTAAATGCTGCTTGCCAGATTATAGAATCCCTACAGTGCAGAAGGAGGCCATATGGCTCATTGTGTTTGTACCAACCACAATCCTACCCAGGCCATATCCACGTGCCCCATGTATTCACCCTGCTAATTCCCCGACAGTAAGGGGCAATTTAGCATGGCCAATCCACCCTAAGCTGCACATCTTTGGAGTGTAGGAGGAAACTGGAGCAAAGAGACATGGGGGAGAATGTGCAAACTCTGCACAGACAGTGAGCCAAGCTGGGAATCGAACCAGGGTCCCTGACACTGAGACAGCAGTGCTAACACACTGTGTCACCGTGCTGCTGGGGAATCTAACCCGGGTCCCTGGCGCTGTGAGACAGCAGTGCTAACCCACTGTGTCACCGTGCTGCACAATTACCAGTGTGGGGTAAAGCCCGTTGGGCCATGTTTCAGAGTGGCTAGAATGCCGCATCCAGTGACTAGAGAAGAATTGGTTGGGGGGTGGGGGGGCGGGCGGCAGGATTTGGTGTTGGAGTAATGATCTGTGATATCAGGGAATGACCTGATCCCCGTGGGCCTCCTGTTTGTGGGGCAGTCTCCATCTCCTGATAGCTGCAGGGTTTGGTTGCGAATCGTACTGTTTTTTTTTATTATTTGCGGTTGATGCTGAATGTAGGTGATGACTGTAGCGGTTTGGGATAATTGCACAGTGCAGAGGGCCGTGTGAGTGGGTGGTTGAGTGTACTTGTTGATGTTTCCAGAGTGGTACTCTTTGAAGGGTCTGTTTGTGATATGCTTCCTTTTGCTGGCTGAGAAGGTGCCACCTTTCAAAAGTCAATGTCCTCAGCTTGCTCATACCTAAACGCTAGTCAGTCTCTGTAAATCCAGGGCCGGGGGAGGGGAATGCACAGGGCAAACTCCTACAGCTTGGATAGCCTTGTGAGTGTGGAACTCATCATCACAGTGATTGAATAATAATTTGCGTTTACATAACGCCCCAGATTTCATGCAAGTGAAAAAATTAAAATTTATTTATTATCGAATCATAGAATCCCTACAGTACAGAAAGAGGCCATTCAGCCCATCTGGTCTGCATCGACCACAATCCCACCCAATTCTCGTAACCCCACATATTTACCCTGCTCTTCTCCCTGACGTTAGGGACTGGTGCTGTGAAGCAGAAGTACTAACCACTGTGCCTTCTTGAAATGCTGCAGTTCACGAGCTCCGGTTTCCTCCTACAGTCCGAAAGACATGCTGGTTAAGTGTTAAATTCTCCTCAGTGTACCCGGACAGGCACTGGAGTGTGGCACCAAGGGGATTTTCACATAACGTAATTGCAGATACGAGGTTTATGGCACGGAAACGGGCCTTTGAGCCCAACTTGTCTATGCCGCCTTTTTTTTAAACCCCTAAGCTAATCCCAATTGCCTGCATTTGGCCCGTATCCCTCTGTATCCATCACACCCATGTAACTGTCTAAATGCTTTTTAAAAAAACAAAACTGTAACCACCTCTAGTACTGCCTCTGGAAGTTTTTTCCAGACACTCACCACCCTCTGTGTGAAACAATTGCCCTTCTGGATACTTTTGTATCTCTCCCCTCTCACCTTAAACCTATGCCCTCTAGTTTTAGACTCTCCTTTGGGAATAGATATTGACTATCTTGCTGATGTTTTATTATAAAAGATCATTATTTTATAGATCTCTATAAGATCACCCCTCAGCCTCCTGTGCTCCAGAGAAAAAAGGTTCCAGTCTATCCAGCTTCTCCTTATAACTTAAACCATCAAATCACGGTAGCATCCTAGTAAATCTTTTCTGTACTCTTTCAAATTTAGTAATATCCTTTGTATCATAGGGTGACCAGAACTGTACACAGTATTCCCAAGTATGGCCTTACCAATGTCTTGTACAACTTGAACAACACGTCCCAACTCCTGTTAATGTAAGCCTACTTGGAACACGAATAATTAAACCTAAACAATACAGCTAGGAAGGGAATTCCAGGATTTCCGAGGGATGGTGAGCAGCTGAGAGGGGAACTTGCAGGTGGTGGTGTTCCCCATGTATCGACTGCCCCTTTGTCCTCCTAAGTGGTCATGGGTTTGGAAGGTGCTGGCTAAGGAGCCTTAGTGAGTCACAGTAGTGCATCTTGCAGATGGTACACAGTGCCGCTTCTGAGTGGTGGAGGGAGTGGATGTTTGTGGATGGGGCGTCGATCAAGCGGGGCTGCTTTGTCCTGGATGGTGTCGAGCTTATTGGAGCCTCGCTAATCCAGGCAAGTGAAGAGTATCCCATCACACTCCTGACTTGTGTCCTTGTAGATAGTGGACAGGCTTTGGCGAGGAAGGGATTGAAGGGAGATATTAGCTACACAAGGGACGTCAGCAGTTCTGAGTGCAGAAGATGTGACCATAAACATTGGTGGATCTAAAAAGGCAGTGGTTAAATATTCAATTAAAGAAAGAGTTCTTTAAACGTGTTGAACAGCCAGAGGGTTGGGACTGAGAGGGCAGCTTTCTCAGAGAATCAGAGCAAAATAGTATGGGTGCTGGAAATCTGGAATAACAACAGCGTGCTGGGAAAGAAACACAGCGGTGTCGATGGAGAGGGAAACAGCATTCGGGTTGGAGCTCTTGCTGGGAACTTGTTCTGAAAGCTGTGCATGCAGCAGGGTGACTCGAGACAGTGCTCAGAGATGAATGGCAGGGTGTACACTTGTGCTTATGTTGGTTGAGGGAGGGAGGGGAGTAATGGAGGGAGGGAGGGAAGAGAGTGGGGTTGGAGGAATGGGACGGGTGGACAAGTGTTGGCCGGTAGTCCCTCCCTGTCGCTCACCCTGAGATGATGTCGCGTGATCTTGCCTGCCTCCGTCCCTTTAACATCCCGTTGTGATGTGTTTGCGTGGGGCTTCAGTCAGGAGGGGAACCTTGGGGTGGTCGGACGCTGGAGGGGTTGGTGTGATTTGAGGACTGTGCGAATAACTTTCTCACTGTCTTTCTCTTTCTCTCTCTCTCTCTCTCTCCCCCGCACCTCCGCTCCCCACACTCCCCCTCTCCCCACACTCCCCCTCTCCCCCTCCCTTGCTTCAGTCTAATGTTGCAGCTTCTAACGCCAAGCTGGCCTTGTTTTACGATTGGCTGTTCTTCAGTCCAGAAAAGGACAGCATCATGAACATAGGTGAGGAAAACCCGCACTCCCCACTCCTTTCACCCACTCACCCCCCGGCACACATCGGTTTCACTCTGTCTCTCCTCACACCTCTTCTGCAGGCCACAGGATCCGTCTGCCTCCCTCCCTGTCAACCAGTCCCAACGCTCATCATTGGGCGGCACTGTGGGTTAGCGCTGCTGTCTCACAGCACCAAGAACCTGGGTTCGATTCCCGACTTGGCTCACTATCTGTGCAGAGTCTGCTCATTCTCCTCCTATCTGTGTGGCTTTCCTGCAGGTGCTCCAGTTTCCTCCCACAGTCCAAAGATATGTGGGTTAGATGGATTGGCCATGTTAAATTGACCTTTACTGTCAGGGTGATTAGAGAATAAATGGATAGGATTCCAGGAATAGGGCCTGGGTGCGATTGTGGTCGATGGGCCGAATGCCCTCCTCCATTACTGTTGGGATTCTATAATCTGTACTGCCAACACAGTGAAAAAGACAAGCCTATTTGACAATAAACATCATCACAGCTGACTTTGATTCTGACTTCCTTGTAGAAGTGTGAAAGGAATAGGGTCATTTTCACTGTAAATATGTAGAACTCTTGCCAGTGAGCCTGAGCTAACACTTCAAATAGAGAGTAAAGCTCCACATGCACTGAACCCCCACATCAAACACTCCCAGGACAAGTACAGCACAGGGTTAGATACAGAGTAAAGCTCCCTCTACACTGTCCCCCGCATCAAACACTCCCAGGACAGGTACAGCACAGGGTTAGATACAGAGTAAAGCTCCCTCTACACTGCCCCCCCATCAAACACTCCCAGGACAGGTACAGCACAGGGTTAGATACAGAGTAAAGCTCCCTCTACACTGTCCCCCCATCAAACACTCCCAGGACAGGTACAGCACAGGGTTAGATACAGAGTAAAGCTCCCTCTACACTGTCCCCCATCAAATACTTGCAGGAAGGGAAAGCAATGTTTGCAGTGTTGTGTTTGATGATTAGATGTTCACCTTTCTTCTTTCAGAGCCAGCTATTCTGGTCATGCATCATTCCATGAAGCCTCATCCAGCAATTACTGCCACTCTGCTAGACTTCATCTGTCGGGTGAGTGCTGCCCACACCTTCCATTAGCCTGAGCTGTAAACGCTCCTGCCCGTGGGATTTATTGGTTCTGTTTTTCTCACTGAGGGATTGCCCTGTTTCTGCAAACACAAATGTAATGAAAAGTGGCAAACAACCACCGATCAGGGGGTCCAGTGGGGTAGGGCAGGTCACTGACTGTGAACGCGTCTCTCTGTAATCTCTCCTTCGCTGTATTAATCCCTCCCCTTTCTCAACTCTTCACTTCAACACTCTCCCGACACCTTCCCTCTCCGACTCCATTTCCCTCCCCCTGCCACCTCCCTCACTTAAATTCCTATGGTCCCCTTCCTAACCCTGCTCCCTCCGCCTCCCCTTCCCCTCCTCCCCCCCCCCCTCCCCCAGCTCCCCCCCCTTCCCTTTGCTCTCCCTGTCTCCACCACCACCTCTGCCCCCCCCCCCCCCCCCATCTTTGTCTCTCTTTCTCTCTGTCTTCTCTCTTCACCCCCCCCCCTTGCCCTCGCTCTCCCCCTTTTGCCCTCCCCTGGCCCACCCCCTGTGTTGGACTCTCTAACCCTCCTCTCCTTCCACCCTGCAGATTATTCCACACTTTTACCCACCGTTGGAGTCCCACGTGAGGCAGGGTGTGTTTAACTCGCTCAATCACATCGTGGAGAAGCGTGTTCTGGCGTGAGTACTAAGCTGCTGTGGGAGGATGATTGATGTCTGGGTCTCTGTGTGCCTGGGCCTGTGTGACACTGAGATCTGGTGCTGCCTCTGACACTGCAGATTTCAATGACTAGTGATTATGTTGGGAATTGTTTTTTTTTAGACATTTGTGGGACAGGCCATCTGGCTGGGCCGGCATTTATTGCCCATCCCTAGTTGCCCTCGGAGGGGCAGTTGAGAGTCAAGCCACATTGCTGTGGTTCCGGAGTCACACGTAGGCCAGACCGGGATAAGGACGGCAGATTTCCTTCTCTAAACAGGACATTTGGGGTGACATGGTGGCACAGCGATTCGCATTGCTACTGCACAGCACTGGGGACCCGGGTTCGATTCCACCCTCAGTCACTGTTTGTGTGGAGTCTGCACATTCTTCCCGTGTCTTCATGGGTTTCCTCCTGCAGTCCAAAGATGTGCAGGTTATGTGGATTGGCCATGCGAAATTGCCCCTTAATGTCAGGGGGATTAATGGGTAAATATGTAGGGTTATGGGAATAGGGCCTGGGTAGGATTGTGCTCAGTATAGACTTGAACAACAAAGAACAAAACAGCATGGGAAACGGGCCCTTTAGCCCAATGAGCCCACGCCACCACCCTGATGTTCCCGCGATCCCTGTCCATGTTTATAGATCTATGGATTAAAAACCAAATTTGAGACAATTTAGGGAGAATTTATTCTGCCAATTAGCCTGAGAGCACATCTTTGGGATGTGGGAGGAAACCGGAGCACCCGGAGAAAACCCACGCAAGCACGGGGAGAATGCACAAACTCCCACAGACACAGGCCCAAATCCATGTATCTGTACAGCACAGTGATAGTCACTGAGCTGTCGTGTTGCCCATTAAATGGTCACTCGATGGACCACATGGCTTCCTCCTCTCGGGATTTCATAATTAGTGAACCAGATGGGTTTTTCCAACAATGGGTCATCAGTAGATTCTTAATCCCAGATTATCTCTATTGAATTCAAATTCCACCGTCTGCCTAACCCCGGGTCCCCAGAACATTAGCTGAGTTTCTGGATTAATAGTCTAGTGATAATGTCACTGAGCCATCACTTCCTCCCAATTTCAGTGCCTCTGCCTTTGAGGAACGGTGTGAGTTCAGAATGGCAGTCCCTGGCTCACAGCCTCTGAAGGATCCAAGGCAGGTTATTACTCGGTATCTTCTGACCAAGGGGTATCCAGCAAAAGAAGGATTGTGTCCCTATCTGATATCTGGTTATCCTGTGACTGGCTGTGGAGTGTGGGGCAGGGGGTGGCACTCTTCAAAGCAAACCTTAATGTGACTTCTTTCTTTGTCTCTCCCTCCCTCCCATCTCCCCCTTTCTTTCTCTATCTCCTGCCTTCTGTCTCTCTCTCTCTCCCTCTCTGTTCCCTACCCCCCCTCCCTCTCTGTGACCCCCCCTCTTTTTTTGTGCTCGCCCCTCTCTCTCTTCCCTCCATCTCTGTACCCTCCCTCTGTGCCTCCATGCCCCTCCCTCCCTTCTCCCCCCCCTTTCTCTCTCTCTCTCTCTCTGTGCCCTCCCTTTCCCCCTCTGCTCTTTCTCTTTCCCTCTCCATGCCTCCTCCTCCTCTCTCTCTTACTGTGCCACTCTCTCTCTCTCTCTCCCCCCTCTCCGTGCCCTCCCCTCTCCATGCCACCCTCTCTCTCCCCCTCTCTGTGCCCTGCCCCTCCCCTTTCTCTCCCCCTCTCCGTGCCTCTCTCTCTCTCTCTCTTCCTCTCCATGCTCCCCCTCTCTTTCCCTCCTCTTCTCCATGCCCCCCCCCCTCTCTTTCTCTTTCCCTCCTCAGGCCTCTGGCGCCTCTGTTTGACAATCCGAAGTTGGATAAAGAGCTGAGGGCCATGATACGGGAAAAGTTCCCAGAATTTTGCAGCTCTCCCTCACCGCCTGTGGAAGGTAAATCAGCCCTTTGAGTTAAATCTGAAAGGCACTAAAACTTCTGCTGTTCTCACCACTTCCCCAGCAGTGAAACATTGCAACAAAGAACAGAAGAAAGCTGGAAAATCTCAGCGGGTCTGACAACATCTATGGGGAGGGAATAGAACCAACTCTGAGTCTGGATGATCCGTCGTCAGAGCGAATGAAGGGTCATTCCTCCCACAGTGCGACCCTCCCCACGGTGTGGCGCTCCCTCAGCACCGACCCCCCCACGGTGCGGCGCTCCCTCAGCATCGACCCCCCCATGGTGTGGCGCTCCCTCAGCACCGACCCCCCCATGGTGTGGCGCCCCCCCACGTGTGGCCTCCCTCAGCACTGACCCTCCCACGGTGGCGCTCCCTCAGCACTGACCCTCCCACAGTGCGCGCTCCCTCAGCACTGACCCTCCCACAGTGCGGCGCTCCCTCAGCACCGACCATCCCACAGTGCGGCTCTCCCTCAGCACCGACCCTCCCACAGTGCGGCTCTCCCTCAGCACTGACCCTCCTGCAGTGCGGCGCTCCCTCAGCACCGACCCTCCCACAGTGCGGCGCTCCCTCAGCACTGACCCTCCTGCAGTGCGGCTCCCCCTCGGCACCGACTCTCTCTCAGTGCTGCACTCCATTAGTACTGCTTTGGGAGTGTCAGTCGGATTCTATGCTGTGTTCCAGAGTGGAAATTGAAGTAATGTCTTCCTGACTGTGAGATGAGAGAGACACCCTCCACACCATGACTGCCAGTGCTTTGTCTTGGTCGAGTTCAGATGGACGCGCTTGCTGGTGTTGGGAATTAGATGACGGGTCTGAGGAAATTGGCTGCCACATTGCCCACACAATGGCCCTCGTTCCCTTGGCCGTGAAACACCTCAACATGCCCTGAGTTTCTGCCAGCCGATATCCAAATGCAACCACGAGCAGGCAAGGGAGATGCTTGATCTGTCTGTCGCTATGCGAGCGAGTGAATTGTGTATCTGATGTACAATAGCTGGTTTTACATTGTGGAGCAATGCTGTTATGCAGAGCTTCATTGTGGCCGTGGACACCCCTAGCACTCAGAGACGGCCCTTTCCATTTACCGTTTGTCTTTGACTGCCCAAGCTTGACTTTCCCGGCATCGTTTAACATTTCCCACTGAAATGTCTGTGTCTCCTCGTCCTCCCCTCTGGACCCGTCCCCATCCAGCCCATCGCTAAGCTCTCTCCGGCAACCGCGTCAGCAATTCAGGCTGCTTTATTATTTATCAGGAGAGCTTCTTGTGGATGGAAACTGGGCGAAAAAGAATTCGAGCATTAAACTTTCGGAGAGTCAGGGGCTGCCCACGTTACTTGCAGAGCCTTGACCTCGGAGAGTCAGAATGTGGCTCCAGTGAGCAGATTCCAAACTCATTTCCCCGTCCTTTCTGCTGATTTAACTCTTGATCCACCAACCATCTCCCATCCGCCTGATGAGACTACGATTCCGGGTTAGGCTGCAGTCACAGCCAGAGGACAGAGGCAAGAATGAGTTTCTCAATGTGGTTCCAGTGTTGTACCCAACACAGCATAAATTCAGCATGTTCTTGGCCTCCTTCGGCCCCGTTCCCAACTCTCTCACCCACACACTCGCGCCTCCCTCCCTACCAGCCCTGCTGTCACGGGCACACACTGACATAGGTGGCTGTTTGGACACACGCAGACCTCCCCTATCCTGTGGAGCACAGAGTTGGTGGGGACTTCACTGATGTATCTCAGCGCTGAATGAAGTTTGCGCCTCGGCTGGTGTCGAGGGCAGGGCCTCCGTGCTGATCGTGTTCTGCTGTCTCCCCTGGTTGGAAATGATCTTTTAAGAAAAGGCTTTACTTTCCTTGTCAGTTAAAAGTGAAGAATCTGTCGCCATGGATATGGATAATCATGTGACTGATAAAGAACGGGAGGAGAATTGCTATGACAATGCGGACGCTGCCTTCAGCGATGATGAGGAGGAACTGAGCAATAAAGGTGAGCGTGACAGGAGCTCCATCATGGAGCCTTCCCTGGGGTTCTAGCAGGTACGAGTCTGGGGAATCTCCAGACCACGTTACCAGTTTCTCACCTTGCAAGCTCACTATCCAAACCTGATCAAGATAAGAGAGATGGGAGCAGCAGTAACCCTGACCCTAAACCCCTGACCCCCAACCCTGTTTCACCCCTCAAGCCAGCTCCAACACTGACAAACATCACTGCTGTTATGCTACTTTTTAAATTTATTTACTAGTATCACAAGTAGACTTGCATTAACACCACAATGAAGTTACTATGAAAATCCCCTCGTCGCCATGCTCCAGAGCCTATTCGGGACATGAGGGAGAATTTAGCACGACCAATGCACCCGAACCAGCATGTTTTTCAGACTGTGGGAGGAAACCAGAACACCCGGAGGAAACCCACGCAGACTCTGCACAGGCAGTGACCTAAGCCAGGAATCGAATCCAGGTCCCTGGCGTTGTGAGATGCTGCTAACCACTGTGCCACCGATTCGTAAACCAGAGGGATTTTTGCAACAGTCAAACTCGGTGCTCCGGTTTCCTCCCACGCTCAAGATGTGTAGGTTAGATGGATTGGTGTGCTCGGTTGTCCCTTAGTATCAGAGGTTAGCGTAGTAATAATGCCCACTTGTTGCAGGAATCCAGCCTCATGGGTTAAAAATCCCTTGTGAAGAAACTTAGAAGAGGTTGTAGTGGAATCTGTTTCCCAAAACACAGCTTCTTTAAGGCAGGATGGTAATGAGAATCAAAGAGAAGAACAGAGAGAGAGACTGCTTCTGAGCTTGCTGCTAAACAGCTTCCTTCACACTCACCAAACAAAACTAAAAAGGAAAAGCTTCCATCAGCTAACTGCCAGAGCTTAGCTTCAGTCTGTGACATTCATGAAGCTGTAAGCTGCATGATTTTAAAAACAAAACTTCTCTCTTGGGAGAGGGGAGTGTGCAGAGGGACCTGGGTGTCCTTGTACTCCAGTCGCTGAAGGTAAGTGTGCAGCTACAGCAGACGGTAAAGAAGGCAAATAGTATGTTGGCTTTCATTGCAAGAGGTTTGGAGTACAGGGGCAGGGGTCTGTTGCTGCAATTATACAGGGCCTTGGTGAGGCCACACCTGGAGAATTGTGTACAGTTTTGGTCTCCTTTTCTGAGGAATGATGTTCTTGCTGTCGAGGGAATGCAGTGAATGTTTACCAGGCTGATTCCGGGGATGGCAGGACTGATGTTGTGAGGAGAGATTGACTAGGTTAGCATTGTTTTCACTGGAGTTCAGATGCACGAGGGGGGATCTCAGATTTATAAAATTCTAACAGGATTAGACAGGGTAGATGCAAGGAGGATGTTCCTGATGGTGGGGGTCACAGTCTGAGGATTCAGGGTAAACCATTTCGGACGGAGGTGAGGAGACATTTCTTCCCCCGGTGAGCCTGTGGAATTCATTCCCACAGGAAGGAGTTGATGCCAAAACATCGAATGTGTTCAAGAGGCAGCTGGATATAGCACTGGGGGTGAATGGGATTAAAGATTATGGGGAGAAAGCAGGATTAGGCTGTTGAGTTGGATGATCAGCCATGATGGTGATGAAGGGTAGAGCAGGTTCAGAGGGCTGAATGGCCTCCTCTTATCTTCTGTATTTGAGTCTTAAAGAAACACTCACGTGACTTACTGAATCACCTATTACAGACTCCCTGGAGTCAGAGGTTTACAGCATGGAAACAGGCCCTTCAGCCCAACTTGTCCATGCTGTCCCTTTTGTTTCTTAAATCCCAAAGCTAATTCCAATTGCCTGCATTTACCCGCCTCTCCTACTGCCTCTGGCAGCTTGTTCCAGGCACTCGCCACCATCTGTGTGAAACAAATTGTCTCTCTGGACCCTTTTGTATCTCTCCCCCCTCACCTTAAACCTATGCTGTCTAGTTTTAGACTCCCCTATCTTTGGGAAAAGATATTGACTATCTAGCTGACCTATGTCCCTCATTATTTTGTAGACCGCGATAGCAAAAGGCAGAATCCCAGTCTGTTTCTTCCTTCCTTCCCTCCCTCCTGGTGGCTGTGCGTGCATGCAGTGTCACCACCTCAGAATCATAGAGGGTTACAGCATAAAAATAGGCCCTTCAGCCTAACTCATCCGTTCTGCTTTGTTTTTAAACCTCTAAGCAAATCCCAACTGCCTGCATTTGGCCCATATCCCCTCTATACCCATCTTACCCATGTAACTGTCTAAATGCTTTTTAAAAGACAAAATTGTACCCGTTTCTACTAATACCTCTGGCAGCTCATTGCAGACACTCACCGCTCCCTGGACTCTTTTTGTATCTCTCCCCTGTGGTTTTAGACTCCTCTCTGCCCTCTAGTTTTAGACTCCCCACCCTTTGGGAAAAGATATTGACTATCCTGCTGATCTGTGCCCCTTGTAGACAAGGTCGATAGTCCTCGTACCCTGGGATATATCCTGTCTGAGTGACGAGATGGACCCACCACAGAGCAGTGGTGTACATTGGGGAATATCAGACCAGGATCACGGGTAACGTTCTGATCGGATCCGTGACTGACGGACGCCTCCCTCCGATGGGTTTTTTTTTTGCGACCTGGCTTTAATTCCGAACCTCTGTCTCTCTCCCTCTCCTTCCAGGGAAAAAGCGTGAGTTTCGGTTTCATCCAATCAAAGAGGCTGTCATTGAGGAGCCTGTTGACATCACGCCCTACCTGGACCAATTAGATGAGGCGTTGAAAGAAAAGGTGCTGCTCCTTCAGAAAGGAAGGTAAGGAGACGCATGCCCCCATTTTCACAACGCTGAAATATTCCCTCCTGCTCTCAGCCCCGTTCTCGGTGCTGTGCCAGAGGCTGAACTGTCAGGTACAGCATCACATCAACACTATGGCAACAACAGCTGGTCAGAGACTGGGAATCCTGTGGAGAGTAACTCACTCCCTGACTCTCCACAAACCCTGTCCACCATCTACAAGGACACAAGTCAGGAATGAGATGGAATATTCCCCCCTTGCCCGGAGGGGTGCGGCTCCCCTCAAACAAGCTCGAGGACAAAGCAGCGCCCATTGATTGGGACCATGCGGCCAAACATTCACTCCCTCCACACTCAGAAACAGCCGAGTGCACCATCTACAAGATACACTGCGGCAATTCACCAAAGATCCTTAAACCTTCCAAACCCACCACCGCTCCCATCTAGAAGGGATAGGCAGCAGATACATGGGGAGCATCACCACCTGCAAGTTTCCCCTCCGAGCCTTTCACCATCCTGACTTGGAAATATATCGGCTGTTCCTTCACAGTCACTGGATCAAATTCCTGGAATTCCCTCCCTAACGACTTTGTGGGTCCAGCCACAAGCACGTGGACTGCAGTGATTCAAGAAGGCAGCTCACCACCACCTTCTCAAGGGCAGCTAGAGATAGGCAATAAATGCTGGCCCAATCACCGGTACTCATGTCCCATAAATGAATTTTAAAAATTCTTTCTTTTTGTGATGTTCTTTTTGCTGTGTTCAGTTTTTGGTATCCCCCCGCCCTGTCTGTCGTTCAGCCACCACGGCCCAATTGCGGAGATGTTGCTGTTGGCCGGCAAGGGGTGGGGGAAACGGTGGGTGGAGGGCGGTAGGCTTGAAAACCAGACCCTAGCTGCTACCCCCCAGTGATGGGCGGTCCATCACTGGGAAGGGCAGCCTCTGGCTTGGTTCTGGGGGCCCACTGCCAGTCAAGTACCCCCACCAAGACCACCCCATCCCACCCTACGTCCTGGTACAACAGTTAGCCATCAGTGCGTGGTGAGAGTTACCGCTTTCAGAGGCAGAGCAGCAGAAGTTTACAAAGACAAAATTATCTGCCTCTCTGCAGCGCTTTGCACATCATTAACAGCCAGTAAAGCACTTGTATTTTTGACTTGTAATCACTGAACCTGAATTTAATGCTTGCTCAAGTCACACAATGCAGTTCCGGTAAAACCCAAGCGTGTTTGCCATTTCGCTGTGGGAACTTGGATGCCACAATTCTCCATTGCAGTGTGACCCACAGTAAACACTGTTTTGCTCAGACCACCTGCACCCTTTCTACCGTCATGGGCTCTGGTGGCAAAGTGGGTTAGTGCTGCTGCCTTGTAGCACCAGGGACCCGAGTTCGATTCTATCTTGGGTCACTGTCTGTGTGGAGCCTGCATGTTCTCCCCATGTCTGCATGTGTTTCTTCCGGGTGCTTCATTTCGTCCCACACTCCAAAGATGTGTGGATTAGGTGGATTGACTACAATAAATTGCCCCTTGGTGTCCAAAGATGTGCAGGTTGCAAAGATTGGCCATGGTAAATTGCCCCTTAATGTCCAAAGATGTGTAGGTTAGTGGTATGGCAAGGTAAATTGTCCCTTAGTGTCAGGGGAAATGCATGAGGTTGTGGGAATAGGGCCTGGCTGGGATTGTGGTCGGTGCAGACTTGATGGGCCAAATGGCCACTTCCTGCACTGGAAGGATCCTATGAAAAGCCAGATTCACTTTAAAACCTACATGTAGTGAGGCAGGACACTCGTGACTGTGGACTTCTATCAGTTAAAACATAATACAGTGCCAGCTGTGACGGGGTGTCACTGAACCTGCTTTGTGTGTTGGTGCCAATCTGTAATTGGGAAAATGGTACCTGTGCCGGTATGTTTGTGTACAGTGAGCTGTTTGGATCATACCTCATCCACCACTGCTTCCCTTGTGCTCTTCCAGACGCAGGAGATGTTGGGGTGGAGAAGGTCTACTTGAAATTCTGCTACTTTCTCACCCTCCGGTTTCAGTCACCCCCCTGGGCTGCACCTCCCACCCATCGGGCAGTCCAGACTGCGTCTCGCATCTGCATCAAGCGTGTAACTCTTGGTCTGTTCCGTCACTTGGTGCTCTCCCTCTCCCAAGCACAACCCCAGAAGCTCCCGTCTTGACTCTGGTTCAGTCACACGTGTGGAAATTTCACAAACGTCACTCCCGCTTAAAGCCGAGGGCCTTGTGTCTATAAAGCACCACCTTAGGTCTCAGCAGTCTCTCCCTGGTCAGGCAGAAGCTGCCCATTCGGCCCGCTGTGCATGTGTCGGCCCATGGGCGGTGACACAGTGGGTTAGCACTGCTGCCTCACAGTGCCAAGGGCCCGAATTCGCTTCCCAGCTTGGGTCACTGTCTGTGTGGAGTCTGCACGTCCTCCCTGTGTCTGCATGGGTTTCTTCTGGGTGCTCTGGTATCCTCCCACAGTCCGAAAGACGTGCTGGTTAGGGTGCATTGGCCGTGCTAAATTCTCCTTCATTGTACCCAAACAGGAGTGTGGCAAGTAGGGGGATTTTCACAGTAACTTCATTGCAGTGTTAATGTAAACCTATTGGTGATACTAGTAAACTTAACTTAAACTTTGAAGGAACTAATAAATTAGTCCCCGTACTCTGTCCGCTTTCTCCCTTGCAAGTAGTTCCCCAGTTCCTCTCCTGTAAGTTACAATTGAATCTATTTTGATCGATCTTATGGACAGTACACCGCAGATTGTGTCAACGAAAACTAAAGTTTGTTTATTCGTCACAACTAAGTTTAAGTGTATTTATTAGTGTCACAAGTGAAAATCCCCTAGTCACCACACTCCGGTGCCTGTTTGGGAGGAAAATTTATCATGGACAACACACCTAAACCTTCTGGCATGTGGGGGAAATTACCTTTGCTTCCGCCTTAAACCTGTGTGTCCTGACTCCTGACCTTCCTTCCAGTGCAAACCCTTTTTGCCCTGCCTCACTGTGCCCCTTCGAAAGGTCCCCTCACTCCCAACGACAGCAGAAAGCACAAACATGTTTGCAAGGGAATGGCTTGGGTGCTCAGCATCTTGCTTTACGTCCTTGCAGGATGGACACCCCCTTGCAGCGGCGAGCTTTGCTGCCCTTGCACGTTGGTCAGGACACAGAACCCCTTGAAAACAGAGAGACCCCCCCCCCACTCCACCCCCACCCCCCAACGCACCACCGATGGGTGATGGCGTTAAGCTGGGATGGAGGCTGGCAGAGTGTTGCAGGTTTATTGATGCCAGGGTGAAGCTGGCATTCCCTGGTGTGTTGGCTTGGATGGTGATGCCTAATTTTTTTCTCCTCCCCGCACCCCCCACCCCCCCCCCACCCCCCCCCCCACCCCCCCTTCCTCCTCTTTGCCCTTCCCTCCCGACAGAGCGGAGGACCATGACAACTACTGCACGTAAGCAACTTTTATTGCCATTTCAGTGGTCTTTGTTGTTTTTTTGTGCCGTATGATTAATCTGATGCCTGTGAAATCCCAATTCCACACCACCTCGTGGAGGAGGGGTGCCACCCAGCCTTGGAATAACAGGTCAGAATGTCAGGACACACTGTGGTGTGAGAGTGACAGGCCTGCTGAGAGAATTGCACACCCGGGGAAGGCAGTGACCGAGTGGTATTGTCGACAGGCTGTTAATCCAGAAACTCAGCTAATGTTCTGGGGGACCTGGGTTCGGATCCCGCCACAGCAAATGGTGGAGTTGGAATTCAATTTTTTTTTTAAAATCTGGCATTAACAATGACCCATTGTGGGAAAAACCCATCTGGTTCCCTTCAGGGAAGGAAATCTGCCGTCCTTACCCCGGTCTGGCCTACATGTGACTCCAGAGAGCCACACAGCAATGTGGTTGACTCTCAACTGCCCCTCCAAGGGGCAATGAGGGATGGGCAATAAATGCTGGACCAGCCAGTGACACCCGTGTCCTACTATTGAGTAACAAATAAAAAGAGACAGGCTCCAGACAGAATGGCACTGACCCACCCAGTAATAACTCACCCTGCAGTTGGGGAGGGGAAAATATCGGCCAGGGTTTGGGAACGGAGTTGCTGTTAGAACCATTTCTGGGGTCTTGCTGTGCCAGATATTCCATGTTGTGCTCGGCAGTTTGAAATGCTCGACCCGGGAGGGGGAAGGGGGGATGCGCCCTGTCCTTCTGTGATGGAACAGGGAGTCGTGTCCACCCCGCCATCTGTCCACCCATCTGGAATTAGATTCCACTTGGCAGCGGGTCCCTCCGGCGAACGCATCGTTCTCCGAAATATCCACACCGGGTTTCTTTGTTAGATTCCAGGTTGTGCTGTGCAATATACGGACCCTTAAATTACCTGTTATGTCTCTCAGGCTAGTTGGTTTGGAAGGGCGTTCCGTTAGACCTGTGTGTGTGTGTGGTTCCTCTCTCTCTCTTTTCCTCCCCCCTCCCCCCGGAGGGGGCGTGGGTTGAACTTTGGTTGAAGTTGGAGTGCCTGAGATCGGGCAGGGGGCAGTGGTGGGGGTCAGTCTCCAAGCTTCACATCATTCTCGATGCCAGCCCAGGCCAGAGGACTCTGGTGTGCTGTACCCACGGGCGAATAGCCTGCTGTGGTTCTCTAGTCTGGCACGCTCTCTCGGATCTGGTGCTGGAGGGCAGTGTCCCGCATGGGGCGTTTTTAGCCTATGAGTTTTCAGGAGAGATTAAAAAGCCAAACAAGTTATTCTGTGGAGCCAAGGGCCACTGGTTCTTATGTGACATACACAGTTTATTCTTTTAAACACTGCTAAGGACAGGTTTGTCACCTTCGAGAAGATGAGTGCAGATATTCCTGGGGGTGGAGAATCTCAGTCCCCAGGGCTGGGGTAGAGTTTGGAGAAATGTATTTAGTCCAGGGCCCAGCATCATGCTATCTTGTGTTGTGTAGCTTTCAGTGCGAGTACTTGTGGTTATACCTGTGCTTCTCTTTCTCTCTCCCAGTGATACAGAGGTTCAGTGTGAACTGATGCAGGAAATTGTGGATATGATATTGGAGGTAAGTGATCGCGGGTGCATCAGAATACTGTTGTCTTCCATCTAATCTCAGCTTGTTGGAGAGTTTCCAGTCACTGTGTTGCGGCACAGCAGGTTAGCACTGCTGTCTCACAGCGCCAGGGACCCGGGTTCGATTCCCCAGCAGCACGGTGACACAGTGGGTTAGCGCTGCTGTCTCACAGCGCCAGGGACCCGGGTTCAATTCCCCAGCAGCACGGTGACACAGTGGGTTAGCACTGCTATCTCTCAGCGCCAGGGACACGGGTTCGATTCCCCAGCAGCACGGTGACACAGTGGGTTAGCACTGCTGTCTCGCAGCGCCGGGGACACAGGTTCGATTCCCCAGCAGCACTTTGACACAGTGGGTTAGCACTGCTGTCTCACAACGTTGGGGACACGGGTTCGATTCCCCAGCAGCTCTTTGACACAGTGGGTTAGCGCTGCTGTCTCACAGCGCCAGGGACCCGGGTTCGATTCCCCAGCAGCACAGTGACACAGTGGGTTAGCACTGCTGTCTCACAGCGCCAGGGACCCGGGTTCGATTCCCCAGCAGCACGGTGACACAGTGGGTTAGCACTGCTGTCTCACAGCGCCAGGGACCTGGGTTCGATTCCCCAGCAGCACGGTGACACAGTGGGTTAGCACTGCTGTCTCACAGCACCAGGGACCCGGGTTCGATTCCCCAGCAGCACGGTGAACAGTGGGTTAGCACTGCTGTCTCACAGCGCCAGGGACCTGGGTTCGATTTCCAGCTTGGGCCACTGTCCGCGTGGAGTCTGCACGTTCTCCCTGTGTCTGCATGGGTTTTCTTGCACAGTCAGCAGGACGTGCTGGTTAGGGAGCATTGGCCATGCTAAATTCTCCCTAGTGTACTCGAGCGTTCACACTAGCTTCATTATAACGTTAATGTAAATTACTTGGGTTACCCTATCATAGAAAAGATATTATTAAACTTAGAGTGCAGAAGCGATTTACCAGGACATGATGGATTGAGTTATAAGGAGAGGCTGAATAGACTGGGACTTTTTTCTCTGCAGTGTCAGAGGCTGAGGGGTAATCTTAGAGGTCTATAAAATAATGAGGGGCAGAAATCAGCTCGATAATGAACGTCTTTTCCCAAAGTAGGGGAATCTAAAACTAGAGGGCATAGGTTTAAAGTGAGAGGGGAGAGGATCCAGAGAGGCAATTTTTTCACAAAGGGTGGTGAGTGTTTGGAACAAGCTGTCAAAGGTCGTAGTAGAGGTGGGTACAATTTTGTCTTTCAAAAAGCGTTTAGACAGTTACGTAGATACGATGGGTATAGAAGGATTAGCTTACTGTTTTAAAAAAAAGTGTGTGGACAAGTTAGGCTGAAGGCCTGTTTCCATGCTGTAAACCTCTGTGATTGTACTTGTGACACACTCTCATTGAAGTTCATTTATTTGTTAGTATCAGAGCTCTGAGGGAGGGTCAGCTAGACTCGAAACAATGGTTCTATTTTCTCTCCACAGATGTGTCAGACCTGCTGAGATTTTCCAGCATTTTCTGTTTTTGTTTCAGTTTAATGCGAGGTAGGTCCAGTCAAAAGTCTGACAGCAGCAGGGAAGAAGCTGTTCTTGAGTCAGTTTGTACGTGACCTGAGACTAAAGTATCTTTTTCCAAAGGAAGGTGGAAGAGAGAATGTCTGGGGTGTGTGGGAGGTCCTTGATTGTGTTGGCTTCTTTTCCCCGAGGCAGCGGGAAGTGTAGACAGAGTCAATGGATGGGAGGCTGGTTTGCGTGATGGGACTGGGCTACATTCACCACCCTGTTGTAGTCTCTTGCGGTCTTGGGCAGAGCAGGAGACCATACCAAGCTGTGATACAACCAGAAAGAATACTTTCTATGGGGCATCTGTAAAAGTTGTTGAAAGTTGTAGCGGACATGCCAAATTTCCTTAGTCTTCTGAGAAAGTAGAGGCTTTGGTGGGGTTTTCTTAACAATAGTGTCGGCATGGGGGGGACCAGGACAGGTTGTTGGTGATCTGGACACCTAAAAACTTGAAGATTTCGACCCTTGTTACTTCATCCCTGTTGATGTAGACAGGGGCATGTTCTCCTTTACACTTCCGGAAGTTGATGATAATCTCCTTTGTCGTGTTGACATTGAGGGAGAGATTATTGTCGCTGCACCAGTTCACCAGATTCTCCATCTCATTCCTGTACTCTGTCTCGTCATTGTTTGAGATCCGACCCACTACGGTGGTGTCATCAGCAAACTGGAAAATGGAATTGGAGGGGAATTTGGCCGCACAGTCAGAGGTGTATAAGGAGTATAATGGCGGGGGGGTGCTGAGAATACAACCTTGTGAGGCACCGGTGTTAAGGATGATCGTGGGGGGGTGTTGTTGCCTATCCTTACAGATTGTGATCTGTTGAGTTTGGAAGTTCAGGGTACAATTGCAGAGGGAGGTGCCAATGTTACCATTGGCCACACGCTTCAGCAGATCCAGTGTTATTGCTGGTCACATTCTCACAGGGGGAAGCACTGTCCTCTCGCCAGGAACTAATTAACTGTGGAGGGTTTAATCTGTCACACTTCAAAGCCTTCAGCTGATGGAGAGTGTTTCTTTGCGTCAGTCTGTCCCAGTTAGATGTCAGCGAGGGGAACCTTTGACGCACATTGAAATGTAGATTGCATTGTGCGAGGGAGAAAGCTGGGGGAGGTGGGGTGGTGGGGGCGGCTGTGTCAGAATGGATAGCGCACTCCCTCACCTCTCTGATGTAGCGGGTTCAAGTCCCACTCCAGAGTCCTGCTCACATTACTGTGGGGGCTGACGCACTTTCTTAATGTGCCCCCTCCCCGGCCGCTCGCAAGGCGGTGGGTAATCCACACGGTGAGGTGGTGAAAATAAAACCAATCGACAAGCTTGTTCACGTGTTGAGACGAGTAGGACAGCAACAAAGCAAAATTGAGCAGAAGGTTTCTCCCTGGGTGGGTCCACACTGCTGAAGGTTGACAAATTTATATTTGTTTGTGTCACAAGGCTTACATTAACGCCGCAATGAAGTTACTGTGGTCACACCCCAGCATCTATTTGGGTCCACTGAGGGAGAATGTAGCATGGCCAATGCACCCTAATCAGCACGTCTTTTGGATTGTGGGAGGAAACCCACGCAGACACGGGGAGAATGTGCTATTCCTCACAGACAGTGACCCAAGCCGGGAATCGAACTTGGGACTATGGTGCTGTGAGGTGGCCAGTGCTGTGTCACCCTGCCGCCTCCTGTACGCTATTAACCCAGGTCCAGTCTGCCATCTCAGAGACACTAACAGTCCCGTGGCATCGGCTTGAAGACGAACAGTGGAATTTCTCCTGGGTCAGTCAGTCAGCGTCAGTATGTCAGAAAGTACCTGTTTGTTACCAGGTTTGTGTGGAATCTTGCTATGTACAGAGTAGCTGCTGTGTTTCCGATGCTACAGCAGTGGCTAGATTTCAATTGGCTAACCCAAACCCCCCACTTGACAAGTCATATTGGGGCGGGCAGGGCAGCACAGTGGGTTAGTGCTGGTGCCTGACTGCGCCAGGGACCCGGGTTCGATTCCAGTCTCAGGTCACTGTCTACTTGGAGTCTGCACCTTCTCCCCGTGTCTGCATGGGTTTCCACCCACAGTCCAAAGATGTGCAGGTTCGGTGGTTTGCTACCATCAGATTTTTGAATGGACCTACCTCGCATTAAGTTGATCCTTCTCTATACCCCTCGCTGTGACTGTAACACTACATTCTGCACCCTCTCCTTCTCTGAACAGTATGCTTTGTCTAGTGTGCAAGAAACAATACTTTTCACTGTATTCCAAGACGTGGCAATAAATCAGATCAAATGGCTAATCCACCTAATGTACACATCTTTAAACACTAAGGGGCAATTTAGCATGGCCAATCCACCCTAACCTGCACATCTTTGGACACTAAGGGACAATTTAGCACGGCCAATCCACCCTAACCCGCACATCTTTGGACACTAAGGGACAATTTAGCACGGCCAATCCACCCTAACCTACACATCTTTGGACACTAAGGGACAATTTAGCACGGCCAATCCACCCTAACCTACACCCTTTGGACACTAAGGGACAATTTAGCACGGCCAATCCACCATAACCTGCACATCTTTGGACACTAAGGGACAATTTAGCACGGCCAATCCACCCTAACCTGCACATCTTTGGACACTAAGGGACAATTTAGCACGGCCAATCCACCCTAACCTGCACATCTTTGGACACTAAGGGACAAATTAGCATGGCCAATCCACCCTAACCTGCACATCTTTGGACACTAAGGGACAATTTAGCACGGCCAATCCACCCTAACCTGCACATCTTTGGACACTAAGGGACAATTTAGCACGGCCAATCCACCTCACTCCCACATCTTTCAGACTGTGGGAGGAAACGTACGCAGAAGAGGGGAGAATGTGCACACTGACCCAAGCCGGCTCCCCAGCGCGCCGTGCTGCTCTTCTGTGCTGTCTGAATAATAATAGGAATCTCTTTGCACTGTGAAGGAAGCTACCTGACATGATCTCAGTAATTGATTGTATTTTTTCTCCCCCTCCTCCACTGGCCGAGCAGGATGATTTTGATGTGGAACTGATGGTGACATTGGCGTCCTGCCTTGTCGAACTGTTCAAGGGACACTTCCGGGGCGAGGTCCTTCCAGAGGACATCACAGAGGAGTGAGTAATGACTGGAGCGACGGGTATTTATCCTGGGCTGCAGTATCCGCCACTCCCTGTTGTGCTGCCAGGTGACTGACTGACTGCCTGGGAACAGAGACTGAGAATGAGCAGGAAATCGAGAGGATAATGAATGGGATTCACTCCATGACCAGCACCTGTACAGAACCAGCTGACCAGCCTTGCAGCGGCTGGGGAATGACCTATCCCCTTCGCAGCCAGTGCCTGCCACCCTTCCCCTCATGGCCAGGCCTTCAGCACCGACTCTCCCCCAGTGCGGCTCTCCCTTGGCGTCGACCCTCCCCCAGTGCGGCGCTCCCTCGGCACCGACCCTCCCCGCAGTGCGGCGCTCCCTCGGCACCGACCCTCCCTGCAGTGCGGCGCTCCCTCAGCACCGACTCTCCCACAGTGTGGTGCTCTCTCGGCACCGACCCTCCCCGCAGTGCGGCGCTCTCTCGGCACCGACCCTCCCCGCAGTGCGGCGCTCCCTCGGCACCGACCCCCCCGCAGTGCGGCGCTCCCTCGGCACCGCCCCCCCCGCAGTGCGGCGCTCCCTCGGCACCGACCCCCCCGCAGTGCGGCGCTCCCTCGGCACCGACCCCCCCGCAGTGCGGCGCTCCCTCGGCACCGACCCCCCCGCAGTGCGGCGCTCCCTCGGCACCGACCCTCCCCGCAGTGCGGCGCTCCCTCGGCACCGACCCTCCCCGCAGTGCGGCGCTCCTCGGCACCGACCTCCCCGCAGTGCGGCGCTCCCTCGGCACGACCCTCCCGCAGTGCGGCGCTCCCTCGGCACCGGACCTCCCCGCAGTGCGGCGCTCCCTCGCACCGACCTCCCCGCAGTGCGGCGCTCCCTCGGCACGACCTCCCCGCAGTGCGGCGCTCCCTCGGCACCGACCCTCCCCGCAGTGCGGCGCTCCCTCGGCACCGACCCTCCCGCAGTGCGGCGCTCCTCGGCACCGACCCTCCCCGCAGTGCGGCGCTCCCTCGCACCGACCCTCCCGCAGTGCGGCGCTCCCTCGGCCACGACCCTCCCCGCAGTGCGGCGCTCCCTCGGCACCGACCCTCCCCGCAGTGCGGCGCTCCCTCGCACCGACCCTCCCCGCAGTGCGGCGCTCCCTCGGCACCGACCCTCCCCGCAGTGCGGCGCTCCCTCGGCACCGACCCTCCCCGCAGTGCGGCGCTCCCTCGGCACCGACCCTCCCCGCAGTGCGGCGCTCCCTCGGCACCGACCCTCCCCGCAGTGCGGCGCTCCCTCGGCACCGACCCTCCCCGCAGTGCGGCGCTCCCTCGGCACCGACCCTCCCCGCAGTCTCTGAGGTTCTTGCTGGCAGCCCCTAATACTTTGTCTTGTTTCTTTATGTGATGATGTATGTTATAACTTGTTGAAGCTTTACTATGTTTAGTTGTACAGTTGATTGATATACAGCCTGTTAACTGGATATTTTGCAGATCGCTGGAGGAGTCAGTGGGGAAACCTCTTTATGTTACATTCAGGTAGGTAAAGGAGCCGTATCTGCAGCTCGTGTGGATATCATATCATCCATAAGCCCTGTTTGATCTGCAGGAACCAGGAGTGATAGCGAAACATCCCGTTATTTCTCTCATTTACAGGAACTTGTGTCAGATGCAAGAAGATAACAGCAGCTTCTCATTGCTCCTGGAGTTGTTATCTGAGTTATACCAGAAGCAGCCCAAGATCGGTTACCACCTCCTCTACTACCTGCGAGCGAGGTAGGAGTTCCTATCAGCTCCCTCTACACTGTCCCCCCCATCAAACACTCCCAGGACAGGGGTACAGCATGGGGTTAGATACAGAGTAAAGCTCCCTCTTCACTGTCCCCGATCAAACACTCCCAGGACAAGTACAGCACGGGGATAAATACAGAATAAAGCTCCCTCTACACTGTCCCCCATCAAACACTCCCAGGACAGGTACAGCACGGGGTTAGATACAGAGTAAAGCTCTCTCTCCACTGTCCCCCATCAATCACTCCCAGGACAGGTACAGCACGGGGTTAGATACAGAGTAAAGCTCTCTCTACACTGTCCCCCATCAAACACTCCCAGGACAGGTACAGCACGGGGTTAGATACAGAGTAAAGCTCCCTCTACACTGTCCCCCCATCAAACACTCCCAGGACAGGTACAGCACGGGGTTAGATACAGAGTAAAGCTCCCTCTACACTGTTCCCCATCAAACACTCCCAGGACAGGTACAGCACGGGGTTAGATACAGAGTAAAGCTCCCTCTACACTGTCCCCCATCAAACACTCCCAGGACAGGTACAGCACGGGGTTAGATACAGAGTAAAGCTCCCTCTACGCTGTCCCCCCATCAAACACTCCCAGGACAGGTACAGCACGGGGTTAGATACAGAGTAAAGCTCCCTCTACACTGTCCCCCCATCAAACACTCCACGGTAACATTTTATCATGGCTACATTGTGTTGGTGTGGTCTTTGAGTGAGGCTGGCGACAGTTGGGTGCGGGTGGGCTGGGGTACACTGTGAAGTGGATTGAAAGCAATTGAACAAATCGTTGCTGTGGGTTCTGCAGCTTGTAGTACGTTCAGCAAGAGAATGAGTGAGGAGAGTGTATTAACCACCTCCACATCCCATTCATTTCCGTCATGGCTCCACTTGTTCCTTTCAGTAAAGCAGCATCGGGGAAGATGAGGCTGTACGAGTCCTTCGCTCAGGCGACACAGCTCGGGGACCTTCACACCTGTCTGATGATGGATATGAAAGCCTGCCAGGAGGATGATATCCGGTTGCTCTGTTACCTCACCCCAACCATCTACACGTCGGTAAGGCCACGCTGCACTCAACTGCTGGGTCTGTGTTTTACTGGATGGCATTCGTTCCTCTGAGTGTACTCAAGCCCCCAGTCAACAGATTCAGACTCAAATTACAGACCAAAATTCCCTTGGTCAGTGCTGAGGGAGCACCTGGGATTGTTGTCGGTGCAGACTCGATGGGCCAAATGGCTGCCTCCTGTACTGTAGGAATTGTAGGATCCTGTGAAAATCTGGGATTGAGACTTCGTCTCAGTTACAGCGACCATGAGAACTATCGTCAATTGTCATTCTTTTAAGAAAACCCATCTGGTTTACTAATCCCTGCCATCCTTACCCTGGTCTGACCTACATGTGACTGCAAGAGCCACAGCAATGCAAAAGAGCAAAACAGCACGGGAAACAGGCCCTTCGGCCCCTCTCTGAGATGGTAGGGAAGGCATTTTGTCCAAGAGGTAATTTAGTCTCCAATGACTCGGAGTTGCACAGAAGCTAGTTTTCCAGGGACAGCGGCATAATAAGCCTTGCTGTTCAGGAGCTGTGTTGTACCTGCTGGTTGCCTGTGGTGTGTGTGTGTGGGTGAGTCAGGGGACTTGGGGAGCGTCTGAATTAGCCTGGTGCAGGTTTGTAAGGGCGTGGAATCTGGCTGTGAAGTGAGCAATTCCCTGCCCAGATGAGGCTCCCTCATTGAATGTTTTTAAGACAAGGGTAGATAGATTTTGGAACAGTAAAGGAATTAAGGGTTATGGTGAGCAGGAGGGTAAGTGGAGCTGAGTCCACAAAAAGATCAGCCATGATCATATTGAATGGCGGAGCAGGCTCGAGGGGCCGGATAGCCCACTCCTGCTCCTAATTCTTATGTTCTTAGCAGGAACTGCCATCTCTCTCTGACCCCAGCCACACTCAAAGAAAGTGGCTCCAGGCAATTTCAGTAAGAAATACAAGACAAACTTTTAAAGTTTATTTATTAGTCACAAGTAAGGCTTACATTAACACTGCAATGAAGTTACTGTGAAATTCCCCCAGTCGCCCCCAGTCCAGCACCTGTTCGGGTCAATGCATCCTAACAGTGGGAGTGGGAGTCTTTCGGACAGTGGGAGGAAACCGGAGCACCAGGAGGAAACCCACACAGACACGGGGAGAATGTGCAGACTCAAGCTGGGAATCGAACCTGAGTCTCTGGTGTTGTGAAGCAGCAGTGCGAACCCACTGTGCCACCATGCCATCTAACCAGTGTCCTTTGACATTCAATGGTATTACCATTGCTGAATCCCCCACTATCAACATTTTCCTTGTTAGCATTGACTAGAAACTCAACTGGACTCGGCACATAAATACGGTGGCTCCCAGAATTGGTCTAGGGCTGGGAATACTGCGGTGAGTAACTCACCTTCTAATTCCCCACAGTTTGTTCACCATCTGCAAGGCAAAGGTCAGAAAGACACTCTACCCGTGGGAGCGAGTCCCACACTAACCCACCCCCCCCAACTCCGCTTGAGAGCAAGTCTCATGCTCTTCCCCACCGCACCAACCCCACAACCACCATCTCCTTCTTCCCCAGTCCCCATGGGAGCAAGTCCTACATTCTCCCCCCACTCCCCCAGTGTGACAGTGAGTCCCACGTTCTCAGCCACTCCCTTCCGTGAGAATGAGTATTGTGTTTTCCCCCTGCTCCCTCACCGTGGGAGCGAGTCCCACGTTCTGCCCCCACTCCCCTCTGTGAGAGCGAGTCCCATGTTCTCCCTTCACTCCTCATGAGAGCGAGTCCCACGTTCTGCTCCCGCTCCCCTCTGTGAGAGCGAGTCCCACGTTCTCCCTTCACTCCTCATGAGAGTGAGTCGCACGTTCTGCTCCCGCTCCCCTCTGTGACAGTGAGTCCCACGTTCTGCCCCCACTCCCCTCTGTGAGAGCGAGTCCCATGTTCTCCCTTCACTCCTCATGAGAGCGAGTCCCACGTTCTGCCCCCACTCCCCTCTGTGAGAGCGAGTCCCATGTTCTCCCTTCACTCCTCATGAGAGTGAGTCGCACGTTCTGCTCCCGCTCCCCTCTGTGAGAGCGAGTCCCACGTTCTCCCTTCACTCCTCATGAGAGTGAGTCCCACGTTCTGCCCCCACTCCCCTCTGTGAGAGTGAGTCCCACGTTCTGCCCCCACTCCCCTCTGTGAGAGCGAGTCCCATGTTCTCCCTTCACTCCTCATGAGAGCGAGTCCCACGTTCTGCCCCCACTCCCCTCTGTGAGAGCGAGTCCCACGTTCTCCCTTCACTCCTCATGAGAGTGAGTCGCACGTTCTGCTCCCGCTCCCCTCTGTGAGAGCGAGTCCCACGTTCTCCCTTCACTCCTCATGAGAGTGAGTCCCACGTTCTGCCCCCACTCCCCTCTGTGAGAGCGAGTCCCATGTTCTCCCTTCACTCCTCGTGAGAGTGAGTCGCACGTTCTGCTCCCGCTCCCCTCTGTGAGAGTGAGTCCCACGTTCTCCCTTCACTCCTCATGAGAGAGTCCCACATGTTCCTCCCGAAATTTCTCCTGAATTTCTCCGATCAGATTTGTTTGTGACGATCGTTTATTGATGGCTCCCCTAACTCTTCTCCAAAACGAAAGTCGACATCATCTCTGCTCCCAACCTTCTGGAACCTGACAACCACCTAAAATATGGCACAGCAAGACCATTGATTTCCTCTGTCCCCCCACCACCCCCACCTTTTTCCCCTCCCCCACACAAGGGTACTCCCCTTTACCACCCCGCCCAAGTTAAAAAAGCTAATGAATAATATATTAAGGAGACAGCAGGGCAAAGCGTCATGGGGCAACAAGAGTTGGGTGTGAGCTGGAAGGGAAGTGGCAGAGCGCAAAGAAAAGGGACATGTCCTCTCTCTGTCTAACTCTATAAACCTAACAAAGATTGTACTCTTCCCCAAAGACCACCCCAGCTTATTCCTCAGTCTCCCCAGAGGAAGGATTTCCAAGCTGTCCAGCTGTTACAGGGCTGATACCTTCAGGTGAAGTACCTTCACAGACAAAGTTGGAGTGTTTGAGCTTTGATTGATCTGAGTGGAGTTCCAATCTAACCTGGGGGTGCGAATGTAGGAGGGATTAGTGAGAGAGCGCATAATGATGAAACTTCTCCCATTTCAGTTCCCAGATGAGACTTTGCGAAGCAGCGAACTCCTCAACATGATCGTAGCTGTTATCGACTCGGCTCAGGTCAGTCCCAGGCTGGCGTTGGCGGGGGGGGGGGGCTGCGCCTCACGGCAGGGGGTGGGGAGCCTCGTGGGTGGGGGCTCGTGTTTGTTCCACTGTTTCTCTTTCTCGCCTACAGCAAAACCCGTCTCTAAAGCGTCAGCCCCAACCCCTCTTTTTGCCCACTCCCTCAGGGGAAGTAATTTTCTCACTGAAACTTACAGAATACTGAGAGGCCTAGATAGGATGGACGCAGGGAAACTGCCTCCGTTAGTTAGAGAGACTGGGATCCGACAGACCTGTACCCCAGTGTTATACAGCGACAGACCCGTCCCCACCAGTACTGTACCCCAGTGTTATACAGCGACAGACCCGTCCCCACCGGTACTGTACCCCGGTGTTATACAGAGACAGACCCGTCCCCACCAGTACTGTACCCCAGTGTTATACAGCGACAGACCCGTCCCCACCAGTACTGTACCCCAGTGTTATACAGAGACAGACCCGTCCCCACCAGTACTGTACCCCAGTGTTATACAGCGACAGACCCGTCCCCACCAGTACTGTACCCCAGTGTTATACAGCGACAGACCCGTCCCCACCAGTACTGTACCCCAGTGTTATACAGTGACAGACCCATCCCCACCAGTACTGTACCCAGTGTTATACAGTGACAGACCGTCCCACCAGTACCGTACCCCAGTGTTATACAGTGACAGACCCGTCCCCACACTCATACCGTACCCCAGTGTTATACAGTGACAGACCCGTCCCCACCAGTACTGTACCCCAGTGTTATACAGTGACAGACCCGTCCCCACCAGTACTGTACCCCAGTGTTATACAGTGACAGACCCGTCCCCACCAGTACTGTACCCCAGTGTTATACAGTGACAGACCCGTCCCCACCAGTACTGTACCCCAGTGTTATACAGTGACAGACCCGTCCCCACCAGTACTGTACCCCAGTGTTATACAGAGACAGACCCGTCCCCACCAGTACTGTACCCCAGTGTTACACAGAGACAGACCCGTCCCCACCAGTACTGTACCCCAGTGTTATACAGCGACAGACTGTCCCCACCAGTACTGTACCCCAGTGTTATACAGCGACAGACTGTCCCCACCAATACTGTACCCCAGTGTTATACAGCGACAGACCCGTCCCCACCAGTACTGTACCCCGGTGTTATACAGTGACAGACCCGTCCCCACCAGTACTGTACCCCGGTGTTATACAGTGACAGACCCGTCCCCACCAGTACTGTACCCCGGTGTTGTAAGTGACAGACCCGTCCCCACCAGTACTGTACCGTGGTGTTATACAGCGACAGATCCGAGCCCACCTGTAACCTGGAGTGATGTGATGCCACAACAATGGGACTTTGAGCTGATATCCTGACCTACCCTGACAGCTCAGTGTGAAAGATCCCGCAGAGCTCCTTGGTGAGGTATTTCATATTTGTCCCCTCAGCGAGTCGAGGAGAAATTGTTGCTTTGGGGGCGTGGGTGTGGGTCGTACTATTTGCACGGAGGCTGCTGCTTTACTCAAGTTCTTGTGTTTAAAAAAAAAGCCTGCCTTGTACATCTCCTTTAAACTTTGCACCTTAAACCTGTGCCCCGTTAATAATTGACCCTTCCACTCTGGGGGAAAAAGCTTCTGACTATCTACTCTGTCCGTGTCCCTCAGTCTTGTCGACTTCTATCAGGTCACCCTTCAACCTGTGTCGTTCCAGTGAGAACAAACCAAGTTTCTCCAACCTCTCTTCATAGCTATATCCCTCCATGACAGGCAACATCCTGGTAAATCTTTTCCCCAAAGCCTACACGTCCTTCTACTAGTGGAAACATTTTCTCCATGTGCACTGTATCCAGGCCTCATAGTATCTTGTAAGTTTCAATAAGAACCACCCCCCTCATTCTTCTAAACTCTGAGTGCAGACCCAGAATCTCACTGTTCCTGATTTGACAAGCTCCTCATTCCAGGGATCGTTCTTGTGAACCTCCTCTGGATCCTTCCCGAGGCCAGCACATCCTCCTCAAGATACGGATTTGAGGAGCACCGCTGCCCGTCTGGATTTTCCCTGGCTTCTCCAATTTGCGTTGGATGCTGAGAGGCACTGAAGGGGTTAAATGCAAATATCACAGAGGCTCAGCTTAGCAAACCTGTCAGATCTGTCTGCATAGCAATGAGTGAGAGCACAGTGCTATGCTATAAAATACTTAATTAGCTGCTTGATAGCTGGCGAGGGCAGAGGTGGGCTGTTATTTCTCTCTGACAGGCAACTCAGTTTTTCTACTTCAAAATCCCTTTCTCTGCCCGTCTTCCTTTCATTAACCCACCCCTACCGCAAGCGTCCAGTGCCCAATACAAAATGCAGCCTTCTCCGTCACGGGCCTCGGCTTGGAAATCCCACTCTGTCACAAGAAAACGCGCCTGCCTCAGCTGCTGCCTCTCTCTCTCTGTTCAGCCCCGGTGTTGCTGGTCGTATCAGCAGCCCAGGCCAACGGGTTAACGCACTCCCTCAGTGACAGGGACCCAGGTTCAATTCCTGGCTTGAGTCACTATCTGTGCAGAGTCTGCACATTCTTCTTGTGTCTGATTGGGTTTCCTCCGGGCACTCCGGTTTCCTCCCAAAGATCATAGTAATCATAATGCAGAAAGAAGCCATTCGGCCCATCGAGTCTACACGGACCATAATCCCACCTAGGCCCTATCCCCACGTCCCTACACATTTACCCACTAATCCCTCTAACCTATGCATTTCAGGATATTAAGGAGCAATTGTAGCATGGCCAATCAACCTAACCTGCACATCTTTGGACTGTGGGGGGAAACCGGAGGAAACCCATGCAGACACAAGGAGAATGTACAGTGACACAGACAGTGACCCAAGCTGGGAATCGAACCCAGGTTCCTGCAGCTGTGAAACAACAGAGTTAACCCACTGTGCTACCATGCCACCCACATGTGTGGGTTAGGTGGATTGGCCATGCTAAATCGACCCTTAGTGTCCAAAGATAGTGGATTAACCATGGGAAATGTGTGGGGGTTACAGGATAGGGCAAACCCCTGATGGGCCGAATGGCCGCCTTGTGGCGTTCTATGGATTGAGGTATGTCGGACTGTGTAACTCTGAGCCTCCCTTCGTCTCACCCTCCTCTGATAGTGAGTGTCGTGTTTCTCACTGACTCGCCCAGCGAGGTTCCCAGAACGATGGTCAGGTAAATCCCAGAAACCAGCAATGAGCTGGAATCATATCAACAGCCTCTCCTCCAAATGAGTTTGTCCAGTACCCTTACTGAAGGGAATGTATTAAAATTCTTGGCACCTTTGGCTATCAGGATTAAAAGTCTTGAAAAGCCTTTTGAAAATTTGAACAGGAATGTGAAGTGGCTGGGAACTAATTTGGAAGCAACTCTCTCCCCCAAAAGAGGGTGGGAGCAGACAGTCTTGGAATATTTCTGAGGCAGAGTGAGATAGATTCTCGATTAATGTGGAGGGGTGGGGAAGTAGTGAAAGGTTATGGGGGTAAAAGGTTACCTGAGGTCAGTGGGAACGTGGGGTTGAGGTTACAGCCTCTCAGTGCCAGGGGCCCGGGTTCAATTCCCGGCCTCAGGTCACTGTCTGTACGGAGTCTGCACATTGTCTCCGGGTGCTCTGATTTCCTCCCATACCTTGAAACACAAGAGTGCATTGGTCGTGCTAAATTCTCCCTCAGCGTAACCCGAATGGGCGCCAGAGTTTGGTGACGAGGGGATTTTCACAGGAATTTCATTGCAGTGTTAATATAAGCCTACTTGTGATACTAATAAATAAATTTCACCAGTCGGGTGCACCATGGTCTGAGTGAATGGGAGAGCAAGCAGGGCTCGAAGGGCCAAATGGCCTGGTCCGAATTCAGACGTTCGTACGACATGAGTAATATTTCTGTGCTAGTTGTAAATCTCAGGACCTTATGAGGAATGGATCATTGCTGGCTCTGTGACATTGTCAATTCTAGCAGCTGTGTATTTAAACCTCACTGTTCATCACTCAGTTATACTGAGATCTCGCTCTGACCGTCACAGCCTCAGTTCCAAGATTCTATCTCCAGTTGACAGCAGAGATACAGGGCATTTGGTCTCCCCAACTCCCCCCGTGGGAGCCAGTCCTACATTCTCACCCTCTCCTTGTGGGAGCGAGTCCCACGTTCACTTTGGCTCTGGTGCCTGTTCGGGTACACTGAGGGAGAAATTTAGCACCCTAACCAGCGCGTCTTTCAGAGTGTGGGGGGAAACCCACGCAGACACAGGGAGGACGTGTAGACTCCACACAGACAGTGACCCAACTCGGGGATTGAACCCCGGTCCCTGGCGTTGTGAGGTGGCAGTGCTAACACTCCGATGCACAGTACTTTTCATTGCATCCTAATACACATGACAATAAGGGATGAAATTAAGCTTGGGTCGTAACATTAAATGAAAGGTGCTGCTTGTTTCTGTTGCAGCTTCAGGAGCTGGTCTGTCACATCATGATGGGGAACCTGGTCATGTTTCGTAAGGATTCCGTTCTCAATATCTTGAGTAAGTCTTCTCCCACTCTTTTTTTTTATTATTTATTTGAGTGAGCGTGGGAGAAGCAGTACGTGACAGATTGGCCGCGTTCTTGCTCCAGTCCACTCGGGAGGTGAGGAGCTGGGCTGAAGCCACTGTGCAGTGCTGAAGGAGTGCCACGCTGCTGTTGGGGCTGAGATGTGTTGGTGAGGCTGGTGGTCGAGCTGAGGGGTCGAGGTCTCTCTGCCTCTATGAAGAGGGGACCAGGCCCTTCCCTGCTGCCCTGGTTTGATATTTAGCCCACGCCACGTGGACAGCGGATGCTGGGAGCGTCTGGGGAGGGGGAAACCGGAGTTAGTCTTCCGGGTGACCCTTCATCACAAAGCACTTGGGATACTGTTTAACATTTTCCCCCTAGCTGGAGGAATTACCCTGCTCCCCAAACAAACAACAGCTCATCTGCTGCGGATGGGATGTTTCTGTGAGCCAGTTCGCTTATTCTGCCATCTCATACCTCCCAATCTCCCCTTCCCTTCCCTTCCTTTCCCTTCTCCTCCCCCCCCCACACCCCTCTTCTCTCTTTCCCCCCCCCACCCCCTCGTTCTCTTCTTCCCACCCCCCACCTCCTCGTTCTCCTCTTCCCCCCCCCACCCCTCCTTCTCCTCTTCCCCCCCCCCACCCCTCTTCTCCTCTTCCCCCCCCCCCCCCTCCTCCCTACTCCCTCCTCTTCCCCACCCCTCCTTCTTCCCCTTTCTCCTTCTTCACCCGTTTTTCACCCCCCCCACCCACCTCCTTCTCCTCCTTCCCCACCCCCCCCCTCTTTCCCCTTCCCCCCCCCACCCCTCCTTCTCCTCTCCCCCCCCCCCAATCCTCCCCCCCCCCACCCCTCCTTCTCCTCTTCCCCCCCCACCCCCCACCCCCCTTCCCCCCCCATTCTCCCTCCCCCCCCCCACCCCTCCTCTCCCCCCCCCACCCCTCCTTCTCCTCTTCCCCCCCCCCCACACCCTCCTTCTCCTCTCCCCCCCCAACCCTCCTTCTCCTCTTCCCCCCCCCACCCCTCCTTCTCCTCTTCCCCCCCCACCCCCTCTCCTCTCCCCCCCACCCCTCCTTCTCCTCTTCCCCCCACCCCCTCCTTCTCCTCTTCCCCCCCCCCCTCCTTCTCCTCTTCCCCCCCCCCCCCCTTCCCCTCCTCTTCTCCCCCCCACCCATCCTTCTCCTCTCCTCCCCCCCCCACCCCTCTTCCCCTCCCCCCACCCCTCCTTCTCCCCCCCACCCCTCCTTCTCCTCTTCCCTCCCCCCCCGCCCCTCTCCTTCCCTCTCCTCCCCCCCACCCCTCCTTCTCCTCCCTTCCCTCCCCCCACCCCTCCTTCTCCTCTCCCCCCCCCCCTCCCCCCTCCCCACCCCTCCTTCTCCTCTCCCCTCCCACCCCTTCTCCTCCCCCCCCCCCCCCTCCTCTCCTCCCCCCCCCCACCCCTTTTCTCCTCCCCCCCCCCCCCCCTCCTTCCCTCTTCCCCCCCCCCACCCCTCCTTCTCCTCTTCCCCCCCCCCCACCCCCCTTCTCCTCTTCCCCCCCCCCCCACCCCTCCCCCCTCCCCTCACCTTCCCCTCCCCCAACCCTCACCCCTCACCCCTCTCCCAGGAGTCAGGCTTCTGTGTGCCTTGACCCTGGTCTCTGTCGCGCCCGACAAATGCTAGTGAACTTGCCGGGGGTTTGGCTTGAGTGGACGGAAGTTGGGGGGGGGGGGGGGGGTGGGAGGTGGAACTGTACACAAAAGACTGAGTGACAGTGGAGGATGGGAGAGGATTGGCAAATAGCTCGAGATCCAGGAGGTAAAATTGCCCTTGCGTCACCGTGGTAACGGCTGCCAGATTTTCTTTCAGTCGATGACATTGTGTGGTTTGTCAGCTGAGCAGGAAATGAACCCTCCCCGCTGAGACACAGGGAGGACGTCTGAGCGAATCTTGAACTCGGCGTGGTGGCGGGTTGCTGTGACTCTCTGCCTGTGACCGGGCCACCATGACTAAGCAGCCGGGAAGGCCACAATAAGATCGAGACGGTCTTTTTCATTGCCGCCTTATCATCACCGCTGCAGTCCAGCAATCTCTGGAGCACTGAGAGCGCCGGCCAGATCCAGGAGATAGCAGCCGAGAGTTATTCATAACCAAACCCCTTTCTTTCCTGTTATCTCCAGCCCTTTCGTTATCTCAGAGACAAATTAAACACAAGGTTCCTGCTTTTGCCACCTTTTCAGCAGTGCTTCTTAACACTTGTCCAGACTTCCAGCCCCTCTGTTAGGTTCTTTTAGAACCCCTAGATGCAGGAGGAGGCCGTTCAGCCCATTGAGTTTGCACTGACCCTTTGACAATATCTTAACCAAGCCCTCTGCCCATAACCCCACACACTTCCCATGGCTAATTCATCTATCCTGCACGGAGGGGCATGGCCAGTCCACCTAACCCTACACATCAAAACTTGGCATCAAACCCTAAGGCGCAGTGGTTAGTACTGCTGCCTCGTAGCACCAGGGACCTGGTATCAACGTGTCTGCGTCAGTTTCCTCCCACATGAGATGTACAGGTTAGGTGGATTGGCCATGCTAAATCAATCCTTAATGTCAGGGGGACTGGCAGGGTAAAGATGAGGTTACAGGGATAGGGCCTGGATGGGACTGTGGTCGGTGCAGACCCGAATGGCCTCCTTCTGCACTGTAGGAATTTCTACGATTCGAGTTCTGGACTCCCATGTCGAAAACATTCTGAATCCACCCTATCTAGCCCTGTATGAATTTTATCACTTTTCTACGAGACCCCTCTCTTCTAAACTCCAGTGAATATAATCCTAACTGACTCAGTCTCTCCTTGTTGGAACAACAAGCAAAGGTGTTTTCTAATTGTGAGAAGCTCGCTGCCTGTCTGTGGTGAGGAGGGAGGTTTATGAGGAGTTGGCCAGTCGGATATCCTTGAAGGTTGATTCATTGTGTTAGCGAGGCCACGCTTGCGGGTTGGACGGAGTCGCTGCAGAGGAGAGATGCTTCAGTCAGGTCTCGTTTCCAAGCCAGCCGGCAGGGAGAGCGAGTGTGCCTAGAGTTACTGATGAGAGGAAAAATTGGCAAGTTACCTTGTAGCTTTCGAGAACCTTAGATAGACCGCACTTTGGAATATAGTGTTCAATTCTGGTCACCGCACTACCAGAAGGATGTGGAGAGGGTAGAGAAAAGATTTACCAGGATGTTGCCTGGTATGGAGGGCATCAGCAATGAGGAGAGGTTGGAGAAACTTGGTTTGTTCTCACTGGAACGACGGAGGTTGAGGGGGGACCTGATAAAAATCTACAGGATTATGAGAGGCATGGACAGAGTGGATAGACAGAAGCTTAGAAAGTTAAAGTCTATTTATTAGTCACCACTAAGTTTTACATTAACACTGCAATGAAGTTGCTGTGAAAATCCACTAGTCTCCTCACTCCGGCGCCTGTTCAGCACCCTAACCAGCATGTCTTTCAGACTGTGGGAGGAAACCCATGCAGACACGGGGAGAACATGCAAACTCTGCACAGACAGTGACCTAAACTGGGAATCGAACCCGGGTCCCTGGCGCTGTGAGACAGCAGTGCTAACCCACTGTGTCACTGTGCTGCTAGGAATCGAACCCGGGTCCCTCGCGCTGTGAGACAGCAGTGCTAACCCACTGTGTCACCGTGCTGCTGGGAATCGAACCCGGGTCCCTGGCGCTGTGAGACAGCAGTGCTAACCCACTGTGTCACCGTGCTGCCGGGGAATCGAACCCGGGTCCCTGGCGCTGTGAGACAGCAGCGCTAACCCACTGTGTCACCGTGCTGCTGGGATCGAACCCGGGTCCCTGGCGCTGTGAGACAGCAGTGCTAACCCACTGTGTCACCGTGCTGCTGGGAATCGAACCCGGGTCCCTGGCGCTGTGAGACAGCAGTGCTAACCCACTGTGTCACCGTGCTGCTGGGGAATCGAACACGGGTCCCTGGCGCTGTGAGACAGCAGTGCTAACCCACTGTGTCACCGTGCTGCTGGAATTGAACCCAGACCCCTGGCGCTGTGAGACAGCAGCGCTAACCCACTGTGTCACCGTGCTGCTGGGGAATCGAACCCGGGTCCCTGGCGCTGTGAGACAGCAGTGCTAACCCACTGTGTCACCGTGCTGCTGGGGAATCGAACCCGGGTCCCTGGCGCTGTGAGACAGCAGTGCTAACCCACTGTGTCACCGTGCTGCTGGGGAATCGAACCCGGGTCCCTGGCGCTGTGAGACAGCAGCGCTAACTCACTGTGTCACCGTGCTGCTGGGGAATCGAACCTGGGTCCCTGGCGCTGTGAGACAGCAGCGCTAACTCACTGTGTCACCGTGCTGCTGGGGAATCGAACCCGGGTCCCTGGTGCTGAGAGACAGCAGTGCTAACCCACTGTGCTACTCCAAAGTTTTTTCCCAGGCTGGAAGTGTGAGGGGCAAGGTTTAAAGGGGATGTATGAGGCAAGTGTTTTCCACAGAGGGTGGTGGGTACCTGGGAAGTGGAGGTGGTAGTGGAAACAGATACGATAGTGAGTTTTAACTTGACAAATACGTGAACAGGGTGGGAATGAAAGGATATGAAGCCCGGAAGGCTTGGGGGTTTTAGTTCTGTCGGGCAGCATGGTCAGTGCAGGCTTGGAGGGAGCGAAGGGCCTGTTCCTGTGCTGTAATTTTCTTTGTTCTAAAAGCCTCAGGAAAATTCATGCCTTCGTCATATGGATATCCAGGCTTGAAGTGGGAGAGGGAGAGAGCGGGAAGGATCCGGTCTGGGGAGAGACGCAGCAGTTTTGGAATTGCGAGTGTTAATTGCGCTGACTCGTGAACGTACGAATCAGAAGCAGGCCGTTCAGCCCTTCTTGCCCTGCTCTTGCTCCTCCCCTCCTCTCCCCCCCTCCCCTCCCCTCCCCCAATGCCTCAGCATCTTGTGTGTTCAGCTCGAGGGACTGAATGGTCTCATCCTGTTCCTGTGCAACAGACGCAAGAGAGGGAGCTCAATCGCCTCCTGTTGCTGTGTAACAGGCTGGAGAGAGAGGGGCTGAATGGCCTCCTCCTGTTGCTGTGTAACAGGCTGGAGAGAGAGGGGCTGAATGGCCTCCTCCTGTTCCTGTGTAACAGGCTGGAGAGAGAGGGGCTGAATGGCCTCCTCCTGTTCCTGTGTAACAGGCTGGAGAGAGAGGGGCTGAATGGCCTCCTCCCGTTCCTGTGTAACAGGCTGGAGAGAGAGGGGCTGAATGGCCTCCTCCCGTTCCTGTGTAACAGGCTGGAGAGAGAGGGGCTGAATGGCCTCCTCCTGTTCCTGTGTAACAGGCTGGAGAGAGGGAGCTGGATCACCTCCTATTCCTGTGTAACAGGCTCTAGAGGGGCTGAATGGCCTCCTCCTGTTCCTGTGTAACAGGTCTGAAAGGGGGAGCTGGATTACACAGGAGGTGGTAATGCTTTTCCCCACCCCCCACGTCTGCTAACCTTGGCACTGCGTCTCCGTGTGGGATTTTATTCTGCTGGAATGACGGGATGATTTGTGTCTGGGTGTCACACTCTGGGTCAGACGCCGGAGATGTGAAGGGGTTTAATTTGACTGAAGCAAGCTGGAGTGTCGCACGCCTGTCTCACATATCAAGCTGTTGTCACAGGCGGAGTGATGGGTGCTCCTGCCTGGGGAAAGCAGTGAATGTTCTCATCACCCTGTGTCTGACCTTCGCCGTCTCCTTCAGTGGCAGCCTTGTCCCACACCACAGCCTCCCCCCGCCCTGGCGAGAGGGCGAGGCAGACAGCTGAATTGTTGGGGGGTGGTGGGGGGTGGGGGGGGTCACGGAGAGTAAACATCAGTGAGGAAAGGTTACAAGAATCCCTGCAGTGCAGAAAGGAGCCATTCAGCCCATCGAGTCAGCACTGACCGACTGTCCCAGCCAGGCCCTATCCCCATAACCATTTACCTTGCTAATCTCCCTGACGCAAGGGACAATTTAGCACAGCCAATCCCCCCTAACCTTGGAATGTGGGAGGAAACTGGAGCAAAAGATGTGTAGGTTAGGGCGGATTGGCCATGGTAAATTGTCCCTTAGTGTCAGGGGGATTAACAGAGTAAATACCTGGGTTATGGGCATCGGGCCTGGGTGGAATTCTTGTCAGTACAGGCTCAATGGGCTGAATGGCCTCCTGCACTGTAGGGATTCAATGAAGCAACGCTGAGGGGCTGTATGAGTACAGATCCGCGCTTGGATGTGTACGGGGATTGAGGAGGGGGGAGGTTGAGCAGGCATGTGGACACTCACTGCCGTGAATCACAGGCCCTTTGTATCATTGTGAACGACACTGTCAGAGGCAATAAAAGCAGTCCAGAGTAGCTGTGGCAGCGGGTTCCAACAGTTATTCTAATTGCAGCATTCATTCACACTGCCAGACACATAGGGTGAGAATTCATAATAATGTCAACCTTTAATTACTGGCTTAATGTCCGTGCTGTCTGCACAAGGCGCACCGTTCATTTCACTGTCTTCCTAATGGGGGAGCCAGGAGGATAACAGGCCATCCCGAAATACTGACCCTCTCTCACCTCCCCGGCATGCTCCCCTGGGATTTACTGGATTCAGTTAATCTAATCCCAGCAATGGGTTACACTCAAATTGACCGCATATCTGTCTCTCCAACATACGAGCTTCTCTCTCTCTCTCTCTCTCTCTCTCTCTCTCTCCCTCTCTCTCTTCCCCTCTCTCACTGACATTTCTCTCCCCCCCCCCTCCCTCCCCCTCTCTCTCTCTCTCTCTCCCCTCTCCCACCCCCCCTTTCCTCTCTCCCCTCTTCCCCCCCCCCCTTTTCTCTCTCTCCCACCTCCTTTCCTCTCTCCCCCTCTCTCTCTTTCCTTTCCTCTCCCCTCTCTCTCTCCCTCTCTCTCCCTCTCTCCTCTCTCTCTCTCTCCCCCTCTCCCAATGACTCTTCACCCCAGCAGGGATGATTTGCAGTTGTTTTCAGGAATGATTAGTTAGCAGGCAAGTTTATAAACTCTGCTGCTGACAGACGCTCTCGCCCTCTGGCAGACAGTGTCCTGCCTAACAAGTGTCCGGGACTGAGTTACAGTCTGTCGTTCAATCAGGGCCTGGGGTTTACCGGCGAGAGCCTCAGCTCGGGGTTCTTCAGTGATTACAGCAAAGTGTTTAATGAAATTCTGCTCTCTGGCATGTAACAGAAGGGACTATTTGCACGTTTGTGTGCAATCTCTGATTCAATACTGTGTCCTCAGCAACACTCCCTCCAGGCTGAACAGTAGCCCAGACTTACACTCCCCCGTTATAACCCACTTATGGGAGGCATAGTCTCCCATATGTCTTACAGCGCCAGGGACCTGGGTTCGATTCCCAGCAGCACGGTGACACAGTGGGTTAGCACTGCTGTCTCACAACACCAGGGACCCGGGTTCGATTCCCCAGCAGCACGGTGACACAGTGGGTTAGCACTGCTGTCTCACAACACCAGGGACCCGGGTTCGATGTGTGTGTTAAGTGGGGAGGGGGTGGGGGGTACAGGGGATTCAGGATATGTGAGGGAGGGTTCAGGAGGATTGGGGTGTGTGTGGGGGAGTACAGGCACTTCAGGATGTGTGTGTGAAGGGGGTACAGAGGATTTGGAGTATGTGAGGGGGGACGGTTCAGTAGGTTTGGGGTGTGTATGGGATGGGGGTACAGAGGATTTGGAGTATGTGAGGGGGGAAGGGTTCAGGAGGTTTGGGGTGTGTGTGGGATGGGGGTACAGAGGATTTGGAGTATGTGAGGGGGGACGGTTCAGGAGGTTTGGGGTGTGTGTGGATGGGGGTACAGAGGATTTGGAGTATGTGAGGGGGGACGGTTCAGGAGGTTTGGGGTGTGTGTGTGAAGGGGGTACAGAGGATTTGGGTATGTGAGGGGGGACGGTTCAGGAGGTTTGGGGTGTGTGTGGGATGGGGGTACAGAGGATTTGGAGTATGTGAGGGGGGAAGGGTTCAGGAGGTTTGGGGTGTGTGTGGGATGGGGGTACAGAGGATTTGGAGTATGTGAGGGGGGACGGTTCAGGAGGTTTGGGGTGTGTGTGGGATGGGGGTACAGAGGATTTGGAGTATGTGAGGGGGGACGGTTCAGGAGGTTTGGGGTGTGTGTGGGATGGGGGTACAGAGGATTTGGAGTATGTGAGGGGGGACGGTTCAGGAGGTTTGGGGTATTATCGATGCTGATACTGTTTTATGTTCCTTGCCATTCCCAGTACAGAGTCTGGATTGGGAGACATTTGAACAATACTGTACATGGCAGCTATTCCTGGCACACAATATCCCGCTGGAGCTCGTTATCCCAATCCTCCAACATGTCAAGTACAAAGGTACGGAGCACAGAGGCGGAATAGAGCGTGTTAAAAATCCCAGCCACTGAGATTCTGCACTGGAATTATCCCCTTCCTCTCTCTCTACCGCTTCCCTCCTGCCCTCTGCACCCACCCTATCACCGCCCCACCTCCCAGACCGCGGTCCCCTCCCTTGCCTGTGGACCCATCTCCTGTACTCAACCTCTCAAAAAAAACTTTCCTTTTCCAGAGCACCCTGAGGCCCTTTCATGTTTGCTGCTACAGCTCAGGAGAGAAAAGTAAGTGTGGCCTTTCGCTTTATCCCACTGCTTCTTCCTCAGTATTCCGAAAAGGTCAGTGCCGAGGGAGAGCTGCACTGTGGGGAGGGTCGGTGCCGAGGGAGAGCCGCCCTGTGGGGAGGGCTGGTGCCGAGGGAGCGGAGCACCGCGGGAGGGCTGGTGCCGAGGGAGCGCCGCACTGTGGGGAGGGTCGGTGCCGAGGGAGCGGCACACTGTGGGAGGATCAGTGCAGAGGGAGAGCCTCACTGTGGGGAGGGTCGGTGCTGAGGGAGAGCCTCACTGTGGGGAGGGTCGGTGCCGAGGGAGAGCCGCACTTGGGGAGGGTCGTGCCGGGGACGCCGCACTGTGGGGAGGGTCGGTGCCGAGGGAGCGCCGCACTGTGGGAGGGTCGGTGCAGAGGGAGCGCCGCACTGTGGGGAGGGTCGGTGCTGATGGAGCGCCGCACTGTGGGAGGGTCGTGCTGAGGGAGCGCCACACTGTGGGGAGGGTCGGTGCCGAGGGAGCGCCGCACTGTGGGGAGGGTCGGTGCTGAGGGAGCGCCGCACTGTGGGGAGGGTCGGTGCTGAGGGAGCGCCGCACTGTGGGGAGGGTCGGTGCTGAGGGAGCGCCGCACTGTGGGGAGGGTCGGTGCGGAGGGAGCGCCGCACTGTGGGGAGGGTCGGTGCCGAGGGAGCGCCGCACTGTGGGGAGGGTCGGTGCCGAGGGAGCGCCGCACTGTGGGGAGGGTCGGTGCCGAGGGAGCGCCGCACTGTGGGGAGGGTCGGTGCTGTGCCAGTGCGGTGCTCCTTCAGCACCGACCCTCTGGAATTCCCTCTGCCTGTGCTGCTTTTGTTTTTATCTCTGATGGGTTAAAATATTCATGACAGCCTGTCTGTCTCCCTGTCTCTCTCTCTCTGTCTCTCTGTCCCAGGCCCACCGAGGAAATGGTTAAGATGGTGATGAGTCGTCCTTGCCACGCTGATGACCACTTCACCACCAGTATCCTGCGGCAGTGGTCCATGAAGCACGATGACTCCCTGGCGGAACAGATCAAAGCTCTGCTTATCAAAAACAACAGCCTCCCCAGGAAGCGACAGAGGTGAGGACTGCCCGTCCCGGAATCCTTCTCTTCTGGAATCCTGGTAGTGGGAATGTCGTCTGCCTGAGCTATGCTGTGTCCCACCCTGACTTAAACAGAGAAGCAGGACTAGGCTGCCTAGCCCTTTATCTGCGGAGAGTAACTCACCCCCTGACTCCCCAAAGCTTGTCCTCCGTCTACAAGGACACAAGTCCGGAGTGTGATGGAACATTCTCCACTTGCCTGGATGAGTGCGGCTCCAACAATACTCGAGAAGCTCGACACCGTCCAGGACAAAGCAGCCCCGCTCGATCGACACGCTAACCACAAACACTCACTCCCTCCACCACCCACACAGCCGTGTGTACCATCTACAAGATGCCCCGCAGCGACTCACCAAGGCTCCTTCAACAGCACCTTCAAAACCCACCACCTCTACCATCTAGAAGGAGCAGGGGCAGCAGGTAGCACGCTGGGTTAGCACTGCTGTCTCATAGCACCAGGGACCCGGGCTTGATTCCCAGCTTGGGTCATGGTCTTTGTGGAGCCTGCACATTCTATCTGTGTCTGCATGGGTATCTTCCCACACTCCAAAGATGTGCAGGATAGGTGGATTGGCCATGATGAATTGCCCCTTAGTGTCTAAAGATGTCTCATGGATTGGCCGTGCTAAATTGTCCCTTAGTGTCCAAAGATGTGCAGGTTAGGGTGGATTAGCTATGCTAAATTGCTCCTTAGTGTCCAAAGATGTGCGGGTTAGGGTGGACTGGCCGTGCTAAATTGTCCCTTAGTGTCCAAAGATGTGCAGGTTAGGATGGATAGGCCATGCTAAATTGTCCCTTAGTGTCCAAAGATGTGTAGGTTAGGGTGGATTGGCCATGATGAATTGCCCCTCAGTATCAGGAGGATTAGCTTGAGTAAATGCAGGGATAGGGCCTGTGGTCGGTGCAGTCTCGATGGGCCGAATTGCCTCCCCTGCACTGTAGGGATTCCGTGATGATAAACCATGAACTTCCAGCCAATATCTGAGGTGAGCTCGCTGAATGGCCAAACCCTCAGGAGGAATGGGAAGGCTTTTAAGAGGCTGTTGGAGGCGAGGGGAAGAAAGTCACCAATGTGGCGAGTGCTGGGTTACTGTGCAGGGGAGAGGCGGGCGAATGGAGGGGAGCTGTGTGTCTCTCTCTCTCTCTCTCTCTGACTGGACTGACTGCTGCTGAGAGGGAGGCAGTGCAACATTGCCCTCTGCTGGGTACAGCCGTACTGTAAGAACTCTCACAACACCAGATTCAAGTCCAGCATGTTCATTTACTAGTAAACACCACTAACTTTTGGTGTTTGCCCCTTCATCAGGTGAGTGGGAACTCCTGAAGGGGCAAACCCCAAAAGCTAGTGGTTTGTGCTATCAAATGACCCTGGTGTTGTGAGACTTCTTGCTGTGGTTACCCCAGTCCAACGCTGGTATCTCCACACCGTACAGGCAGGGCAGCACACTCCCTTCCGCAGCGCGTGCAGGCGAGGTCAGCGCAGGAGACAGGGCTGCTCAACGCAGATCGGACACGATACGTGCATCAGGAGTGTGAGCCAGGCTGCTATTGACCAGCTGGGTCTCAGCCCCGTGAGCCAAACACTCAGTAACAACGAGCACAGTCAAATACTCTTCAGAAATGTCGTCACTGTGGAGCACCTACCAACCAATCTGCGCCCTGCCTCCCTCTCAGCAGCAGTCGGTCAGAGATCCCACAGTTAACTATTTTCGTGTGATGTTGGATGATACTCTCCTTCCAATATTGGCCACAGGATCTCCAACATCCCTGGGCACCGGCCCTCCCCGCAGTGCGGCGCTCCCTGGGCACCGGCGCTCCCTGGGCACCGGCCCTCCCCGCAGTGCGGCGCTCCCTGGGCACCGGCCCTCCCCGCAGTGCGGCGCCCTTCCTTGTGTGTTATTACTGGGAATCACACTTGCGTGTGGCGCTATATAAAGCTTAAGTTCTTGCTGGTTCCACGTTGTTTACACTTCGTGTTGTTCTCTTTCTCCAGTTTGCGGAGTTCCAGCAGCAAGTTGGCCCAGCTCACCTTGGAACAAATCCTGGAACATCTGTCTAACCTGCGACTCTGCCTGCTTCCCACTAAACAGAACTGTGAGTGCTCACACCAACAACGACACAGCCCCAGCAGTGAGGCACAGCTACAACGGGAAGGGTGGGCGTTTGGTGGGTGGTAGGGTTGGCAGGGGTGTCCTGGAATGGCAGGGAGATGTTGTTTGGAGTAAAGTTTACTTATTAGCATCACACATAGGCTTACGTTAACACTGCAACAATGTCACAGTCCTGTTCGGGCACACTAAGGGGCTATTTAACATGGCCAATCCTCCCTAACCTGCACATCTTTGGACACTAAGGGACAATTTAGCACAGCCAATCCACCCTAATCTGCACATCTTTGGACACTAAGGGACAATTTAGCATGGCCAATCCACCCTAACCTGCACGTCTTTGGACACTAAGGGACAATTTAGCACGGCCAATCCACCCTAACCTGCACATCTTTGGATGCTAAGTGACAATTTAACATGGCCAATCCACCCTAACCTACACATCTTTCACACTAAGGAGCAATTTAGCACAGCCAATCCATCTTAATCTGCACATCTTGGGACACTAAGGGGTAATTTAGCATGGCCAATCCACTGAACCTGCACATCTTTGGACGCTGAGGGGCAATTTAGCAGTGGCAGGATTGGAATTGATTTATTTTAATTACAAGTTATTTTATCCTAATCTTCAGGCCTGTATTTGAGATTGGAGATGGGAAGGGGGGGGGCGAGGGTGGGGGTGGTGGCCAAGTGGGAGGGTTGTTACCGAACGTCTATCTGGGCAGCAGCCACGTAACTTATATTGACTATATTGCTATATTGACTATTTTTACCATTTCTTTCTCTCATTCCCACCGTCTCTCTCTCTCTCTCTTCCTCTCTCTCTCTCCCTCTCCCCCCATTTGTTGCAAAACTCCCTGCTGACAGTTTTCACCCAGACGCCGATTCTCCAGGCGCTTCAGCACGTACAGGCAAGCTGCGACGAGGCACACAAGATGAAGTGAGTGACTGAGTTAGGGGTGTGTGGTGTGTGTTGTGGGAAGGGGAGAGGGAGGAGGGGCTCTGCTCTCTCTGAGCAGCAGGGCTGGGCTGTACCTCCTGAGGCTGCCCACCAGATGGGGGTGTTTGACCATGTTTGGTGTTGCCGAGGCCTGGGGTAGGGGGGTGGGGGTGTGTGTGTGTGTGTGTCTGTGACCGCGAAGGATTTCGGAATACTGTGTACCCCATGGCGGGCTGAGGAGGGGTGGTGGTGTGTTGGGGGGATATAGCATTGGGGATGAAGGGAAAGGTCAGTGCACCTCCTCGAGTGGGTTGTGCAGTTTTGCTGTCTGGAGGACATAAAGTCTATTTATTAGTGTCACAAATAAGGCTTACATTAACACTGTAATGAAGTTGCTGTGAAAATCCTCTAGTTGCCACAGTCGGGCGTGTGAAATGGGTATGTGTGTTTGGGGAGAGGTGGGATGGGGGGGGGGGTGTTGGGGGTTTTGTTCATGTGTGTGTGAAGGGGTGTGTCGTTTGTATATATATTGTGTGTGGTGGGGGGGAGGGGGGTGTCTGTGCACGCGTGTGTGTGTTTGCAGTGGGAAGGTGTCTGTGTCTGCCTGTCTGTGTTTTGTGGGGAGGGGTTGGGGGGGGTGGTCTGTCTCACATCTATCTGTGTGTCTCTGCCCCAGGGGGTGAGGATTGATGTGAGCCTCTTTTCCCCCCCTCCGCCCCGCAGGTTCAGTGATCTCTTTGCTCTGGCCGATGATTACGAAGATTCCTCCAAGCCGTCTCGGACTCGGCGCAAAACAGCGGCTTCCAGCCCCCGGAGTCGGAAAAACGCCTCACAACCCATCGGAAATGATGAGGATTCCTCCTCCAGCAGCGGATCGGTACGTGACTCCTCCACCGCCCCACCCCCCCACCCCCAACCCTCCAGCGAGAGGTTTGGAGTACAGGAGCAGGGATGTGTTATTGCAATTACACAGGGCCTTGGTAGGCCGTATCTGGAGTGTTGTGTATGGTTTTAGTCTCCTTTTCTGAGGAATGATGTTCTTGCTCTCGAGGGAGTGCAGTGAATGTTTCCCAGGCTGATTCCGGGGTGGTGAGACTGATGTTACGAGGAGAGATGGACTAGGTTAGCATTGTTTTCACTGGAGTTCAGACCAATGAGGGGGGAATCTGATAGAGATTTATAAAATTCTAACAGGGTAGATGCAGGGAGGATATTAAAGTTTATTTATTGGTCACAAGTTGGTTTATGTTAACACTGCGATGAAGTTATGATGAAAATCCCCTAGTCGCCACACTCCAGTGCCTCTTTGGGTACGCTGAGGGAGAATTTAGCAGGGTCAGCACACCCCAACCAGTACGTCTTTCAGCGGAAACAGGAGCACCAGGGGAAACCCGCGCAGACACGGGGAGATCGTGCACACTCCACACAGACACTGACCCAAGCCGGGAATCGAACCCGGGTCTCTGGCACTGTGAGGCAGCAGTGCCATCCCTGAAGGTTCCCGATGGTGGGGGGAGACTCCAGAACCAGGGGCTCACAGTCTGAGGATTCAGGGTACACCATTTCGGACAGAGGTGAGGAGACATTTCTTCCCCCGGTGAGCCTGTGGAATTCATTCCTGCAGGAAGGAGTTGATGCCAAAACATCGGATGTGTTCAAGAGGCAGCTGGATATAGCACTGGGGGCGAATGGGATCAAAGGTTATGGGGAGAAAGCAGGAATAGGCTGTTGAGATGGATGATCAGCTACAATCATAACGAATGGTCGAGCAGGCTCAAAGGGCTCTTGCTGCTGTTTTCTGTGTTCCTCCCCACCCCACTCCTGATCTCTCTCGCTCCACCCCCGATTACACCCACCCCATTCCCGATTACACCAACCCACTCCAGGTGGACAGGGAGGTAAGGGACGGGTTGTCTGTGGGATACATAAGCTTCTTTACCAATACACTGAGTTTGCAGGAGCAGGGACAGACAGCCTGTTTGTTCCCTGCTACTGTCTCAGCTCCACCTGAAGCTTATCTAGATGTAACTGTTCTCCACATTAAACTTCATGTTTTAGTTTGATTTATTACTGTCGCGTGTACTGGGATACAGTGAAAAGCATTGTTTCTTGTGCGCTATACAGACAAAGAATACCATTCATAGAGAAGGAAAGGAGAGAGTGCAGAATGTAGTGTTACAGTCAGAACTAAGGTGTGGAGAAAGATGAACGTAATGCGAGGTGGGTCCATTCAAAAGTCTGACAGCAGCAGGGAAGAAACTGTTCCTGAGTTGTTTGGTACACGACCTCTGACTTGTGCATCTTTTTCCCCCACAGAAGGTGGAAGAGTAACTGGATAGATTAGGACTTTTTCCTCTGGAGTGTAGGAGGCTGAGGGGTGATCTTACAGAGATCTATAAAATAATGAGGGGCACAGATCAGCTCGACGGTCAATATCTTTTCCCAAAAGGTAGCGGAGTCTAAAAAATCGAGGGCAGAGGTTTAAGGTGAGAGAGGAGAGGGTCCAGAGGGGCAATTTTTTTCCACACACAGGGAGGTGGGTGCCTGGAAAGAGCTGCCAGAGGTGGTAGTAGAGGCGGGTACAGTTTTGTCTTTTAAAAAGCATTTAGGCAGTTACATGGTACGATGGGTGTAGAGGGATGTGGGCCAAATGCGGGCAACTGGGACTAGCTTAGGGGTTTTTTTAAAAAATAGGGGGGTGGCATGGACAAGTTGGGCCGAAGGGCCCGTTTCCATGTTGCAAACCTGTGTGACTCTGTGACCTACTGGCAGTGGGGGAGTGGTTTATTTGCGATGTACTTGATTCCTGTCTCTGTCATCACCCTGCAGGAAGAGGAGGATGCCAAACCCAAACCCAAGAGGAAAAGGAAAGGCTCGTCTGCGGTTGGTTCCGACAGTGACTGAGTGCCCCGACCGTTGTGGGGAGAGAGAGACGCGGGGGAGAGAGAGAGAGAGAGAGAGCGTGCGGTGTCCACAGTACGTGGCGCCGTCTGCACGATTCTACGCTCAGAACTTACAGAGCGGAAAGAAAAAAAAAAAACCACACAACAAACACACACACAGCGCGCGCGCACACACGCGATACACACGCTCTCTCTCGACCTGGAGAGAGCGACTGTTCCAAATGACGCACGGCTGTCCCGGAGACTGGGAGCGAAGGAACGAGGGAGCGAGCGAACTGACGCTCAGACTGAGAGGCAGTCCGCAAAGGTTGACGTGATCTGGGAATTTCATTGTGTGTGTGTGTGTGTGTGTGCGCGCGCGCGCACGCGCGTGTGAGAGACAGAGGGAACGAGGAAAACAAAATGACACTTAATCAGGAAATGCGAACTTGCAAAAAAAAAAAGCCTTTCTCAACGTTGCAAGAGACTGTGGATTCTTAAAACGTCACGCAGAGTTTTTAAAAAGGGTTTATATTCGAAGCATCCTATTTTCTTAAAAAAAAAGTTGTAAATAAATAAACTACATCTTATAATTTTGCTTCGGAGGGGGTGCATTATTTTTATCTGGTTTGTCCCCAGTCTCGATTTGATTTATTATTGTCACGTGTATTGGGATACAGTGAAAAGTATTTTTTCTTGCATGCTATACAAACACAGCATACCATTCATAGAGAAGGAAATGAGAGCGTGCAGAATGTAGTGTTACGGTTATAGCTAGGGTGTAGAGAAAGATCAGTTTAGTGTTTGATTTGATTTATTACTGTCATGTGTTTTAACATAGTGAAATGTATTATTTCTTGTGTTCTATACAGACAAAGCATACCGTTCATAGAGAAGGAAAGAAGAGAGTGCAGAATGTAGTGTTACAGTCATAGCTAGGGTGTAGAGAAAGATCAACTTAATGCGAGGTAGGTCCGTTCAAAAGTCTGACAGCAGCAGGGAAGAAGCCGTTCTTGAGTCGGTCGGTACGGGACCTCAGACTTGTGTATCTTTTTCCTGACGGAAGAAAACAGAAGAGAGGATGCCCGGGGTGTGTGGGGGCTTTTAATTATGCTGGCTGCTTCGTCGAGGCAGCAGCAAGTGTAGACAGAGCCAATGGATGGGGGTGTTCTGGTTTGTGTGATGTATTGGGCTACATTAACAACCTTTTATAATTCCTTATGGTCTGGGACAGAGCACAAGGCAGACCAAGCTGTGATAGATCTGGAAGGACTGTTTTGGGTCTTTGGGAGATGCAGATGGATTTTTATTTATTCATGGGACTTGGGTGTTGCTGGCTGGGTCCAGCAGTTATTGCCCATCCCTAGTTGCCCTTGGAGGGCAATTGAGAGTCAGCCACATTGCTGTGTGGTTCTGGAGTCACATGTAGGCCAGACCGGGCTAAGGATGGCAGATTTCCTTCCAAAAGGGAACCAGATGGGTTTTTCTGACAACGGTTTGACGGTCATCAGTAGATTCTTAATTCTAGATTATTTTTATGTATTGAATTCAAATTCTGTCGTGGCGGGATTCGAACCTGGGTCCCCCCCGTGCATTAACCGAGTTTCTGGGTTAATATCCCTAGTGATAATATCACTGGGCCATTGCTTCTGCCCTTGTGTCGATTTAACTTGGAGTAAGGATCCAAGGAACGATTCCCCCCCAGGCAGAGTGACTGGAGTGGGTACCGTTCCTACACTCACACCTACCTCTGCCCAGCCTTCACACTTGGATTCCAACAGGATCTTGATCAGTTGGGCTGACAAATGGCAGATGGAGTTTAATTTAGACGAATGTGAAGTAATGCATTTTGGTCAATCAGGGCAGGACTTACTCAGTTAACGGTAGGGCATTGGGGTGAGTTACAGAACAAAGAGATCTCGGGGTACAGGTTCATAGCTCCTTGAAAGTGGATTCACAGGTGGACAGAGTGGTGAAGAAAGCATTCGACATGCTTGGTTTCATCGGTCAGAACATTGAATCCAGGAGTTGGGACGTCTTGTTGAACTTGGACAAGATATTGGTAAGGCCACACTTGGAATACTGTGTAGAGTTCTGATCACCCTATTATAGAAAGGATGTTATTAAACTAGAAAACGTGCAGCAAAGATTTATTGGGATGTTACTGTGACTTGATAGTTTTAGTTATAAGGAGAGGTTGGATAGACTGGGACTTTTATCTCTGGAGCGTAGGAGACTCGGGGCTGATCTTATGGAGGTCTATAAAATAATGAGGGGCAGAGATAAGGTAGATGGTCAATGTCTTTGCCCAAAGGGTAGGGGGGAGTCTAAAACTAGATGGTATCGGTTTAAGGTAAGAGGGGAGAGATACAAAAGGGTGCAAAGAGGCAATTGTTTTAGTTGGTAACACGGGGTGCTGGGGAAGAGAGAGGGATTACTGAGTGAGGGAGCTGGATTAACATCAGTACAGATACAGTCAGTAACACAGGGTGCTGGGGGGGGGAGAGAGAGGGGTTACTGAGTGAGGGAGCTGGATTAACATCAGTACAGATACAGTCAGTAACACAGGGTGCTGGGGGGGAGAGAGAGGGGTTACTGAGTGAGGGAGCTGGATTAACATCAGTACAGATACAGTCAGTAACACAGGGTGCTGGGGAGAGAGAGAGAGGGGTTACTGAGTGAGGGAGCTGGATTAACATCAGTACAGATACAGTCAGTAACACAGGGTGCTGGGGAAGAGAGAGGGGTTACTGAGTGAGGGAGCTGGATTAACATCAGTACAGATACAGTCAGTAACACAGGGTGCTGGGGAAGAGATGTTACTGAGTGAGGGAGCTGGATTAACATCAGTACAGATACAGTCAGTAACACAGGGTACTGGGGAAGAGATGTTACTGAGTGACAGGTGAGGGAGCTGAATTAACATCAACAGATACATCAGTAACACGGGTACTGGGAAGAGATGTTACTGAGTGAGGGAGCTGGATTAACATCAGTACAGATACAATCAGTAACACAGGGTACTGGGGAAGAGATGTTACTGAGTGACAGTGTGAGGGAGCTGGATTAACATCAGTACAGATACAATCAGTAACACAGGGTACTGGGGAAGAGATGTTACTGAGTGAGGGAGCTGGATTAACATCAGTACAGATACAGTCAGTAACACAGGGTACTGGGGAAGAGATGTTACTGAGTGAGGGAGCTGGATTAACATCAGTACAGTTACAATCAGTAACACAGGGTACTGGGGAAGAGATGTTACTGAGTGAGGGAGCTGGATTAACATCAGTACAGATACAGTCAGTAACACAGGGTGCTGGGGAAGAGAGAGGGGTTACTGAGTGACAGTGTGAGGGAGCTGGATTAACATCAGTACAGATACAGTCAGTAACACAGGGTGCTGGGGAAGAGATGTTACTGAGTGACAGTGTGAGGGAGCTGGATTAACATCAGTACAGATACAATCAGTAACACAGGGAGCTGGGGGGAGAGGAGTTACTGAGTGACAGTGTGAGGGAGCTGGATTAACATCATAAGATACATCAACCAGGAGCTGGATTAACATCAGTACAGATACAGTCAGTAACACAGGGTGCTGGGGGGAGAGGAGTTACTGAGTGACAGTGTGAGGGAGCTGAATTAACATCAGTACAGATACAGTCAGTAACACAGGGTACTGGGGAAGAGATGTTACTGAGTGACAGCGTGAGGGAGCTGAATTAACATCAGTACAGTTACAGTCAGTAACACAGGGTACTGGGGAAGAGAGAGGGGTTACTGAGTGACAGTGTGAGGGAGCTGGATTAACATCAGTACAGATACAGTCAGTAACACAGGGTCTGGGGAAGAGATGTTACTGAGTGACAGTGTGAGGGAGCTGAATTAACATCAGTACAGATACAATCAGTAACACAGGGTACTGGGGAAGAGATGTTACTGAGTGACAGTGTGAGGGAGCTGGATTAACATCAGTACAGATACAGTCAGTAACACAGGGTACTGGGGAAGAGATGTTACTGAGTGACAGTGTGAGGGAGCTGAATTAACATCAGTACAGTTACAGTCAGTAACACAGGGTACTGGGGGGGAGAGAGGGGTTACTGAGTGACAGCGTGAGGGAGCTGAATTAACATCAGTACAGATACAGTCAGTAACACAGGGTACTGGGGAAGAGATGTTACTGAGTGACAGCGTGAGGGAGCTGAATTAACATCAGTACAGTTACAGTCAGTAACACAGGGTACTGGGGAAGAGATGTTACTGAGTGACAGTGTGAGGGAGCTGGATTAACATCAGTACAGATACAGTCAGTAACACAGGGTACTGGGGAAGAGATGTTACTGAGTGACAGTGTGAGGGAGCTGAATTAACATCAGTACAGATACAGTCAGTAACACGGGTACTGGGAGAGAGAGGGTTACTGAGTGACAGTGTGAGGGAGCTGGATTAACATCAGTACAGATACAGTCAGTACAAGGGTGCTGGGGAAGAATGTTACTGAGTGACAGTGTGAGGGAGCTGAATTAACATCAGTACAGATACAGTCAGTAACACAGGGTGCTGGGAGAGAGGGGTTACTGAGTGAGGGAGCTGGATTAACATCAGTACAGATACAGTCAGTAACACAGGGTGCTGGGGAAGAGATGTTACTGAGTGACAGTGTGAGGGAGCTGAATTAACATCAGTACAGATACAGTCAGTAACACAGGGTGCTGAGGGAGAGAGAGGGGTTACTGAGTGACAGTGTGAGGGAGCTGGATTAACATCAGTACAGATACAGTCAGTAACACAGGGTGCTGGGGGAGAGAGGGGTTACTGAGTGAGGGAGCTGGATTAACATCAGTACAGATACAGTCAGTAACACAGGGTGCTGGGGGAGAGAGAGGGGTTACTGAGTGAGGGAGCTGGATTAACATCAGTACAGATACAGTCAGTAACACAGGGTGCTGGGGAAGAGATGTTACTGAGTGACAGCGTGAGGGAGCTGAATTAACATCAGTACAGATACAGTCAGTAACACAGGGTGCTGAGGGAGAGAGAGGGATTACTGAGTGACAGTGTGAGGGAGCTGGATTAACATCAGTACAGATACAGTCAGTAACACAGGGTGCTGAGGGAGAGAGGGGTTACTGAGTGACAGTGTGAGGGAGCCGGATTAACATCAGTACAGATACAGTCAGTAACACAGGGTGCTAGGGGGGAGAGAGAGAGGTTACTGAGTGACAGTGTGAGGGAGCTGGGTTAACGTCAGTTGGTATACTGTCCTGATCACTGTCCTGTATACCTCACACTGATGGAGTGAGGAGGCAATGTCTGGTTTTGATGTGACGCACTCTGACCCTCCAGGATTGTGCTAATATTTCCCTTCTAGGCTCCTTGAGGAAGCGGAATGAGTGAGAGGCGAGAGATGGCAGCGAAGATGATGGAATCAAAAGGGGTGCAGTCCATGACAAGTAGGTAAGAGATTCTTAGTGACCTTAGGCTGTGGGGTAGCAGGGACAGGGAGATGGCTGACTCTGTGTAGCACCTTTTGCAGACACGGGATGTTAGAAAAGGGTGTTTCCCGGTTGGGAATTGTGGACTAGCCTTGCTAATGGGGCTGCCGTTTTGCGCACAGCAGGATCCCAAAGCAGCAATGTGATATCCCTGGGGATGAGGATATTGAATTCAATCAGCCAAGATCACAGTGAATGGCAGAGCAGGCTTGCCATTCGTCAGCCCAAGTGATCAAGATCCTAGTGTGAAGGTTGGGCAGAGATGGGTGTGAGAGTAAGAACAGTACCCAATCCAGTCACTCTGCCTGGGGGGGGGGAATGGTCTCCTCCTGCTTCTATGTTTCTGTGTGACTCCCACACCCCACCTCCACCCGAACCCTATCAAACCAGATGGGAAAAAAATTAATTCCCTTCCTCTTGTTCTCAGTACGCCGGATTTCTTTGTAATTTCGAGCGTTCAGCATTCCTCAAGCTTCCAAACCCCAGAGAGGCCCGTTAAAGATTGCTTTGTGCCTCTAGTTTGAGGGAGAGAGACATGTTCCCCTATACCTAGTCTCTCAAGAGTCTGATGGGGACGGGTCTGTCTCTGTATAACACTGGGGTACAGTACTGGTGGGGACGGGTCTGTCTCTGTATAACACTGGGGTACAGTACTGGTGGGGACGGGTCTGTCGCTGTATAACACTGGGGTACAGTACTGGTGGGGACGGGTCTGTCTCTGTATAACACTGGGGTACAGTACTGGTGGGGACGGGTCTGTCGCTGTATAACACTGGGGTACAGTACTGGTGGGGACGGGTCTGTCGCTGTATAACACTGGGGTACAGTACTGGTGGGGACGGGTCTGTCGCTGTATAACACTGGGGTACAGTACTGGTGGGGACGGGTCTCTCTTATAACACTGGGGTACAGTACTGGTGGGGACGGTCTGTCTCTGTATAACACTGGGGTACAGTACTGGTGGGGACGGGTCTGTCACTGTATAACACTGGGGTACAGTACTGGTGGGGACGGGTCTGTCGCTGTATAACACTGGGGTACAGTACTGGTGGGGACGGGTCTGTCGCTGTATAACACTGGGGTACAGTACTGGTGGGGACGGGTCTGTCCCTGTATAACACTGGGGTACAGTACTGGTGGGGACGGGTCTGTCGCTGTATAACACTGGGGTACAGTACTGGTGGGGACGGGTCTGTCACTGTATAACACTGGGGTACAGTACTGGTGGGGACGGGTCTGTCGCTGTATAACACTGGGGTACAGTACTGGTGGGGACGGGTCTGTCACTGTATAACACTGGGGTACAGTACTGGTGGGGACGGGTCTGTCACTGTATAACACTGGGGTACAGTACTGGTGGGGACGGGTCTGTCACTGTATAACACTGGGGTACAGTACTGGTGGGGACGGGTCTGTCTCTGTATAACACTGGGGTACAGTACTGGTGGGGACGGGTCTGTCACTGTATAACACTGGGGTACAGTACTGGTGGGGACGGGTCTGTCGCTGTATAACACTGGGGTACAGTACTGGTGGGGACGGGTCTGTCACTGTATAACACTGGGGTACAGTACTGGTGGGGACGGGTCTGTCGCTGTATAACACTGGGGTACAGTACTGGTGGGGACGGGTCTGTCGCTGTATAACACTGGGGTACAGTACTGGTGGGGACGGGTCTGTCGCTGTATAACACTGGGGTACAGTACTGGTGGGAGGGTCTGTCGCTGTATAACACTGGGGTACAGTACTGGTGGGGACGGGTCTGTCACTGTATAACACTGGGGTACAGTACTGGTGGGGACGGGTCTGTCACTGTATAACACTGGGGTACAGTACTGGTGGGGACGGGTCTGTCACTGTATAACACTGGGGTACAGTACTGGTGGGGACGGGTCTGTCGCTGTATAACACTGGGGTACAGTACTGGTGGGGACGGGTCTGTCACTGTATAACACTGGGGTACAGTACTGGTGGGGACGGGTCTGTCACTGTATAACACTGGGGTACAGTACTGGTGGGGACGGGTCTGTCGCTGTATAACACTGGGGTACAGTACTGGTGGGGACGGGTCTGTCACTGTATAACACTGGGGTACAGTACTGGTGGGGCGGGTCTGTCACTGTATAACACTGGGGTACAGTACTGGTGGGGCGGGTCTGTCACTGTAACACTGGGGTACAGTACTGGTGGGGACGGGTCTGTCACTGTATAACACTGGGGTACAGTACTGGTGGGGACGGGTCTGTCCCTGTAACACTGGGGTACAGTACTGGTGGGGAGGGTCTGTCACTGTATAACACTGGGGTACAGTACTGGTGGGGACGGGTCTGTCGCTGTATAACACTGGGGTACAGTACTGGTGGGGACGGGTCTGTCGCTGTATAACACTGGGGTACAGTACTGGTGGGGACGGGTCTGTCACTGTATAACACTGGGGTACAGTACTGGTGGGGACGGGTCTGTCACTGTATAACACTGGGGTACAGTACTGGTGGGGACGGGTCTGTCACTGTATAACACTGGGGTACAGTACTGGTGGGGACGGGTCTGTCACTGTATAACACTGGGGTACAGTACTGGTGGGGACGGGTCTGTCACTGTATAACACTGGGGTACAGTACTGGTGGGGACGGGTCTGTCTCTGTATAACACTGGGGTACAGTACTGGTGGGGACGGGTCTGTCACTGTATAACACTGGGTACAGTACTGGTGGGGACGGGTCTGTCGCTGTATAACACTGGGGTACAGTACTGGTGGGGACGGGTCTGTCGCTGTATAACACTGGGGTACAGTACTGGTGGGGACGGGTCTGTCACTGTATAACACTGGGGTACAGTACTGGTGGGGACGGGTCTGTCGCTGTATAACACTGGGGTACAGTACTGGTGGGGACGGGTCTGTCACTGTATAACACTGGGGTACAGTACTGGTGGGGATGGGTCTGTCACTGTATAACACTGGGGTACAGTACGGTGGGGACGGGTCTGTCGCTGTATAACACTGGGGTACAGTACTGGTGGGGACGGGTCTGTCACTGTATAACACTGGGTACAGTACTGGTGGGGACGGGTCTGTCACTGTATAACACTGGGGTACAGTACTGGTGGGGACGGGTCTGTCGCTGTATAACACTGGGGTACAGTACTGGTGGGGACGGGTCTGTCACTGTATAACTGGGGTACAGTACTGGTGGGGACGGGTCTGTCACTGTATAACACTGGGGTACAGTACTGGTGGGGACGGGTCTGTCACTGTATAACACTGGGGTACAGTACTGGTGGGGACGGGTCTGTCACTGTATAACACTGGGGTACAGTACTGGTGGGGACGGGTCTGTCACTGTATAACACTGGGGTACAGTACTGGTGGGGACGGGTCTGTCACTGTATAACACTGGGGTACAGTACTGGTGGGGACGGGTCTGTCACTGTATAACACTGGGGTACAGTACTGGTGGGGACGGGTCTGTCACTGTATAACACTGGGGTACAGTACTGGTGGGGACGGGTCTGTCACTGTATAACACTGGGGTACAGTACTGGTGGGGACGGGTCTGTCACTGTATAACACTGGGGTACAGTACTGGTGGGGACGGGTCTGTCACTGTATAACACTGGGGTACAGTACTGGTGGGGACGGGTCTGTCACTGTATAACACTGGGGTACAGTACTGGTGGGGACGGGTCTGTCACTGTATAACACTGGGGTACAGTACTGGTGGGGACGGGTCTGTCACTGTATAACACTGGGGTACAGTACTGGTGGGGACGGGTCTGTCACTGTATAACACTGGGGTACAGTACTGGTGGGGACGGGTCTGTCACTGTATAACACTGGGGTACAGTACTGGTGGGGACGGGTCTGTCGCTGTATAACACTGGGGTACAGTACTGGTGGGGACGGGTCTGTCGCTGTATAACACTGGGGTACAGTACTGGTGGGGACGGGTGATTAGCACTGGTGGTATTCAAGATTATTCATAATTGATTAATTTTACCTGTGGCGTATTCTTTAAATTAATTTCCTCTTGTCAGGCCTAACTTGGTAACCTGGAAGATTAATCAAATTCCGCGGTCGATTGGTCCATCTTATCTCCTGCCGGCCCGGTGAGCCTGGTATGGATTTGCACTGCTTTGTGTTGATTGTTGATAGCCTGTAGCCTTTGTATGTTTAGGTGGGGCTATTCCAATAGCACCATCTCTTCCTGTTAAATAGCTATAGCAAAGTGACCTGGTTGCAGGATTCCCTGGACCACCTGACTGCCACACAAAGGTCGACATGGCTTTGTGGAAGTGATTTGGGTGTGGCCCATGTATAGGAGGGGTTTTTTAATTTGATTTATTATCGTCACATGTATTGGGAAACAGTGAAAAGTATTGTTTTTTTTGTGCGCCACAGAGACAGAATACGATTCATAGAGAAGGAAAGGAGAGATTACAGAACATAGTGTTACAGTCATAAAGATATGACAAGCGACAGGTAGTAGTGAGGAAGACCGTAGAAGGGTTTGGAGAGGGGGCAAAGGAGTGGCAGATGGAATACAATGTGGGGAAAGTGTGAGGTTCTGCACTTTGGAAAGAGGAATGGAGACAGAGACTATTTTCTAAATGGGAAAATGCTTCGGAAATCAGAAACAGGGTCTTGGGAGTCCCTGTTTAAGATTCTCTTCAGGTTAACGTGCAGGTTCAGTTGGCAGTTACGCATGTTAGCATTCATGTCGAGAGGGCTAGAATACAAGAGCAGGGATAGACTCTGGTCAGACCCCATTTGGAGAATTGTGAGCAGTTTTGGGCCCCGTATCTAAGGACGGAAGTGCCGGACCTTGGAAAGGATCCAGAGGAGGTTCACAAGAATGATCCCTGGAATGAAGAGCTTGTCAGGTGAGGAACGGGTTGACGATTCTGGGTCTGTACTCGTTGGAGTTTAGAAGGATGAGGGGGGGGGGGATCTTATTGAAACTTACAGGATACTGCGAGGCCCTGGATAGAGGGGACGGGGAGAGGATGTTTCCACTAGTAGGAAAAACTAGAACCAGAGAGGGCACAACCTCCGGCTAAAGGGACAATCCTTTAAAACAGAGATGGGGAGGAACTTCTTCAGTGGGGAATCTGTGGAACTCTTTGCCGCAGAGGAGGCCGGGGTCACTGAGTGTCTTTAAGACAGAGATAGATCGGTTCCTGATTAATAAGGGGATCAGGGGAAAAGGCAGGAGAATGAAGATAAGAAAAATATCAGCATGTGTACTGTTCTGGTCACCCTATTATAGAAAGGATACTACTAGACTAGAAAGAGTGCAATAAAGATTTACTAGGATGCTACCGGGACTTGATGGATTGAGTTATAAGGAGAGGCTGAATAGACTGGGACTTTTTTCTCTGGAGTGTAGGAGACTATAAGGGGTGATCTTATAGAGATCTATAAAATAATGAGGGGCACAGATCAGCGAGATAGTCAATATCTTTTCTCAAAGGTAGGGGAGTCAAAAACTAGAGGACGTAGGTTTAAGGTGAGAGGGACAATTTTTTCACCCAGAGGGTGGTGAGTGTCTGGAACAAGCTGCCAGAGGTAATAGTAGATGTAGGTACAATTTTGTCTTTTAAAAAGCATTTAGACAGTTACACGGGTATGATGGGTATAGAGGGATATGGGCCAAATGCGGGCAATTGACACTAGTTTAGGATTTTTAAAGAAAGGGGCAGTATGGACAAGTTAGAAGTAAGAAGTAAATTTCAGTTTATTTATTAGTCACAAGTAGACTTAGATTAACACTGCAGTGAAGTTACTGTGAAAATGCCCCAGTTGCTACACTCCTGTTGGGGTACACTGAGGGAGAATTTCGCACGGCCAGTGCAGACTGTGGGAGGAAACCCACGCAGACACGGAGAGAATGTGCAGACTCCACACAGACCGTGACCTGAGGCCGGGAATTGAACCCGGGTCCCGTGAGGTTTGATGAGAACCTCTTCGAACCTCATGGGTTCAGTGCAGTGGAGGCAGCAGTGCTAATCCACTGTGCCAGCGCCAAAGGGTTACGTTGGGCTGGAGGGCCTGTTTTCGCGCTATGAATGGCGGTGGATGGGCCAAATGGCCTCATTCTGCTCCTACATCTTCTACCCCAGATTTGAGAAGTACAAAGAACAAAACAGTACGGGAAACAGGCCCTTCGGCCCAATGAGCCCACGCCACCACCCCAATATTCCCACCTCTATGTCTATGTGTATAGATCTATGGATTGAAACCAAATTTGAGACAATTTAGGGAGAATTTGTTTTCCCAGTTAGCCTAAGAGCACATCTTTGGGATGTGGGAGGAAACCAGAGCGCCCAGAGAAAACCCACGCAAGCACGGGGAGAATGTGCAAACTCCCACAGACACAGGCCCAAATCCACGTATCTGCACAACACAGCGATAGTCACTGAGCTGTCACGTTGCCCATCAAATGGTCCAGGTCAAGCGTACACTAACGACGTGAAGATTAGAATACTCTCGGGGAAAAAAAAATCCAAGAGCAGCCCTCTCACGACCCATCGCGTGTACGCGGGGCTTTTCGATGATGTGTGGAGAGAGAACGCTGAGGTTGTGAACTCAATCAGTTAGCTCAACTGTTTACCCAATTGCCCAGCTAATAGACGGCATCATCTCAATCCTCCTCTTCTCTCCACCCTCAGTATAGGTCATTCATTAAATGATATAACAGCACAGAAGGCCATTCAGCCTACTATCACCTGTGCTGGCTCATAAAAAAAGCTATCCAATTTAGTCCAACCCCTGTGACTGAGAGAGATTGTTGATTTTAATATCTACAGTTAAAAGTCGAACATCCACGGCGTTACAGTACATAATACATGTCAGTTCTTGCGTGCAGATGCGAGAGAGAGAGTGGGATTTGCCTTTAAGGTCCATTCTCTATCCCCGTCCCCAATCCCACCCTTGGTTAACAGTTCCAGGGGGATCCAGTTTGCCTTGCGGATGTTGTAGGCCTCTCTGCCTCAGGGCGGTGAGCAATTGCTGCAAGCTTTTCTTGCCCTTTGGGGGAGTGCGATGCCTTCAGCAGTCGAGCAGCCTGCTTGGTCAGCCAGATTTGTTGATGCAGACTGGCCTCTGGGGCTGAGGATCTCAGGGGGTGAGGGTGTTGGTAGAGACACGCGAGGAGACCAGTTCAGGAAGGCGTGAGGCAGGGCTCAGAAAAGGTTTACGTGGGGAGAGGAATGTTTGTGTGTGGGGGGGGGGAGGGGGGGGGAGGTGTCTGAGGGGCAGAATCGTGAAACTTTCCCTCTACGCCAGTCAGCCAAAGGTCAGATTCAATTCTATAGTTAACGGCAAGTGAGATATGGTGGAGCTTTACTCTGTATCTAACCCCGTGCTGTACCTGTCCTGGGAGTGTTTGATGGGGGGGACAGTGTAGAGGGAGCTTTACTCTGTATCTAACCCCGTGCTGTACCTGTCCTGGGAGTGTTTGATGGGGGACAGTGTAGAGGGAGCTTTACTCTGTATCTAACCCTGTGCTGTACCTGTCCTGGGAGTGTTTGATGGGGGAACAGTGTAGAGGGAGCTTTACTCTGTATCTAACCCTGTGCTGTACCTGTCCTGGGAGTGTTTGATGGGGGGGACAGTCTAGAGGGAGCTTTACTCTGTATCTAACCCTGTGCTGTACCTGTCCTGGGAGTGTTTGATGGGGGGGACAGTCTAGAGGGAGCTTTACTCTGTATCTAACCCTGTGCTGTACCTGTCCTGGGAGTGTTTGATGGGGGGGACAGTAGAGGGAGCTTTACTCTGTATCTAACCCCATGCTGTACCTGTCCTGGGAGTGTTTGATGGGGGGACAGTGTAGAGGGAGCTTTACTCTGTATCTAACCCTGTGCTGTACCTGTCCTGGGAGTGTTTGATGGGGGGACAACGTAGAGGGAGCTCTGCAATGCACTGTTCAAATCTATCTTGTTTAGTGAAGCAGTCTGAACATGGTAGATACACGTCCATCGTTTTGTTAAATGTAATTGAGGCCTGGCTATTAGGGATGGACCTGATGTGGAGATGCCGGCGTTGGACTGGGGTGAACACAGTAGGAAGTCTCACAGCACCAGGTTAAAGTCCAGCAGGTTTAGCGTTGGCTACTAAATAAACCTGTTGGACTTTAACCCTGGTGTTATCAGATTTCTTATTGTATTCAAGGTGGGGATAGGGAGGAAGAGAGGTTGTACCGCTGGTTACAGTGGGGCAAGGGGAGGGGAAATTATTGCCAAGTGACTTGAGATCAGCCCAAAATCGCAGTCCTCGTGTAAAGAGAGATGGTCGGTGGGATGTGGAGGCTCTCCCACCCCTCTCCCGCTCCCTCCCCACCTCACGTTATGGAGTCTCTCTTCTTTCTGAAGGGGCCCTTCAGCTTTTTCCAGACGCTATCCTTTCTCTTCCCGCGCCTCTCCTGTGCCAGCACAGCCTCCTTCTCCTTCCTGCGCACCTCCCGCACCATGGCGTGGAACACGTCATCGATGAAGTATCGCAGCGCAGCTGACGTCTCGAAGAAGGGGCAGTTGAATTCCCGGGCCAGTGCCAGACCCTCCTCCTTCGACACCTGCCAGGCAGAAAAGGAGTGGGGGGGGGGGGGGAAATGGGGAAATGAGAGGTTAGCCGGCGGTCCAGGTTGCTGATGCCAGTGCCGTTAGCTCGCTGGTGGTCTGTACGTGGAGCTCCGTGACTGAACCAACCACACGGTAGAGCTCTGAGCTTCACGGCCCTGCGGCCTGTTCATGGAGCTCCACGACTGAGTCAACCGCACGGTGGAGCTCTGAGCTACACTTGCTGGTGGCCTGTATACAAAGCTCCATATCAGAGCCAGAGCCACATGGTGGAGCTCCGAACTACACTTCCTTGTGGTCTGTACATGGAGCTCGATGACAAAGCCAATCACAATTGCTTGTAGCCTGGACATGGAGCTCCGTAAGAAGTCTGACAACACCGGGGAACTCCATGACAGAGCCAGGGCCTCATTGTGGAGCTCGGAGCTACGCTTCCCTTGGCCTGTACACGGAGCTCGATGACAAAGCCAATCACAATTGCCTCTGGCCTGTACATGGAGCTCCGTGACTGAGTCAACCACGTGATGGAGCTCTGAGCTACACTTGATGACCTGTAATGGAGCTCCATGACAGATCCAGGGCCACACGGTGGAGCTCTGAGCTGTATTTGCTGATGGCCTGTAATGGAGCTCTGAGCCACATGGTGGAGCTCTGAGCCACACTTGCCTGTACCTGGAGCTCCACAACAGAGCCAGGGCCCCGCTGTGGAGATCTGAGCTACACTTGCCTCTTGGCCTGTACACAGAGCTCCGTGACGGAGCCAGTCACGACTGCCTGTGATCTGTACACAGACCTCCGAGACAGAGCTAGCTGCACTTTGTGTGATGGTCCCCACAGCGGAATTGTGGCTGTCTAAATAAACCTGTTGGACTTGAACCTGGTGTTACTTGCTGCGCCCAGCCCAGTCCCAACACTGGCATCTCTACATCATAAGTTTGACGTGGGTGAGACATTGAAGGGTGCCGGGCCAGATCCAGTGGGGGGGGTTAAGCTACCACCTCATCTTCCATAACACCCTCCTGTAGGCGTGTTGTCCGGGAGGGAGAGGAACTGCTTTCGCAGAATGTATGGGGTGGGGTGGGGGAGTAGGCAGGGAGGTCAGTCTCTCTGCTTCCCTCGGGGCCAATATTTATCCCCCCAGCTTCACTAAAAACACACTTGACCCGAAAGTTTAACCACAGGGGCACAGGTCAGAGCGCAAGACGGAGCAGGAGTCAGATATTCAGCCTGTTGAGTCTGCTCTGCTGGTTAGTGAGATCATGAGCTCGATAATCAACAATATTTTTACCCTAAGGTAGGGGAGTCTAAAACTAGAGGACATTGGTTTCAGGGGAGAGATACAAAAGGGTCCAGGGGGGCAATTTTGTTCACACAGAGGGTGGCGAGTGTCTGGAACGAGCTGCCGGAGGCAGTTGTGGAGCTGGGTACAATTTTGTCTTTTAAAAAGCATTTAGGCAGTTCCATGGGTAAGATGGGTGTAGAGGGATATGGGCCAAACACAGGCAATTGGGACTAGCTTAGGTGTTTAAAAAAATGGAAAATAAGTTGGGCCAAATGGCTTGTTTCCATGCAGTAAACCTCTATGACTGTCCCGATACACTCCTTATCTCCACTTTCCCGCGTTCTCCCCTCCATTCTCTGACTGGTTTAATAATCTGTCTCTCTGAGCCTGGGACACAGTTACTGACCCAGCCTCTACAGCTCTCTGTGGGAAAGAATTCCACACATTCACTCCCCTCAGAGAGAGGGAATTCCTCCTCATTTCTTCACTCGGTAACTCCCTTCCCCCTTACTCTGAGATTCTGCCCTCTGGTACCAGCCTCTCGGTATTTACCCTGCCCAAACCACACACCCCCCCACCCTCAGAGTCCGATACGTCTCAATAAGGTCACCTCCTCTGTCTTCTAAAGTCCAACCTCTCCTCATCTGTCCCTACCCAGTACCAGCATAGTGAACCTTCTCCGGATTGCCTCCAATGCCAGTATATCCTTCCCTTTGGATCAGGGGACCCAGACTCCAGGTGTGGTCTAACTAGTGCCTTGTATGGTTTCAACAACTCTTCCTACTTGGATATCTTATTCCTTTTGAAATGCAACTACTTTTAATAGAATCGCTACAGTGCAAGAGGAGGCTATTTGGCTCACTGAGTTTGCACCGACATGTCAACAGAACATCGTATCAGGTCCCCACCCTGTTCCCGTAACCCCACTAATCCACCCTAACCCGCACATCTTTCAGACTGTGGGAGGAAACGGGAACATCTGGAGGAAACCCACGCAGACATGGGGAGAACGTGCAGACTCCACACAGACAGTCACCCAAGCCGAGGATCGAACCCGGTCCCTGGCACCAAGACAGCAGTACTAACCCGCTGTGTCACTGTGCTGCTGGGGAATCGAACCCGGGTCCCTGGCGCTGTGAGACAGCAGTACTAACCCGCTGTGTCACTGTGCTGCTGGGGAATCGAACCCGGGTCCCTGGCGCTGTGAGACAGCAGTGCTAACCCACTGTGTCACCGTGCTGCTGGGAATCGAACCCGGGTCCCTGGCGCTGTGAGACAGCAGTGCTAACCCACTGTGTCACCGTGCTGCCGGGGAATCGAACCCGGGTCCCTGGCGCTGTGAGACAGCAGTGCTAACCCACTGTGTCACCGTGCTGCCGGGATCGAACCCGGGTCCCTGGTCACCCGGTGTGCAATCGAACCCGGGTTCCCTGGCGCTGTGAGACAGCAGTGCTAACCCACCACCGTGCTGCTGGGATCGAACCGGGTCCCTGGCGCTGTGAGACAGCAGCGCTAACCACTGTTCACCGTGCTGCTGGGGATCGAACCCGGAATCGAACCCGGGGCGCTGTGAGACAGCAGTGCTAACCCACTGTGTCACCGTGCTGCTGGGGAATCGAACCCGGGTCCTGGCGCTGTGAGACAGCAGTGCTAACCACTGTGTCACCGTGCTGCTGGGAACCCGGGTCCCTGGCGCTGTGAGACAGCAGTGCTAACCCACTGTGTCACCGTGCTGCTGGGAATCGAACCCGGGTCCCTGGCGCTGTGAGACAGCAGTGCTAACCCACTGTGTCACCGTGCTGCTGGGGAATCGAACCCGGGTCCCTGGCGCTGTGAGACAGCAGTGCTAACCCACTGTGTCACCGTGCTGCTGGGAATCGAACCCGGGTCCCTGGCGCTGTGAGACAGCAGCGCTAACCCACTGTGTCACCGTGCTGCTGGGGAATCGAACCCGGGTCCCTGGCGCTGTGAGACAGCAGTGCTAACCCACTGTGTCACGTGCTGCCGGGAATCGAACCCGGGTCCCTGGCGCTGTGAGACAGCAGTGCTAACCCACTGTGTCACCGTGCTGCTGGGAATCGAACCCGGGTCCCTGGCGCTGTGAGACAGCAGTGCTAACCCACTGTGTCACCGTGCTGCTGGGAATCGAACCCGGGTCCCTGGCGCTGTGAGACAGCAGCGCTAACCCACTGTGTCACCGTGCTGCTGGGGAATCGAACCCGGGTCCCTGGCGCTGTGAGACAGCAGCGCTAACCCACTGTGTCACCGTGCTGCTGGGAATCGAACCCGGGTCCCTGGCGCTGTGAGACAGCAGTGCTAACCCACTGTGTCACCGTGCTGCTGGGGAATCGAACCCGGGTCCCTGGCGCTGTGAGACAGCAGTGCTAACCCACTGTGTCACCGTGCTGCTGGAATCGAACCCGGGTCCCTGGCGCTGTGAGACAGCAGTGCTAACCCACTGTGTCACCGTGCTGCTGGGGAATCGAACCCGGGTCCCTGGCGCTGTGAGACAGCAGTGCTAACCCACTGTGTCACCGTGCTGCTGGGGAACGAACCCGGGTCCCTGGCGCTGTGAGACAGCAGTGCTAACCCACTGTGTCACCGTGCTGCTGGGGAATCGAACCCGGGTCCCTGACGCTGTGAGACAGCAGTGCTAACCCACTGTGCTGCGCCATTCCACCCCCACCCTGAACAATGTCTGTGTGACTGCAGCTAAACCTGGTCACACTCCTGGGTCTTTGAGAGGGCAAGGCAGGGAGTGGATGTCAGCATACTCCGCCAGCAGTGAGAGCCCGTCAGAGGGCCGTGTCTCTGGCCTTCCCTTACCTGGCGAAGGTTGCACAGGTCTGACTTGTTGCCCACGAGGACCACCGGGATGTCATAGGTGTGCCGCACGCGGTAGATGAGCTGCTTGAACTCGATGGCCTCCTGGAAGCTGCGACGGTCCGTGATGGAGTAACAGATGATGAATCCTTCGCCCCCACGCATGTACTGGTCCCTCATGGCTGTAAACTCTGCCTGTAACAGTGATTTCAGTTTGATTTATTATTGTCACATGCATTGGGATACGGGGAAAAGTACTGTATCTTACGCGCTATACAGACAAAGCATACTGTTCATAGAGAAGGAAAGGAGAGAATGTAGTGTTACAGTCACAGCGAGGGGGGTAGAGAAAGATCAGGTTAATGCGAGGTGGGTCCATTCAAAAGTCTGACAGCCGCAGGGAAGAAGCTGTTCTTGAGTCGGTCGGTACGGGACCTCAGTCTTTTGTACCTTTTTCCCCGACGGAAGAAGGTGGAAGAGAGAATGTCCGGGGTGTGTGGGGGGGGGTCCTTGATTATGCCGGCTGCTTTTCCCCGAGGCAAAGGTCTGAATAAAGTAGACATGGAGTGGATTCTTCCTCTTGTGGGACATTCTAGGATGAGAGATCTTACATAATCTTAGGATAAGGAACAGCAAATTTAAGGGAGGGAAAAACTACTTCTCCCAAAAGGACGGAAGAAGGTGGAAGAGAGAATGTCCGGCGTGTGTGGAGGTTCCTTGATTATGCCGGCTGCTTTTCCCCGAGGCAGCGGGAAGTGTAGACAGAGTCAATGGACGGGAGGCTGGTTTGTGTGATGGGATTGGGCTACATTCACAATCTTTTGTAATTCCTTGCGGGTCTTGGGCAGAGCAGGAGCCCAGACCAAGCTGCAACTCTCAGAGACTATTTCCCAGGGCTGAAATGGTTGCGACGAGAGGGCACAGATTTAAGGTGCAGGGAAGCAAGTGCAGAGGGGATGCTAGGGGAAAGTTTTTCACTCAGGGGGTGTTGAGTGAATGGAATCGGCTGCCGTCGGTGGTGGTTGAGGCGAACTCGCTGGGGTCTTTTAAAAGACTTCTGGATGAGTATATGGGATCCAGTGGGATTGGGGGTTATAGATAGGTCTATGGCTGAGTAGGTTTTGATGTGTTCGGCACAACTTGTAGGCCGAAGGGCCTGTTTGTGCTGTTGTGTTCTATGTGCTATGATACAACCAGAAAGAATGCTTTGTGTGGGGCTTCTGTAAAAGTTGGTGAGAGTCGGAGCGGACGTGTCAAATTTCCTTAGTCTTCTGACTAAGTCTGGTGGGGAGGTGAGATGGTGAGTCCCTGGGTGGGGGCAGTGCGGGTCGGATCTAAATGATTGAACGCACTGGGGTTGTTTTCCCTTGAAAGACGTCGGCTGAGAGGGGATCTATTAGAGGTATATAAGATTATGAGGGGTATAGATAGAGTAAATGGTGGTAAGCTTTTTCCACCATTAGATTCGGATAGAACGAGGGGTCACGGCCTTAGGGTGAGGGGGGCTATGTATAAGACGAATATTAGAGGGCATTTTTTCACACAAAGGGTAGTGGGGGTGTGGAATGCACTACCGAGTAAGGTGGTGGGAGCAGGCACGCTAGGGTTGTTTAAGGGTCTCTTGGACAGCCACATGAGCGGTCTGCAGATAGAGGGATATAGGAGGACTGTTTAAATACTTTAATTGTTTCCACAGGCTATTCGGTCCACCTTGTTGACCAACAAGGTGCATGCATTCGGCAGGTCGTGCAAGGGCTGCTCCTGGATGTTACTTCAGGAGTGGCCTAGTGCTTCACGTCGTTAGTGTATGCTTAAACTGGACCATCAGATGGGCAACATGACAGCTCAGAGACTATCGCTGTTGCTGTGCAGACACGTGGATTTGGGCCTGTGTCTGCGGGAGTTTGCGCGTTCTCCCCGTGGTTGCATGGGTTTTCTCCGGGTGCTCCGGTTTCCTCCCACATCCCAAAAATGTGCTCTTAGGCTGATTGGGTAACAAATTGTCCCTATATTGGTCTCTGTGTCATTAAGACGTTAGGACGGCGGCGCGGGCTCATTGGGCCGAAGGGCCTGTTTCCCGTGCTGTGTTGTTCTTTGTTCTTTGTGTACAACAAGGGCGACTAAATCTCAACCAGCAGGACTCCTAGCTTACTGCAGCAGCCGCCAGGCCCAGTGAGCGACACTCCTTCGTTTCCGCTTCCCCCCTTAATCCCAGGCTGATGCTCCTGTGGTGGCACGGAGGGGGTGCTGCGCAGTTACGGAGGCACAGTACTGAGAAAGGTGTCCTGAACACAGAGGCATGGCCTCCCCCCTACCCCCCGCCTTCCCGCTGAAGATTGGCATGTTAGTACAGCAGGCACTGAGGAAAGCAGACAGCACAGTGGGTCAGACAGGGACCTGGGTTCGATTCCTGATTTGGGCCACTGTCTACGTGGAGTCTGTGCGTTATCCCCCACGTCTGCAAGGGTTTTCTCCCACAGTCCGGAAGATTTTCAGATTGGCCATGCTAAATTGCCCCTTAGTATCAGGGGGGATTAGCAAGGGTAAAATGCACTGGGTTAGAGAGATCAGCTCTGCGGTCGGTACTGGCTCGATGGGCTGAATGGCCTCCTTTTGCACAGTAAGGATTCTAATGATACGGACTAAAGTGGGCAAATGGGATTTGTTCAGTTGAGGAGGGGGGAGTCCAAAACTAGAGGGCAGAGGATTAAGGAGAGAGAGGAAAGAGGGGACCCAAGGGGCAACTTTTTCACAGAGGATGTTGTGTTTGGGGAATGAGCTGCCAGAGAGGGTGGGAGAGATGGGGAAAACTTAAAAGACATTTGGACAGGTGCATGGATGGGAAAGGTTTAGAGAGAGACGGGCTGTACGCAGGCAAATGGGACTAACTCAGGTTGGGAAACACAGCATGGAGGAGATGGGCCGAATGGCCCTGTCCCTGCTGTAAATCTCTGTGAAACTGAAGAAGCAGGGTTAGAGTTGGTGACACTGGTCCTCCAGCCCCTCAGGCTGGTGCTGACCCTGTGTTAACTTACCTGTCCAGCTGTATCCAGGATATCCAGATGTGCTGATTCATCATCAATACGGACTCTGGTCTTGTAGGCATCCTCTGAGAAACGGAGAGAGTTTTAAACACAACAGGCCATGAGAATGAAGGAGGGCTCTCACCACGCTCTCTCCCTGTCACTGCAATCTCCTCCAGTTCCCGACACACGCTCCCTATCACTGCAATTTCCAGCCTCTATACACCCTCCCTATCTAACCCCATCCAGCCCCTACACCCCTTCCCTATCACTGCGATCTCCTCTAGCCTCTACACCCACGCCCTATCTCTGCAAGCTTCTCCAGTCCCTACACCCCATATCTCTGTGACCTTCTCCAGTCTTCTATAAGCCCCCTTCCTATCTCTGTAACCCCCTTCGGCCCCTACACCCCATCCCTATTTCTGTAACCTCCTCCAGCCTCTACACCCCCTCCCTATCACTGCCATCTCCTTCAGCCTCTACACTTCCTCCCTATTTTTGTAACATCCTCCAGCCCCCAATAACGCCTCCCTCTCACTGTGCCCCCCTCCAGCCCCCACACCCCGTGATGTCAAGGCTGGATGTTGTTATAGACGTAGGGATTAGATACAGAGTAAAAGTTCACTCTCCCTTGTCTTCCATCAAACACTCCCAGGACAGGTACAGCACGGGGTTAGATACAGAGTAAAGCTCCCTCTACACTGTCCCCCCATCAAACACTCCCAGGACAGGTACAGCACGGGGTTAGATACAGAGTAAAGCTCCCTCTACACTGTCCCCCATCAAACACTCCCAGGACAGGTACAGCACGGGGTTAGATACAGAGTAAAGCTCCCTCTACACTGTCCCCCCATCAAACACTCCCAGGACAGGTACAGCACGGGGTTAGATACAGAGTAAGCTCCCTCTACACTGTCCCCACATCAAACACTCCCAGGACAGGTACAGCACGGGGTTAGATACAGAGTAAAGCTCCCTCTACACTGTCCCCATTAAACATATCTGGATGCTATTTTTTCTATGGTTGGATCCCCAAGCTGAATCATCTGGACTGAAGTAGTTGCTTACCGATTGTTGGATCATGATAATCAAGAAATCGATGGCTGATGAACTGCATTGTCATAGCTGCCAAGAGAAAATCAAATTAAACCTTCAGATGTAACTGCATAGGACGCTCCATCGTACCTGGGATAGAAATACTTTCATAGTTTCTCAACAATCACTCCTGCACCTTCACAGTTTAGATTGATTCTATAGACTGTTTGCTGCAGTGCGCTGTTTAAACAGACTCTGTAGACTGTTGGCTATTTTAATAGATTCTGTAGACTGTTGTATGAAGAGAGATTGAATAGTTTAGACCGATACGTTGTGAAACTCAGAAGAATGAGGGGAGATCAAATTGAGGTATACAGGATGATAAAAGGTTTGGATAAAGTATTTGGGGAGCGGGTGCTTCCTGTTGTGGGATGTTCTAGGATGAGAGGTCATCGGATAGCGGGCAGCAAATTTAAAACCGAGTTAGAGGGGAGACTATTTCTCCCAAAAGGTTGTGAATCTGTGGAATTGGCTCCCCCAAAGTGTGGTGGATGCTGGGACAGTGAGTTCATTTAAGGAGGAGTTGGACAGATTTTTAATTGGCAATGGGGATGAAGGGTTATGGGGAGAAGACAGGAAAATGGGGATGAGGAGGAGACCAGCTAGGATCGGATGGCGGAGTGGATTCAATGGGCTGAACAGCCTAATGCTGCTCCTGAAGCTTGTGAACATCTGACAGTCAAACACCTGAAGCTGGAATTGAACCCAGGTCCCCAGCGCTAAGAGGCAGCAGAGCTAACCACTGTACCAACCTGTTTACTATGACAGGGAGATGGGGAAAAGTAGGCCTAGTAAAGTTCAGACAATTTACAAGGATGAGAAGGTTATGGCTTTGACTTGTGTAAGATCAGAGTTAGACCTCATCCGCAGCACTGTCTGGACTCCATACTTAAAGGATATGAAGGTGTTGGAGAGAGTGCAGAGGAGACTCACAAGAAGAATGATTCCAAGGACTGTAGGATCGATCAGAGAGTTTGGCACTGTTTTCCTTGGAGAAAAGGAGGAGGTATTGAAGATCCTGAAGGGGATGGACAAAGGAAATAGTGAGGCACTGTTTCCCTCTCAACACAGCACACTGGGTGGTGCAGTGGGTTAGCACTGCTGCCTCACCTGGGTTCGATTCCCGGCTGGGGTCACTGTCTGTGGGGAATCTGCACGTTCTCCGCACGTGCGTTTCCTCCAGATGCTCCGGTTTCCTCCCGTATTCCGAAAGATGTGCAGGTTAGGTGGATTGGCCATGCTAAATTTTCCCTCAATGTACCCAGAGTGTGGCGACTATGGAATTTTCACAGTAACTTCATTGCAGTGTTAACATAAGCTTACTCTTGACACTAATAAATAAGATGTGTAGAAGGGAGGGACTGGTAGGAGAGGGGAGGGTGAGTGAGACTGGATTAAGATGAGGGAGGAAGGAATGTGCGGAGGGGACTGCCCTGATCTTATTGAATGGCAGAGAGGCTCGAGGGCCGCCCTCCTGCTCCCGAGGGATCGTTTCGATAACCTGTCTCGGTTGCATTAGTCTATTAAGATCATTAATCCATGGTGGATTGTGAACTTGGTGTTGAGACTTGGAGAGAGATTCAAATAAATGCAAGGAGTTGTGGGGGTGTGAGAGGTATGGCACGTGGAAGAGAAAGTCCAGCATGGAGCAGAGGGGCCGAATGGACTAAGTAAAGCAAAGGAATCTGATATGAGAATCGGAAATGCTATACAAAGGAATTAAAAAGGTTATTTCCTGCTCCGTAATCCATCTCTCTCTGTCCGTCTGCAGATTGAGTGTGCCAGATTTTGCATTGAGACGCAGATAGCCTGTTACCCAGGGGGAATGTGTCTCACAAAGAACCGATTGTTTAAAGCTCAATGAGCTCCCCATCAGCCGACCTGACAGGCGGTTGGGTAACTCCAGCTCCCCCGTGTCGTCACTAGGAGACAGAAGGCAACCTAGCAACCGCTGAAGGCAAGGCAGCCAGGTAAACGAAGGCCCACGCAAGACTGAGTGGTTAAAACCTCAGCGTTGTTCTCCCACTGGAAGCTTTGAGGGGCCAAATCTGACTGGTGGTCACTGAGATGGTGAGGTGCCAACAGAATGTGGTCCTTCAGCCCTTCCAACCCCGTGTTGGCTCTGTGGAAGAATTGCCCCCTTTGTCAATCCCCCATTTGATCTCCAATCCCTATTCCCCAAAAGTGTGTACACAGTTCTGTTCACCCTATTGCAGAAAAGTTATTATTAAATTAGAAAGAGTGCAGAAAACATGTTGTCAGGACTTGATGGATTGAGTTATAAGGAGAGACTGGATAGACTGGGACTTTTTTCTCTGGAGCGTAGGAGGCTGAGGGGTGATCTTACAGAGATCTATAAAATAATGAGGGGCACAGATCAGCGAGATAGTCAATATCTTTTCCCCAAAGGTAGGGGAGTCTAAAACTAGAGGGTTTAGGTTTAAGGGGAGAGATACAGAAGGGTCCAGTGGGGCAATTTCTTCACCCAGAGGGTGGTGAGTGTTTGGAACAAGCTGCCAGAGGCAGTAGTAGAGGTGGGTAAAATTTTGTCTTTTAAAAAGCATTTAGACAGTTACATGAGTAAGATGGGTATCGAGGGATATGGGCCAAACATGGACATTTGGGATTAGCTTTAGGGTTTTTAAAAAAAGGGCAGCACGGACAAGGGTCTGTTTCCATGCTGTAAACCTCTTTGCAAACCAGCCTCCCATCCATTGACTTTGTCTATCCTTGCCGCAGCCTCGGGGAAATGCAGCCGGCATCATTAAGGACCTCACGCACCCCAAACATTGTCTCTTCCATTGGGAAAAAGATACAAAAGCCTGAGGTCCCGTACCGACCGACTCAAGAACAGCTTCTTCCCTGCTGCTGTCAGACTTTTGAATGGACCCTACCTCACATTAAGTTGATCTTTCTCTACGTCCTAGCTATGACTGTAACACTACACTCTGCGCCCTTCTTCTCTATGAACAGTATGCTTTATCTGTGTAGTGCACAAGAAACAATACTTTTCGCTGTATCCCAATACACGTGACAGTAATAAATCAAATCAAATTGCATCTTCGTACCCAAAGATATATGGGCGAGATAGATTTGCCATATTAAGTTGCCCCTAAGCAGTTGAGAATCAACCATGTAAGTGGCTCTGGAGTGACATGTAGGCCAGAGCGGGGTAAGGATGGCAGATTTCCTTCCCTACAGGGAACCAGATGGGTTTTTCCCACAATGGGTCATCAGTAGATTCTTAATCCCAGATATTTTTTATTGAATTTAAATTCCGCCATCTGCCTTGGTGGAATTTGAACCCAGGTCCCCCAGAACATTAGCTGACTTTCTGGATTAATAGTCTAGCGATAATACCACTGGGCCGTTGCTTCCCCAAAGTCTCACTCGGGGCTCTGTGTCCAGTTTGGGGCTCCATACATGAGAAAGGATATAAAAGTTTTAGAGAGGAGGTTCCAGGAATAAGGAACTGTAGGATTGATTGGAGAGTTTGGGACTGTTTTCCTTGGAGAAAAGATGGCCGAGAGGAGACTTGAAGGAGATAGTCAAGATCCTGAGGGGTTTGGACGAGGGGAAATAGTGAAGCACTGTTTCCCTCTCAAGACAGTGTCATTAATATTGGGGTGACAAAGTGGTTAGCACTGCTGCCTCTCAGTGCCAGGGACCTGGGTTCAATTCCCAGCTTGGCTCACTTTCTGTAAGGTGTCTGCACACACTCCCCATGTCTGATTGGGTTTCCTCCGGGTGCTCTGGTTTCCTCCCACAGTCTGAAAGACGTGCAGGTTAGGGCGCATTGGCTGTGCTAAGTTCTCCCTCAGTGTAACCCGAACAGGAGTGTGACGACTCAGGGATTTTCACAGTAACTTCTTTGCGGTGTTAATGTAAGTCTTAATTCTGACTGTAATAAATAGGAAAATACTTTCAACTATACTGGGTGAAAGGGGTAGGGATGATGGAGGGGAAAAGGGGAGGGAAGTTTTTTTTTACTCAGTGTAATTGTGGATTCTATGATGAGCTTCCTGAGGGAGCGGTGTAGGCAGGTGCAATTGGAATATCTGAAATGGAGAATTGGATTGGTATCTAGAAAGAGAGAATGTGCAAGGTTATGGGGGATAAGGCAAGGGGATTGGGTAGAACGCTCTTTCAGAGAGCCAGTGCAGTCCCAATGGGCCAAATGGCCTCCTTCTGTACGATGTAGAGATGCCGGCGTTGGATTGGGGTAAACACAGTAAGAAGTCTGACAACACCAGGTTTAAGTCCAACCAATTTATTTGATTTATTTATACTCCTTCTGCACTGCGGAGATTCTGTAATCGAGCTCAAGGGGCTGAAGGGCTTCTTCAATTTCCTGTTATCTTGAGGAAACTCTCTGTCTCTGTCTCGTCTGCTTTCTGTCTGTCTCCACTAGTAGGAAAAACTAGACCAGAGGGCACAACCTCAGGCTAAAGGGACGATCCTTTAAAACAGAGATGAGGAGGAATTTCTTCAGCCAGAGAGTGGGGAATCTGTGGAACTCTTTGCCACAGAGGAGGCCGGGGTCACTGAGTGTGTTTAAGACAGAGATAGATCGGTTCCTGATTAATAAGGGGATCGGGTTATGGGGAAAAGGCAGGAGAATGGGGGATGAGAAAAATATCAGCTATGATTGAATGGGGGAGCAGACTGGATTGGCCGAGTGGCCTCGATCTGCTCCTGTTTCTAATAGAGTTACCATCTTGAACCCGCTGCAGTCCCGTGTGGTGTAGGTACACCCATGGTGGTGTTAGAGAATTGATAGAGTGGAAGCGGACTCCGGGTGGAGGTGATAGGTCTCTGTCTTGTTGCAGGAACACAGGGCAAAGTTCCCTTTGGAGACTAACCCACTCCACCAGCGGGACACATGACCGTACAAGCAGATCCTACCCCTGGGATACTGTAGTGGTGGATACAGGCGGTGGGAGGCGGGATTCAAACCCAGAAATGTGAGCACTCACCGCTCTTGCCAACTCCCCCTGCCCCCAACATCACGATCTTGTATTCTCGGATTCCGCCCGCCACGCTGCCGGAGGGTCTGCCCGAGGCTGCCGCAGAGTCCATGTTCACGTCCGGCTTCACTCCTGTTCCCCCAACTGTGGAGAAACGGACCCCAGTGTTACAAGCGGGAGAGATACAGAAGCGTCCAGAGGGGCAACATTTTCCACACAGAGGGTGGTGAGTGCCTGGAACAAGCTGCCAGAGGCTTTTTGTCAAAGTTTTTTGTCAAAAATTTTGTCTTTTTGAACCGTAGAACATTACAGCACAGAAACAGGTCTTTTGGCCCTTCTTGGCTGTGCTGAACCATTTCTCTGTCTAGTCCCACTGACCTGCACCTGGACCATATCCCTCCACACCCCTCTCATCCACGTACCTGTCCAAATTTTTCTTAAATGTTAAAAGTGACCCTGCATTTACCACTTCATCTGGTAGCTCATTCCACACTCCCACCACTCTCTGCGTGAAGAAGCCCTCTCTAATATTCTCTTTAAACTTCTCTCCTTTCACTCTTAACCCACACCTTCTGGTTTTTTCTCTCCCCTAGCCTCAGTGGAAAAAGTCTGCTTGCATTCACTCTATCTATACCCATCAAAATCTTACACACCTCTGTCAAATCTCCCCTCATTCTTCTACTCCCCAGGGAATAAAGTCAAACTTTCTCTATAACTCAGTTTCTCAAGTCCTGACAACATCCTTGTGAACCTTTTCTTCACTCTTTCAACCTTATTGATATCCTTCCTGTAATTAGGTGACCAAAACTGTACACAACACTCTAAATTCAGCCTCACCAATGCTTTATACAACCTCACCATTAACATCCCAACTCAATACTTTGATTTATCAAGACTAATGTTCCAAGAGCACTCTTTACGACTCTATCTACCTGTCACGCCACTTTAGGGAATTAAGTATCTGTTAATCCCTCTGTTCTACTACACTTTTCAGTCTCCTACCATTTATCTTGTAAAAAGTATTTAGACTGTTACATGGGTAAGATGGGTATAGAGGGATGTGGGCAACTGGGACTAGCTTAGGGGTTTAAAAAAAAGGGGTGGCACGGACAAGTTGGGCCGAAGGGCCTGTTTCCACGCTGTAAACCTCTGTCTTAAACCTCCAGGGGAGGCAGTAACTTTGTGGTCTTATCACTGGACTATTAATCCAGAGACTCAGCGAACGTTCTCGTTCAAATCCCGCCCACGGCCGATGATGGAATTTGAATTCAATAAAAAATATCTGGAATTAATCATGCTTTATTATTAATAATTAATTTGGGGCAGTGCAGTGGGTTAGTACTGCTGCCTCACAGCTTCAGGTTTAATTCCTGGCTTGGGTCACTGTAAGAAGTCTGATGACACCAGCTTTAAGTCCAACTGGTTGGACTTAAACCTGGTGTTGTCAGACTTCTTATTATGTTTACCCCAGTCCAACGCCAGCATCTCCACATCAAGACTACTATGTGTCACTGTCTGTGCAGAGTCTGCACATTCTCCCCCGTGTCTGTGTGAGTTTCCTCCGGTGCTCTAGTTTCCTCTCTCTGTCCCAAGATATGTACGTTAGAGGGATTGCCCATGCTAAATTGTTCCTTAGTGTCCCGGGATGCGTAGATTAGGTAGATATGTGGGGTTACAGATAGGGCTGGGTGGGATTGTTGTCAGTGTAGACACAATGGGCCAAATGACCTCCTTCTGCACTGTAGAGATTCTGTGATTCTCTCACACTTCTTTTAAGCATTTACCACGAAACTATTGTTGGAAAAACACATCTGGTTCCCTTTAGGGAAGGAAATCTGCCCTCCTTACCCCGGTCTGGCCTACATGTGACTCCAGAGCCATACAATGTGGTTGTCTCTCAACTCCAAGGGGCAACTAGGGATGGGTAATAAACGCTAGCCCAGCCAGCGACACCCATGTCCCACAGATGGAAAAACATAACATTTTGGAAGGCCTATTGAAATCAGTGCAGTGCCTTAAGATAGGGAAGGAGTGTGGGGGCCAGAGGAGGTTACAGAGATAGGGAGGGGGTGTAGGGTCTGGAGGGGGTTACAGAGATAGGGAGAGGGCGTAGGGGGCTGGAGGAAACAGATGGGGAAGGAGGTGTAGGAGGCCGGAGGAGGTTACAGACATAGGAAGGTGTAGGAGGCCGGAGGAGGTTACAGACATAGGAAGGTGTAGGAGGCCGGAGGAGGTTACAGACATAGGAAGGTGTAGGGGCTGGAGGAGGTTCCAGACATAGGAGGTGTAGGCGCAGGAGGAGGTTACAGAGATATCAAAGGGGTATAGGGAGCTGGAGCAAGTTACAGAGATAGGGAGGGGGTGTAGGGAGCTGGAGGAGGTTACAGAGATAGGGAGGGGGTGTAGGCGGCCTGGAGGAGGTTACAGCGATAGGGAGGGGGTGTAGGGGGCTGGAGGAGGTTACAGAGATAGGGAGGGGGTGTAGGGGTGGAGGAGGTTACAGAGATAGGGAAGGGGTGTGGGGGCTGGAGCAAGTTACAGAGATAGGGAGGGGTGTAGGGGGCTGGAGGAGGTTACAGAGATAGGGAGGGGTGTAGGGGCTGGAGGCGGTTACAGAGATAGGGAGGGGTGTAGGGGCTGGAGGAGGTTACAGAGATAGGGAGGGGTGTAGGGGCTGGAGGAGGTTACAGAGATAGGGAGGGGTGTAGGGGCTGGAGGCGGTTACAGAGATAGGGAGGGGGTGTAGGGAGCTGGAGGGGGTTACAGAGATAGGGAGGGGGTGTAGGGGGCTGGAGGAGGTTACAGAGATAGGGAGGGGGGTGTAGGGAGCTGGGGGGGTTACAGAGATAGGGAGGGGTGTAGGGGGCTGGAGGAGGTTACAGACACGGAGGGAGTGTCAAATAGTTGCACTATATGTTTGTAATTAACCAGCTAGTCTTTGAGAGTGTGTGTGTGTGTGTGTGTGTGGAGAGGGAGGAATGTGGATTATGTGAAAGACAGCCCAAGGCAATGATGATTACTAAGACAGCCTTGGGGGGGGTGGGGGACATTCGCTCTGCCCTCTTGCCCTCCCTCCCTCCCTTTGCCCGTCCGTGACCACAGCAAGTCTGGGGTGTCCCCAGTAGGCGAGGGTTCAGGCAGCTTGAGAGGGGCCTGAGCGAGGGAGGGAGGGAGGCTGGACAGGGTACACCCAGGGAGGGGGGGGAGAGAGACAGTGGAACCTGTACAGATGTCGCTGGAAGGTGGGGGGTGGGAGAAGGAGCCCCAGACGATTAAATAAACAGTTGAACCAGCGACAAGTAGTTGGAGCTTGACCTCTCCCTATGAAATCAGCTGATTGTTAGATCCCTGCAGACTCGCAGCCGACAGCGTCAGTGCTGAGAACACCCATCCATCCACCCACCCCCATTTGACGAAAAAGTTAGCTGCACAAACTTTCCCTGGAACTTTTTTTCTCATTTGTAGGAGTTACCTCGTTCTGGGTTCAGCGACCCCACGCCCTCATCCTCCTGGGGGTGATGGTGGAGTGGGGTTGGGGGGTGGAATACAGCGGAGGATGTGAATACTCCTGAAGTTGCTTCTTCTCCTTGGTCTCAGCGCTGTAAACTTTTCCGCCAAAGTTTTTTTTTCCCTCTGCTTGTTTCTGCTTCCACACCAACCTCCACCCTCCCTTCCCCCAGCCTCACTCGCGCTCTCTCTCTCTCTCTCTCTCTCTCTCTCACTTGATCCAAATTGGTGGTCTGATAGGGCAGAACAGTGTCAAGTCTCGGTGAAAGCGTTGTTGTCTCTCTCTCTCTCTGTCCCTGTACGATTTCCTTGTAAACTGGTTTCACAACTATGCGACGAGAGAGAGGGGAGGGGAAAAAAAATTCTGCGGAAGGAACAGCCCTGCTGGCCAGCAGGGAGAATAGCTATACATTTACCACAATAACTTGTGAATGTGCTAACACTCCATCAATGTGTAGGTTAGGGGGATTGGCCATGCTAAATTGTCCCTTAGTGTCCAAAGATGTGTAGGTTAGGGGGATTGGCCGTGCTAAATTGTCCCTTAGTGTCCAAAGATGTGTAGGTTAGGGTGGATTGGCCGTGCTAAATTGTCCCTTAGTGTCCAAAGATGTGCAGGTTAGGTGGATTGGCCATGCTAAATTGTCCCTTAGTGTCCAAAGATGTGCAGGTTAGGTGGATTGGCCATGCTAAATTGTCCCTTAGTGTCCAAAGATGTGCAGGTTAGGGGGATTGGCCGTGCTAAATTGCCTCTTAGTGTCAGGAGATTAGCAAGGTCAATAATGAGGGATTATGGGCCTGGATGGGAATGTTGGACGACGCAGGCTCAATGGGCCGAATGCCCTCGTTCTGTACGTCCGTCACTCAAAGTGAATCCTAGCCTTGGGTGACTGCGTGGAGTCTGCACGTTCTCCCCATGTCTGTGTGGGTTTCCTCCCACAGTCCCAAAGATGTGCAGGTGAAGTGGATTAGTGGGGATAGGGCCTAGGTGGGATTGTGGTCTGTGCAGACCCGATGGGCTCCTCCTGCAATGTGGGGGTTCGAGGATAAGGTGGGAAGGGGTACGGGGGGAGATAGAACCTGACAGTTGAATAGCGGATTGAAAAAAGGTGGTAAGATTGGCCCCTCAGCAGGATGTGAAACTGAGACGTGGTTTGGTTAAATCCTTCCCCTTTCTGTTAATAATCTTGTTGTGGCAGTGCTGACAGCTGCCTCTGTCCCATTGGCACACCAGTGCTATGGGGCAATTAGACCTTCCCTTGTTCAGCTACCCTGGATGGGCCAGGACCCCCCGGACTCATTGCTGCCCAGCTGAACGTTGTCTATGGTACTGGCCTGGTTTCTGTGACAGCAACATAGAAGTTACTTCAGAATGAGCTGATAAGATATAGGAGCAGAACGAGGCCATTCGGCCCACGGAGTCCGCTCCGCCATGGCTGATACGCTCCTCGTACCCATTTTCCTGCATTTTCCCCATAACTTTTCACCCCTTACCAATTAAAAATCTATCCAGCGCCTCAAATGTACTCACTGCCCCAGCATCCATCACACTTTGGGGCAGTGAATTCCACAGATTCACAACCTTTTGTAATTTCTCCTCCAACTCTGTTTTAAATTTGCTGCCCCTTATCCTAAGACCCCTCATCCCAGAATGTCCCACAAGAAGAAGCATCCGCTCCATGTCTATTTTAGCCGGACCTTTCCCAGCCTTGGGAAAAGCAGGCGGTATAATTAAGGACCCCACGCACCCCGGACATTCTCTCTTCCACCTTCCTTTGGGAAAAAGTGCAAAAGTCTGAGGTCCCGTACCGACCGACTCAAGAACAGCTTCTTCCCTGCTGCTGTCAGACTTTTGAATGGACCTACCTCGCATTAAGTTGATCTTTCTCCACACCCGCACTGTGACTACATTCTGTACCCTCTCCTTTCCTTCTCTATAACAGTCTGTATAGCAGGCAAGAAATAATACTTTTCATTATATCCCAATACATGTGACAATAATAAATCAAATCAAATCAAATCTTGCGTGCTATCCAGTCAAAACATACCATTCATAGAGAAGGGAAGGAGAGGGTGCAGAATGTAGTGTTACAGTCACAGCGAGGGGTGTAGAGAAAGATCAACTTAATGCGAGGTGGGTCCATGCAAAAGTCTGACGGCAGCAGGGAAGAAGCTGTTCTTGAGTCGGTCGGTACGGGACCTCAGACTTTTGTATCTTTCTCCCAAAGATAAAAGGTGGAAGAGAGAATGTCCGGGGTGTGTGGGGGGGGATCCTTGATTATGCCGGCTGCTTTTCCCTGAGACAGCGGGAAATGTAGACAGAGTCAATGGACGGGAGGCTGGTTTGTGTGATGGATTGGGGCTACATTCACGACTCTTTGTAGTTCCTTGCGGTCTTGGGCAGAGCAGGAGCCCAGACCAAGCTGTGATACAACCAGAAAGAATGCTTTCTATGGGGCATCTGTAAAAGTTGGTGAGAGTCGTAGCGGACATGTCAAATTTCCTTAGTCTTCTGAGAAAGTAGAGGTGTTGGTGGGACTTTCTGAACTATAGTGTCGGCACGGGGTTGGGGGGCGGTGTGGGAGGTTGGGGGGGGGGGGGGGGGGGGGCGTTGACCAGGACAGATTGCTGGTGATCTGGACAACTGAAAACTTGAAGCTCTCGATGCTCTCTACTTTGTCCCCGTTAATGTAGACAGGGGCATGTTCTCTTTCCTGCTTCCAGAAGTCGATGACAATCTCCTTCACGTGTTGACGTTGAGGGAGAGACTATTGTTGCTGCGCCAGTTCACCCGATTCTCGATCTCGTTCCTGTACTCTGTCTCATCATTGTTTGAGATCTGATTTCACGATGGTGGTGTCATCAGCAAATTTGAAAATCGAATTGGAGGGAATTTGGCTGCACGGTCAGAGGTGTATAAGGAGTATAGTGGGGGGGCTGAGAGCACAGCCTTGTGGGGCACTGGTGTTGAGGATGATAGAACCGTAGAAACCCTACAGTGCAGAAAGAGGCCCATCGAGTCTGCACTGATCACGATCCCACCCAGGCCCTACCCCAATATCCCTACATATTGTATCCACTAATCCCTCTTACTTACGCATCCCTCAATCCTACGTGTCCCTGGACGCTAAGGGGCAATTTCTTAGCGTGGCCAATTAATCTAACTCGCGCATCTTTGGACTGTGGGAGGAAACCGGAGCACCCGGAGGAAACCCATGCAGACACGAGGAGAATGTGCAAACTCCACACAGACAGTGACCTGAGCCGGGAATCGAACCCGAGTCGCTGGAGCTGTGAAGCAGCAGTGCTCACTACTATGCCACCGTGCCTTCACAATGATCAGGGAGAGGAGGTGTGGTTGCCTGTCCTTACTGATTGTGGTCTGAGAGTTCGGAAGCTCAGGACCTAGAGACAGAGGGAGATGCCCAGGCCACGGGAGTTTGGAGATGAGTTTTGTGGGAATAATGGTGTTGAAGGCTGAGCTGTAGGCAATAAATAGGTCCTTGTTATCTGGGTGTTGCAGGGTTGAGTGCAGGGCCAGGGAGATGGTATCTGCTGTGGATCTGTTGGTGAGCTGTAGTTGATCCAGGTAGTCCGGGAGGCTGAAATTGATTCATTCCATGACTAAACTTTTCAAAGCACTTTCACAGTGATGGACGGAGCCACCAGCCGATAGTCATTAAAACACACTGTTTGGGTTTTCTTAGATCCTGGAATGATAGTCGCTTTCTTGAAGCAGATAGGGACCTCAGATTGGTGTAGAGAGAGATTGAAGGTGTCTGTGAATGCGTTCCCCCCTCGCTGATCCACACAGGATCTGTGTGCACGTCAGGGGTACAATACTTTTCACTGTGTACTAATAGATGTAACATAAATCAAATCTTATCATCCTGTATATCTCGATTTGATCTCTCCTCATTCTGCTAATTTCCAGAGAGTATTTGCCGAAACTCTTCGATCTCTCATTACGACAAACTCCCTCATTGTAGCATTCAGTAAGAAGTCTCCCAACACCAGGTTAAAATCCAATAGTTTATCTGGTAGCACGAGCTTTCGGAGAACCACCCCTTCGTCAGGTGAGTGCAGGATTTAATTCACATACAGACACAAACTCAATCACGAGATAATGGTAATAACTTAGAAAATTCTCAGTTCCGGACAGGGCAGAACATCCACGGAGGATGTTCCCGATGGTGGTGGGGGTGGGGGGGAGAACTCCAGAACCAGGGGGGTCACAGCCTGAGGATTCAGGGTGGAGACCATTTCAGATGGAGGTGAGGAGACGTTTCTTCACCTGGTGAGCCTGTGGAATTCATTCCTGCAGGAAGGAGTTGATGCCAAAACATTGGATGTGTTCAAGAGGCGGCTGGATGTAGCACTGGGGGCGAATGGGATCAAAGGGGAGAAAGCAGGATTAGGCTATTGAGATGGACGATCAGCCATGATGGTGATGGATGGTGGGGCAGGCTCGAAGGGCTGAATGGCCTCCTCCTGCTCCTGTCTTCTACATTTGTATCTCTGAAATCAATCCAGTGAGCTGTCTCCAACGTCACTCACCTCTGCTCAATGAGGGGATCAAAACCGTGCACAATGCTCCAGCTGCGGCCTCACCGATGTTTTGTGTAGTTGTGACAGTACTTCCCTACCTTGATATGCTATTCCTTTCACTATGAATACCCACGTTCTATTTGATTTGACTTGTTTGAGATCTGACCCACTACGGTGGTGTCGTCAACAAACTTGAAAATTGAATTTGGCAGTGGGTGGGGTGGGGGGAGTTCTGCCGCACAGTCAGAGGTGTATGAGCAGGAAAGTAGGGGGGGGGGGGGTGCTGGTGTTGAGGGTGATTGTAGGGGAGGTGTTGTTGTCTATCTTTACTGATTGTGGATTGTAGGTTGGGAAGTTCAGGGTCTAGTCGCAGAAGGAGGAGCTGAGGCCCAGTTTGGAGATGAGTTTTGTGGGAATAATCGGAGGGAGGGGAGAGAAAGAAAGACAGAATTGTTTCCAGCGTCACCCCAATTCCCCCCCACCCCACCTCCCCAGCTCCTCCCCATTTGAGAGTTCCTATTGAATCTGCTTCCATCGCTGTTAAAAGGCAGCGTCTCCCCAATCGCAACAACTCGCTGCATTTTCACCAACGCTCTGCCCCCAATCAGTGAGTGAGAGCAGGAGAGGGGGTATTTGATCAGCTATGGGGAAGGGCGAGGGGGACAGATTAAGCCATGGGGATAGGGGAGAGTGGGGGGGGGCGGGGGTCACGGATGGGGAGGTGAGGGACGCGGCAGGGTGAGCCAACAGATACTTGTTCTGATTTCTTACTTAGCTCCAGCAAGGAATCATCCAGACTTGAAACAACAGCTTCCTCTGTCTGTCTGTCTCTCTCTCTCTCTGTTCCCCCACCCTCTCTCTCTCTCTCTCTCTCTCTGCCCTCCCTCTCTCTCTCTCTGTCCCCACCCCCCTCTTTGTCCCCACCCCTCATGCGCTCTCTCTCTCTGTCTCCCCCCTCTCTCTGTTTTTCTCCCCCCTTTCTGTCGCCCCTCCCTCCCTCCTCTCTCTGGCCCCACCTCCCTCCCTCCCTCTCTCTTTCTGTCCCCACGGTCGTCCCACCCCTCTCTCTCTCCGCTCCCCCCCAGCTCTCTCTCTCTCCCTCTCTCTCTGTGCTCCCCCCCCCTCTCTCTCTATCTGTGCTCCCCCCCTCTCTCTCTCTGCTTCCCCCCCCCCTCTCTCTCTGTGCTCCCCCCCCTCTCTCTCTCTCCCCCCCCCTCTCTCTGTGCTCCCCCCTCTCTCTCTCTCTCCCCCCTCTCTCTCTGTGCTCTCTCTCTCTGTGCTCCCCCCCCTCTCTCTCTGTGCTCCCCCCCCTCTCTCTCTTGCTGCCTCCTCTCTCTCTGTGCTCCCCCCCCTCTCTCTCAGTGCTCCCCCCTCTCTCTCTCTGTGCTCCCCCCCCTCTCTCTCTCTGTGCTCCCCCCCTCTCTCTCTGTGCTCCCCCGCTCTCTGTGCTCTCTCTCTCCTGTGCTCCCCCCCTCTCTCTCTCTCTTAGCTCCCCCCTCTCTCTCTCTCTGTGCTCCCCCCCCTCTCTCTCTCTGTGCTCCCCCCCCTCTCTCTCTGTCTCCCCCCTCTCTCCTCTGTGCTCCCCCCTCTCTCTCTCTGTGCTCCCCCTCTCTCTCTCTCTCCCCCCTCTCTCTCTCTGTGCTCCCCCCCTCTCTCTCTCTGTGCTCCCCCCTCTCTCTCTCTCTCTCTGTGCTCCCCCCCCTCCTCTCTCTCTGCTGCCCCCCCCTCTCTCTCTGTGCTCCCCCCTCTCTCTCTGTGCTCACCCCCTCTCTCTCTCTGTGCTCCCCCCCTCTCTCTCTGTGCTGCTCCCCCCCTCTCTCTCTCTGTGCTCCCCCCCCCTCTCTCTCTCTGTGCTCCCCCCCTCCTCTCTCCTCTCCCCCCCCTCTCTCTCTCTGTGCCCCCCCCTCTCTCTCTCTGTGCTCCCCTCTCGCCTGTGTTCCCCCACTCTGTGCTCCCCCCCTCTCTCTCTCTGTGCTCCCCCCCTCTCTCTCTCTGTGCTCCCCCCTCTCTCTCTCTCTGTGCTCCCCCCCCTCTCTCTCTCTGTGCTCCCCCCCTCTCTCTCTCTGTGCTCCCCCCCTCTCTCTCTCTGTGCTCCCCCCCTCTCTCTCTGTGCTCCCCCCCTCTCTCTCTCTCTGTGCTCCCCCTCTCTCTCTGTGCTCCCCCCCTCTCTCTCCTGCTCCCCCCCCCCTCTCTCTCTCTGTGCTCCCCCCCCTCTCTCTCTCTGTGCTCCCCCCCTCTCTCTCTCTGTGCTCCCCCCCTCTCTCTCTCTGTGTCCCCCCCTCTCTCTCTCTGTGCTCCCCCCCTCTCTCTCTGTGCTCCCCTCTCTCTCTCTGTGCTCCCCCCCCTCTCTCTCTCTGTGCTCCCCCCCCTCTCTCTCTCTGTGCTCCCCCCCTCTCTCTCTCTCTGCTGAGCTGTGCTCCCCCCTCTCTCTCTCTGTGCTCCCCCCTCCTCTCTCTGTGCTCCCCCTCTCTCTCTCTGTGCTCCCCCCCTGTCCCCCCCTCTCTCTCTCTGTGCTCCCCCCCTCTCTCTCTCTGCTCTCTGTGCTCCCCCCCTCTCTCTGTGTCTCCCTCCTGATGCTGATATTTTCCTGAACTTTCTGTCTGGGTTGTAGGGCGTGCTGGATGACCCAGTGTCTGCGACGTACGTGGGCCTGAGCACTAAGTGGATGCTGCAGTGATGGTTAGATAATGAAATGAAGTGGGGGGAAGGGAAAGAGAGAGAGAGAGGAGAGAGCGAAAAGAATGTCACCATTGTCCCCCCTGACTAATGTCATCAACTGGCGCTGTTAGCCATGTGACAACGTCCGGCCCCAGAGAAAAGATCCTTGTGTTGGAGATTCAAACTCTCAGTCACCTTCTGCTGCTGTGTTTTCTTTAATCGGTGCACTCGGTCGCACCGAGGCATAACACCCCCCCCAATACCCTCCTCGTCCTTGTGCATTCTTTGCCAGTTCTATTCCTCCCTACCCTCGAAATGTGAGTGAGCTCTGCCAGGGAGAGATTGGAGGCTGGCAGAGTGGTGTGGGGGATGGGGGAGCTGGCTGCTGCTCATGGACCCTCGCACTTGTTGTACCAGCTAACAGAGGTCCAACTTTTGTCTCCCCCCCCCCCACACACACACACACACACACAAACACCCTGTACCCTTCTCCTTCCCTCTCCAAACACAGGACAATTACAGCTCTCACCAATATCCCCATTTCCCCGTCTTCCATTTGCATATAAGACTAGTATTCCCATTGCCCTGTGTATTATTTTTAAGTATACAGGACCAATTTGGACCAGTATTCTTAATTCCCTGACTTATTCGTGTTCTATTTTTGAATATACAAGTCCAACTCAGATCAGCATTTCCATTTTACTGCTGTTCCTTAATTAATTTATTTTTCTATTCGTCGGCTTACATTAACACTGCAGTGAAGTTACTGGGAAAATCTCCTAGTTGCCACACTCTGGCGTCTGTTCAGGTTACACTGAGGGAGAATTTAGCGTGGCCAATGCACCCTAACCAGCACGTCTTTCAGACTGTGGGAGGAAACCCACACAGACATGGGGAGAACGTGCAGAATTCGCACAGACAGTGACCCGAGTCGGGAATTGAACCCAGTCCCTGGTGCTGCGAGGCAACAATACTAACCCACTGTGCCAGCCCCCACTTCTCTCCCCCTCTCTTTAGTGAAGGGAATTCCACAGACTAACAAACATCAGAGAAGGAATCATTCTCCCCATTTCTGTTTCCCCAACACCAGGAGAGACCATCTTCCCCTTCCATCCATCCCTATCAAATCCCATCAGGATCTTGTCCTTTGCAATAAGATTACCTCTTACTCTTCTACATTCCAATGGGCGCGGGCCCAACCTTTCCTCAGAAGATCAGTCCCCCCTCCTTGTTCATCTCAGGATTGGAGTTACCCTTCTCCGAACTTCTCCAAACACAATTGTACACTTTGGTTCAAAACATGGGAGACCAGAACTGCACCCAGCACTCCAGCTGCAGTCTCACCAAGGCCTTGCATGGCTGATAGCAAGCTCCCCTGCTTTCATACAAACAAGGAAGAGGCCTCCGACCCCCAGTTTGATGAGCTTCCCTCCCCAAGATTATTTATTTCCATTTTCTGAAGATTTCCCACTTGTGTCCTGCGAGTGCTGATTGTACCCCTCGGCCTCTGGTGGCCAGTGATCATTCCAAATGCGTATGTTGATTGTGGATTGAGTGTCGAGGGGGAATTTAGGTGATAGGGTGGCACAGTGGTTAGCACTGCTGTCTCTCAGTGCCAGGAACCCAGGTTCGATTCCTGGCTTGGGTCACTGTCTGTGCTGAGTTTGCACATTCTTCCCGCGTCTGTGTGGGTTTCCTCCAGGAGCTCTGGTTTCCTCCTAGATGTGCATGTTGGGTGGATTGGCTGTGCTAAATTGTCTCTTAGTGTCCAAAGATGTGCATGTTGAGTGGATCGGCCATGCTAAATTGCTCCTTAGTGTCCAAAGATGTGTAGGTTACGGTGAATTGGCCATGCTAAATTGTCCCTTAGTGTCCAAACATGTGCATGTTGGGTGGATTGGCCGTGCTAAATTGCCCCTTAGTGTCCAAAGATGTGCTTGTTGGGTGGATTGGCCGTGTTAAATTGCTCCTTGGTGTCCAAAGATGTGCAGCTGAGATTGATGGGCTGTGCTAGGAGGATTAGCAGGGTAAATATGTGGGTTATGGGGATAGAGCCTGGGTGCGATTGTGATCGATACAGACTCAATGGGCCGACTGCTCTTCTTCTGCTTTGTATGGATTCTACAAAAACATTCAGCGCAGCAAAGGGGCTATTGCAGCTTCCTTCTTACCATGTCCTGTAGAAATCCCAGCACCCCTGCATGAAAAAAATCACAGCAGCAGAAGCCAAAATTGGGAGATGGAATCTCGAGGTCTTTCCAGCTGAGTGGACAGAGCAGGTTCTAATATGACACCAATACACACAGGACACCAGGATTTGTTTGTTGTGATTAGTGTAACAACCTTTATTTGCAATGTTCAAGATGTATTAACAAATTCAGTACGAGAGGGAGGAAGCGTTAGTGTTAAGTTTTAGCACAGAGTCGAGGTGTTATGCGCTGTCAACACATCCCATCAAAGTTATTTCCTTCACACAAATTCCAAACATCTCAGCGCTCTTTCTTTCTCTCTCTCTCCGCTTACAATAACGTCATAAGAAGTCACGAGGGATTGGAGATCCAAATAAAAACCAAAACCCCATACGTACACACACACACACATACGCACCTGAATACACAGACACACACACACACACACACACACACACACATTCACACAGCGTTGGGTTCAGAAGCTGCCCTGGTAAATTCCCCGGCAAAACAGCGGGTATATTTGCCAAATTTCATTAGGCGTCACACCACCTTTGACCCCCCGCCCCTTCCTGATTCCCCACCCTCACCTGGACCATGTGGGCAGGAGTGTCGGGGGGGGCGGGGGGGTTTCCACAAACCAAGCCTCCTCCCCGCTACACCAGTTGCATGAGTTAACTACCCCCTTCCTTCCCCAACTGCCGACAACCTGGGACGGCTACTTTGCCACGTTCTGCGACAGGTAGATGTGCTACCACGGGGACATGGGTCGTGCCCAGGACAAGGGTGGGGGGTGGGGATGTGTGGCTGAAAGTTTTCCCATCTGTCCCTCTTCCCTCCCCCCCCCAGGACATGGGTGTCGCTGGCTGGGCCGGCATTCATTGTCCATCCATAGTTGCCCTTGGAGGGGCAGTTGAGAGTCAACCGCATTGTTGTGTTTCTGGAGTCACGTGTAGGCCAGACCGGGATAAGGATGGCAGATTTCCTTCCCTAAAGGGAACCGGATGGGGTTTTCCGACAATGGTTTCATGGTCATCAGACCACAAGACATAGGAGCAGAATGAGGCCACTCGGCCCATCGAGTCTGCTCCCCCATTCAATCATGGCTGATATTTCTCTCATCCCCCATTCTCCTGCCTTTTCCCCATAACCCCCTGATCCCCTTATTAATCAGGAACCTATCTATCTCTGTCTTAGAGGCACTCAACAATCTGTCCTCCACAACCTTCTGCGGTAAAGAGTTCCACAGATTTCCCCACTGAAGAAATTCCTCCTCATCTCTGTTTTAAAGGATTGTCCCTTTAGCCTGAGGTTGTGCCCTCTCTGGTTCTAGTTTTTCCTACTAGTGGAAACATCCTCTCCCTGTCCCCTCTATCCAGGGCCTCGCAGTGTCCTGCAAGTTTCAATAAGACCCCCCCCTCCTCATCCTTCTAAACTCCAACGAGTACAGACCCAGAGTCCTCTCAACTGTCCAAATGGCCTCCTGCTCTAGTGTAGGGATTCTATAATGAGTGAATGGGACAGGTTTTTTTGACATTGGGTCATCAGTAGATTCTTAATTCCAGATTTTGTATTGAATTCAAATTCCACCATCTGCCGTGGCGGGATTCGAACCCGGGTCCCCCAGAACATTAGCTGAGTTGCTGGATTAATCGTCTAGTGATAATACCACTGGGCCATCACTTTCCCTGAGGAGAATTGGAGGATATCAGGCTATTTGCCCCCACCCCCTCCTTACATTGCACCCTCAGCCAATTCCCTCAACTCTGACCTGGACCCCTCCGGCTACTCCCTCTGCCTCCTCAGCGAAGGGTCCACTTTTAGCCGTGCAAGCCAGCAGAATTGACCAGGGCCAATCTTCTCAACCCAAGTGTTCTTCAGTACCCCGCAGTCCAGTGTTGCCGTCCAGTGAACACTGATTCATGAAGTGACATGTTGCTGGTGGAACGTGTGATGGGTCAAACAAACTAGCTGTCCATCTCACAGAACTGCTCAGAATTTTTAAAAAGGACAAGTATATACATTCTCAAATTCCTCTCGGTGGAAAGATTTCTCAAATCAAACATCTGCTCTTTAACCAGGAGAAGGGTCAACTCTCTATTTCCCATAAATCAACCCCTATATTCTTGCTCCTCTTTCCGTCCATCACACTTGGCTTAACCCTGTTTGACCCTAGTTGCAATGTGGCCTCCCCTACCTCTCCAGACAAGGCAAGTTCTCAGCGAGTTACCAGGACAGAACTAGTTGACGTGATTATTTTTCTCCCCTCGTCCCAATCCTGCCTCCAATAAGAGTCTTGATGGCTGGTGAATCATAACTGGCTTGCTGAAGTTAGAGTCCCTCAACCAGCATCAGGTATCAGTATTACAGAGTAAGGTTCCCAAACCCTGCGTGAAGTTGTCTCCAAATGGACAATTACATTGGTCTAAGCATGGCCAATCCCCCTAACCTGCACATCGTTGGACAATAAGGAGACAATTTAGCACAGCCAATCCATCCTAATCCACACTTCTTTGGATACTAAGGGGCAATTTAGCATGGCCAATCCATCCTAACCTGATGTGTTGGAGTGTGGGAGGAAACTGGAGTACCCAGAGGAAACCCACACAGACACAGGGAGAATGTGCAGTCTCCACACAGCCAGTGATCAAAGCCAGGAATCAAATCCAGGTCCCTGCCGCTGTGTGGCAGCAGTGCTAACCACTGTTCCGCCCGGGAATTAAAAGTGAAGCCCTCACGTGAGTAATTTTGCTTTGTTTTTTGCATGTGAATTTTTCACTGATCTTCTGGGAAATGAAACGCCTTCTATCTCTTGTCATGGAGACCAGCCAGGCAAATATACCTCATCATTCGTTCCAGCTTCCTAATTGGGGAAGAGAGAAAGTCCTGTGGCTCCGCTGTAATATTTTCCATTTTGTCTGGGTGTTCCATTCCCTCTTCCCTAGTCTCACCAATGTTACTGCCTTCCAACAATACAACTATCCCATTGAGGGTTCAGGGATCAGTTTCTGCACCTCTATTTTACAAACTATGCTCTATTTACCACCCGAGATTTCTCCAACCCGACCTCCGTCCCCCTCTCCCTCATGTGTTTATCCAGCGTTCCATCTCATCAACACATCTCTGCTGTTCACCTCCTCCGTGGGAGCGAGTCCCACATTCTACTCCCCCCCCCCACACCGTGGGAGCGAGTCCCACATACTCCTTCCACTCCCCCCGTGAGTGCAAGTCCCACATTTTCTTTCCACTCTCCCCATGGGAACGAGTCCTACATTTTCCCCCACTCTGAGTAATATAAGTTTCGCCTCAATTTCCCGTTGGATTTATTTGGGACTATATCACATTTACAACCCCCTGTAGCTCCAAAATGTCCTCTGTGTCTACTCTATTCAGCATCCATCATTAATTTGAAGATCTTTACCAATTCACTTCACCCAGTCTTGAGAAAAAGGGGGTTAACCCTCTTCAACATTTCCCAATAAGTTTAACCTCTCCGCTTTCGCCACATTTAGAATAAAAATCCTTTTCGTTCTCCTCTTTGTCCATCTTTTTTTAACAAGATACAATGCTCCCATATGCAGTTCTGACCAAGGTCCAAGCAAGCCTGGCCTCACCTCCTAAGATTGCACCACTCCCCATCTGCCCTATTCATGGCATGCTGTTATCCCTTGAAAGACATAATTACGTCCCCACTGCTGCCACCATGTCATGTGTGTTATGACATGAAGTAGCACCAGTTGCTTGTAAGGAGCGGTTGTGCAAACATGCCGTTGGATTCATTCATTCAGAATAGGTACATGTGAACATATATATACATGGACAGAAAGTTGGAAAACATGGGAGCTGTGCACTGCTCCAGGCTAAGAGCGAGACTGAGACTGGATCACGTGATACACCTCCCTTAAAATGATGCCACGCTGCTATCCCTTCAAGGTGCTTGATGACACCCGTTTCCCTCCCCCACACAATCGCCAAACCAAATTGTGGCTGTAGCCCACTCCTGTGTACCCACCGAAACCAGTCGTTCTGGAGTACAGCCGCCCAGTTTCTGAAAGGGCCACTCTTGGAATGCAAAGCAATTCTGGGAAAGTTGGAAAACTGCCACGTTCACGATGAACCCAGGACGAGGCAAAACTCTGGTTCCCCGAATTAAGCACGGCCTCATGAGTATGAGGTGTTCTTTCCCTATCAGAGCTTAGCTGTTTTAAGTTCTGTCACTGGGATGTTGGGGTGTGGATGGGGCAAATCCCAACACCATTTGCCCATTTCCTAATTGCCCTCTGGAACTAAGTTTTTAATATTCATTCATGGGACACGGGTGTCACTGGCTGGTGCAGCATTTATTACCCATCCCTAGTTGCTCCACACATTGCTGTGTGGCTCTGGAGGCCAGACCGGGGTAAGGACTGTAGATTTCCTTCCCTCCAGCAGTGCAGCCCTCAGCACTGACTCTCCTGCAGCACTGAGCTCAAAGCTCCCACTGGAGGAGATTAAACCCATGCCTTAGGGACGAATTACTCAGAATCATGGGGTTAGATATAGAATAAAGCTCCCTCTACACTGTCCCCCCATCAAACACTCCCAGGACAGGTACAGCACGGGGTTAGATACAGAGTAAAGCTCCCTCTACACTGTCCCCCCATCAAACACTCCCAGGACAGGTACAGCACGGGGTTAGATACAGAGTAAAGCTCCCTCTACACTGTCCCCCATCAAACACTCCCAGGACAGGTACAGCACGGGGTTAGATACAGAGTAAAGCTCCCTCTACACTGTCCCCCCATCAAACACTCCCAGGACAGGTACAGCACGGGGTTAGATACAGAGTAAAGCTCCCTCTACACTGTCCCCCATCAAACACTCCCAGGACAGGTACAGCACGGGGTTAGATACAGAGTAAAGCTCCCTCTACACTGTCCCCCATCAAACACTCCCAGGACAGGTACAGCACGGGGTTAGATACAGAGTAAAGCTCCCTCTACACTGTCCCCCCCCATCCCAGGACAGGTACAGCACGGGGTTAGATACAGAGTAAAGCTCCCTCTACACTGTCCCCCCATCAAACACTCCCAGGACAGGTACAGCACGGGGTTAGATACAGAGTAAAGCTCCCTCTACACTGTCCCCCCATCAAACACTCCCAGGACAGGGACAGCACGGGGTTAGATACAGAGTAAAGCTCCCTCTACACTGTCCCCATCAAACACTCCCAGGACAGGGACAGCACGGGGTTAGATACAGAGTAAAGGTCCCTCTACACTGTCCCCCGATCAGACACTCCCAGGACAGGTACAGCACAGGGTTAGATACAGAGTAAAGGGAAGGCTTACATTTCCAATTCATTTAGCTGCATAGACCAGCAGACCACCTCCTGTTCTCTGACTCCATATTCAAACCCCAGGTACGTGTAGGGTCTAATAGTAACACTGACACTTGGTAGTAGCCGCTTGCCCCGGCTGTGCCATTTAATATCATGCCTAATCATAACCTCAAATCTACCACTCCCGGTAACTACTCTAACGGATACAAGCTGAGTCTATCCCACTATTCCTCAGAAGACAACCCACCCTGGTTTGTGTCTGGTAAACCTTCTCTGAACAGCTTGCAATGCATCCTTCCTTAGATAAGGGGGCCAATACTGTACACAGTCCTCCAAATCTGCTCTCACCAACATTCTGTACAACTGCAATCTGGACTCTCCCTAATCTTGAATTCAATTCTCACCCCCCCTTACCATCCCCTGATAAACCAGGCCATTCTTCCCTAATGACTTGCTGTACTTGGACACCAGCCTTCTGTGATTGGGGCTTTGGGATGCCCAGATCCCTCTTCAACCCTGGGAAACTTTGCCAGCGAATCACCGCTGCGATTCTCCTCGAGAAAGTTTTCCGATGTTAGAGGTTTTGCTTTGATCACCAGAAGGGTTGGGGATTTAGTTTCCCTGACCGGGGAGGGTGGCACCTCAATTGGTAGAAAGCTGTGGGGAGGGGTGTCAGGATATTGCTTCATTCACCCTGGGCTAGTGTTACATCTTTGTAAGTGTGCGATGGTGGATTTGATATGCAATAATGAGGGGCCATAGATCAGCTAGATGGTCAGTTATCTTTTCCCAAAGGTAGGGGAGTCTAAAACGAGAGGGCATAGGTTTATGGTGAGAGATACAGAAGGGTCCAGAGGGATAATTTGTTTCACACAGAGGGTGGTGAGTGTCTGGAACAAGCTGCCAGAGGCAGTAGTAGAGGTACAATTTTATCTTTTAAAAAGCATTTAGACAGTTACATGGATAAGATGTTTAGAGGGATATGGGCCAAGTGTGGGCAATTGGGACTATCTTTGGACAGCTTACCCATGGACAAGCTGGGCCGAAGGGCCTGTTTCCATGCCGTAAATCTCTATGACCGTGTACTTTACGACTCTCTGCATGGCTGTTATACAGCGGAGGAGGAAAGGTCACTCGTTCTAATATCTTGGGAACCTCCACCCTTCCCCTCGCGGGACGCCCGTTCTTGCAACAATAAAACTACTACCCACTGGTGACAGCTGTCTGGGTAGCGCACTCTGAAGAAACCAGCTTAAACTGCCAAGCAGAGACCCACCCAAGTGGGGAGGCCAGAGATCGAGACCGTTCAGCCCTTCGAGGCTATGTCAGCATGGCTGATCTTGGCAGTTAGGGCGGTGCCGCAGTGCACTCAGGGCTGGAGTGCTGGGGGTGGGGGGAAGGATCTGTTGGGGGGGCCTTGCGGGAAGTGTGATCCATTCAACTATCTCAATAGGGTGAAGAAAGTTGGGGGTTAGGCAGGAGTTGGCTGCCACCCCATCTCTGGTACTGAGTGTGGTCAGGGCGGGGTTCGTGGTTTGGATGCTGCTTCGACCCTGTACGTCGCCCCCTGCATAATGCAACTCAATCCCCGCTCAAGAGAAAAAGAGAGTCCCGAAATAACACATTCCTCCTCATTCCCCCCCGACTCCCCAAAGACCAGCCTTCCCCCCCGCCCCCCCCCCCCCCCCCGACTGCCCAAGACCAGCCCCCACTCCCAAAGACAAGCCTTTCCCCCCCCCGACTCCCCAAAGACCAGCCTTCCCCCCCCCGAATCCCCAAGCCAGCCTTCCCCCCCCCGACTCCCCAAAGACCAGCCTTCCCCCCCCCGACTCCCCAAAGACCAGCCTTCCCCCTGACTTGAGTCTGAGCCACATTCTTGAATTGGGGTGTCAGGGAGAGACAGAGGGAATCCCCACCCATCCACTCGCTCACCTCTTGGCTAGAAAGGGGAAAGACATTCCCCAACCTTCCCAACCCCACTGCATCAAAGTGGGTTCAACTGGAGGCCAGAAGCCAGCATTGGACCCAAGAGCCAAGAATGAGTGGAGATCTGATAGAAACATATAAGATTATGAAGGGAATCGATAAGATAGAAGCAGGGAAGTTGTTTCCACAGGCGGGTGAAACTTGAACTAGGGGACATAATAAGGGGAGCAGATTTAGGACTGAGTTGAGGAGGAACTTCTTCACACAAAGGGATTGTGAATCTATGGAATTCCCTGCCCAGTTGAGGCTCCCTCATTGAATGTTTTTAAGGCAAGGATAGATAGATTTTTGAACAGTAAAGGAATTAAGATGAGCGGGCAGGTAAGTGGGGCTGAGTCCACGAAAAGATCAGCCATGATCTTATTAAATGGCAGAGCAGGCTCGAGGGGCCAGATGGTCACTCCTGGATCCTTGTTCTTCTATTTATCCCCCTAGTCACCACACTCTGGCACCTGTTTGGGGATACTGAGGGAGAATTTAGCACGGCCAATGCATCCTAACCAATACGTGGAATATAGTGTTCAATTCTGGTCGCCACACTACCAGAAGGATGTGGAGGCTTTGGAGAGGATCCAGAAAAGATTTACCAGGATGTTGCCTGGTATGGAGAACATTAGCTATGAGGAGAGGTTGGAGAAACTTGGTTTGTTCTCTCTGGAAAGACGGAGGTTGAGGGGCGACCTGATAAAAATCTACAAGATTATGAGGGGCGTGGATAGACAGAAGCATTCTCCCCAAGGTCGAAGAGTCAATTACTAAGGGACACAGGTTTAAGAGGCAAGGGGCAAGGTTTAAAGGAGATGTATGAGACAAGTTTGTTTTACATAGAGGGTGGTGGGTGCCTGGAACTCACTGCCAGAGGAGATAGGGGAAGCGGATATGGTAGTGAGTTTTAAGAGGCGTATTGATAAATACACGAACAGGATGGGAATAGAGGGATACAGTCCCCAGAAGGGTAGGGGGTTTTAGTTCAGATGGGGACAGCATGGTGGGTGGAGGAGGGGCCGAAGGGCCTGTTCCTGTGCTGTAATTTTCTGCGTTCTTTCAGACTATGTGTTGGGGGGCGGGGGCGGGGGGGGGGGGGGGGGCAGGGGGGGCGGGGGAGAAACCGGAGGGAGAGTTTAGCACGGCCGATGCGCCCTAATCAGCACGTCTTTAGGACTGTTCCAAAATCTTTGACCGAGACCCACTTCCCCCAGCACCGGGGGGGGGGGCCGACGTGAAATAAACAGGTGCCTGGGAAGAAAATAAGGATGAGGGCCTATTAGTAAAGGCTGAAATCGATTCCCAGTGGGTTAAAAATGTGGGTAAATAAGAGATATACAATCAGGCATGCAAACAAGTTACGTGGCTGAATAAAGTCAGACATTCTTTGGGTGGGTCACCCAAATGGAACCCCTGATCAAGGAGAACTTTGTTACTGTTGTAGTCTGCTGTGAAAGCGAAATTAAGAGTTCTTTTTCTTGTTAAGTCCCTAAGATTTTTGTTTAAATCTCTCTCTCTCTCTTTCTCATTCTCTCTTTCTCTCTCTCCTCTGTGGCACCTAATACTCGACCAACGAGTGCCACTTGGCAATTTGCCGTCGTGGGTTCTCGCAGATCTCCCGCCAGTGCTGCACCCCGCTGGGGCTGGCACTGTTGTAGCCCAGCACCGCACAACCCACCACCTCGTTTTTGGTTGTCCTGTCAAAGTCGACGACCAGAAGCTCGAGGCTGACGTCGTTCAGGTTCTCAGCTCCGATTTCAAAGGCGAAGGACTCGTTGAAGACCGGGTTGGGCGTGCACTTCCTGACGTGGGTCTTCTTCTTGGCCACACGCCGCCTCCCATAGAACACGTTGACCTTGACGTAGGGGTCTGCGGGGGGGGAGGGGGGAAGAGAGGGACAAAAGTTAGACATAGGCATTGAATTCCCCGCAGCACAGAAGGAGGCTATTCGGCCCATCAGATCTCTGACAGAGCACTCCACCCACGCTGTATCCTCATAATCCCCTCCTTGTATTTACTTCACTAATTCTCTCCCTAACCTGCACATCTTTGGACACTAAGGTGCAATTTAGCATGGCCAATCCATCCTAACCTACATATCTTTGGACACTAAGGGGCAATTTAGCATAGCCAATCCACCCTAACCTACACATCTTTGGACACTAAGGGGCAATTTAGCACGGCCAATCCACCCTAACCTACACATCTTTGGACACTAAGGGGCAATTTAGCACGGCCAATCCACCCTAACCTGCACATCTTTGGACACTAAGGGGCAATTTAGCACGGCCACTCCATCCAACCTGCAATCTTTAGACACTAAGGAGCAATGTAGCATGGCTTATCTACCTCACCGACACATCTTTGGACTGTGGGAGGAAACTGGAGCATACAAAGGAAACCCACGCAGACACGGGAGAATGTGCAGTCTCCACACAGGTCCGAGGCTGGATCCCTGGCGCTGTGAGGCAGCAGCGCCAACCCACTGTGCCATTGCGCCGTCCCCCAACCCTTTCCTTTACACCTCCCCCGCGTACTCTATGAACAGTATGCTTTGTACAGGTGCCAGAATACTTTTCATACACGTCACATTAAATAAATCAATTAATAAATAATATCAAACCAACATAATAAATCAAACCAGGGTCGAGGGACGGCCTTGGAAGTAACAACTGCTACCTGAGAGGCCGGTGATGTCCATATTAGGAAGTTGTTTGGCCTTCAGTACAACCACGGTTAACCTGCGCGTGGCGGGCTGGTAACACAGCGAAACGAGCAGTGCTCCTCTGCTGACGCATTTCTGAAAGACAAAGCCAAACCCCTCCCCCACTCCACCCCCACCCCCCGTGACGGGGAGAGAGGGGAGGGAAAGGGGGTGAGGGTGTACGTCATTGCTGGAAACCGTAACAAAAAGCAGCCTGCTAATCCCAGCCCGAGGCGGCGGCGACAAGGAACTGGGATAATCCTGGCGCCAGGAGCTAAACCAGAGTATTCCCAATTCCGCTCCCCCCTCCACCTCACCTCTCAGGGGAACGCGCATCTGTGCCATCGTCCAGTTACTGAACAGTGCAATGAGTCAATCCCAGCATTGTGCTGCTCCGCTCAGTCAGAAAATTGTCAACACTCTGTACCCAATTCATAAAAGGTTGTCCTGACAACGCTCTTCTAGCCCAAGCATTGCTGGTTAACTGTTCCCACGCCACCCAGTGAAGCCATCTGGGTTCAACTATGGAAGCATTATTCTCAAGTCACAGAGGTTTACAGCGTGGAAACAGGTCCTTTGGCCCAACTTGTCCATGCCACCTTTTTTTAAAACCCCTAAACTAATCCCAATTGCCCGCATTTGGCTCATATCCCTCGATACTCATCGTACCCATGTAACTGTCTAAATGCTTCTTAAAAAATACCCGCCTCTACTACTACCTCTGGCAACTTGTTCCAGACACTCACCACCCTCTGTGTGAGAAAATTGCCCCTCTGGACCCTTCTGTATCTCTCCCCTCTCTCTTTAATTCTGCCCTCAAGTTTTAGACTCCCCTACCTTTCGGAAAAGATATTGACTATCTAACTGATGTGTGCCCTTCATTATTTTATAGATCTCTATAAGATCACCCCTCAGCCTCCTACGTTCGAGAAGGAAGTCCCAGTTTTTTTCATCCTCTCCTTATAACTCAAACCATCAAGTCCTGGTCAATCTTTTCTGCATTCTTTCTAGTTTAATAATATCCTTTCTATAATAGGGTGTCCAGAACTGTAGACAGTATTCCAAGTGTGGCCTTACCAATGTCTTGTACAACTTCAACAAGACGTCCCAACTTCTGGATTCAATGTTCTGACCCATGAAACCAAGCATGTCGAATGCTTTCTTCACCACTCTGTCCACCTGTGACTCCACTTTCTAGCAGCTATGAACCTGTACTCGTGGATTTCTTTGTTCTGTAATTCTCCCCAGTGCCCTACCATTAACTGAGTAAGTCCTGCCCTGGTTCAATCGACCAAAATGTATCACCTTGCATTTATCTAAATTAAACTCCATCTGCCATTTGTCAGCCCACTGGCCCAAATGATCAAGATCCCGTTGCAATCAGAGATAACCTTCTTCACTGTCCACTATGCCACCAATCTTGGTGTCATCTGCAAACTTAATAACGATGCCTCCCTCTCTTCTCATCTAAATCATTAACATAAGTGACAAATAATAGTTATTTGAATGGGTGTAAATTCAGAGAAGTGGCTATTCAGTGAGAGCTTGGAGTCCACATGCATCAGTTGCTGAAGGTAAGCACACAGGTACAGCAGGCAGTAAAGAAGGCAGATGGTATGTGTTTGATGGGGGTCAGTCCAAGGGCAGCTTTACTCTGTATCTAACCCCGTGCTGTACCTGTCCTGGGAGTGTTTGATGGGGGACAGTGTAGAGGGAGCTTTACTCTGTATCTGGAGAGAGGGTTACCGAGATAGGGAGGGGATGCAGGGGGTGGAAGAGGTTTCAGAGATAGAGAGGGGATGTTGGGGACTGGAGGAGGTTGCAAGAGATAGGGAGGGGGTGAAGGGGGCTAGGAGGAGGTGTAGAGGACTGGAGGCAGTTACGGAGATAGGGAGAGGGTGTAGGAGCTGGAGAAGGTTACATAGATAGGGAGAGGTGTAGGGGCTGAAGGGGGTTACAGAGATAGGGAGGGAGTGCAGGAGGTTAGAGATAGGGAGAGGCCGAAGGGGGTTACAGAGACTGAGAATAGTGGTAAGCGTGGATAATATAGTTAGGATCATTGACACTGTTGTCTGTGACTAGGATCGAGAATCCTGAAGATTGTGTTGTCTGCTTGGTGCTTGGGTTCACAACATCTCATCTGAGGTGCAGAGGAACTTGGAGTGGGACAGTAAAGATCCAATTGTCCTGTCCATGTAGGTACCAATGAGATAGGTTAGCAGAACCTTTGTTCTGCTTTTAAGGAATATGAACAACTGGGAGCGAAAGCGGAACCAGAAAGGTAATCATCTCTGGATTACTACCTGAGCCACAAATAGGGTCAATAGGATTGGGGGGAGGGGGAGGGGTGTAAAGGCGTGGCTCAAAGATTGGTGTGGGACAAATGGGTTTGACTTCATGGGACAACTGGCACCAGTACTGGGGAAGACGGAACCTGTTCCGATGGGATCATCATCATCTGAATTGTGCTGGGACCAGAGTCCTGTGGAATCATACAACTGGAGTTACAGCTAGTGCTTTAAACTAAATACTGGGGGGGAAGAGGGTTCAGTTTTATGGAGAATTAGAGAGTCGAATTTAGAGGGTAGAAGTGCAAGTTAATGGAGCTCGGGGCTCAGGAGAGGTGAGTGAAGCTTCCAGACTGCATAATAGAACAGGGAGTGTAGAAGATGGTAGGAATTTAAAACAAGATGGGAAAGGAGGTGGTCAATGCAGGACTGAGGGTGTTGTGTGTAAATGCACACAGTAAATTTGGCCAATTGGCTAAGTAACTGGCTGTCTCATAGAAGACAGAAGGTAGTGGTGGAGATAAAATGTTCAGACCGGAGACTAGTTACCAGCAGTGTACCACAGAGATCAGTCCTCTGCTATTTGTGATTTTTATCAATGATTTGGAAGAGGGGGCTGAAAAGTGGGTCAGTAAATTTGCTGATATTACCAAGATTGATGGAGTAGTGGATGAAGTGGAGGACTGTTGTAGGCCGCAAAGAGACATTGATAGGAGAAGTGGAGAAGTGAGAATAACCCTGAGAAGTGCTGGGTGATTCATTTTGGTCGGACAAACTGGAATGTGGATTACAGGAGCAACGGCAGGGTTCTGAGGAAGGTGGAGGAACAGAGAGATCTTGGGATTCATATCTCTGAAAGTTGCCACTCAAGTGGTTAGAGCTGTGAAGAAGGCCTATGGTGTGTTAGCGTTTATTAACAGGGGTTTTGCGTTTAAGAACTGTGGGGTTATGCTGCAACTTTACAGGACTTTGGTGAGAGCACATTTGGAGTATTGTGTGAAGTTCTGGTCACCTCACTATAGGAAGGATGTAGAAATATTGGAGAGAGTGCAGAGAAGATTTACCAAGATGCTGCCTGTGGTTTGGAGGGTCGGTCTTATAAAGGAAAGATTGAGGGAGGTGGAGCTTTTCTCTTTCGAGTGGAGGAGGATGAGAGGCTTAGATGATGATGAGGAGGATAGATAGGGTGGACATTCAGAAACTATTTCCTCAGATGGATGTAGCTGTTATTAGGGGGCATAACTATACGGTTCATGGTGGGAGATATGGGAAGGATATCCAAGAAAGAGAGTGATTGGGATGTGGAATGCCTTGCCTGCAGCAGTTGTGGACTCGCCAAATTTAAGGGCGTTCAAATGGTCAGTGGATAGGCATATGTATAATACTGGAATAGTTTAGGTTCGAGGGTCATTAGATTGGTTCCACTGGTCAGCGCAACACAGAGGGCCGAAGGGCCTGTACTGCGCTGTAATGTTCTACGAGTACAGAACAAGGTCAGTGAGCTTGTTGTGCACGTATTGTGGGCATCACAGAGATGTGACTGCAAGGGGATCGGGGCTGGGATCTAAATATCTAAGGATATGCCTCCTATCAGAAGGACAGGCAGAGGGGCGAAGGGGCAGGGTTGCATTGTTCGTAAGAAATGAAGTTAAGTCGAGAGCAAGAAGCAATATCGGATCGGAATCTCTGTGGGTAGAGTTGAGGAACTGCAAAGACTCTGATGGGAGTTATGTACAGGCCCCCTAGCAGTAGGGAACTTAAGGTGAAGGAACCCTTAGGGAGCAGTGACTACAATATGATAGAATTTACCCTGCAGTTTGAGGGGCAGAAGCTGGAATCAGATAAAACTGTATTACAATTAAATAAAGGGAACTACGAAGACATGAGGGAGGAGCTGGCCAGAATCGATTGGAAAGGGAACCTAGCAGGGAAAGACAGTGGATCAGCAATGGGGGTTATTCGAGAAGCAGGACGGAAATTCATCCCAAGGAGGAGAAAACAGTCCACGGGCAGGATGAGGCATCCTTGGCTGATGAGGGAAGTCCAGGACAGCCCAAAAAGCAAAAGAAAAAGTGTTGAGGTTTTAGTGGGAAGCCTTTAAAAGTGAGCAGAAGACAACTAAAAAAGCAATGAGGGGGGAGAAGATGAAATGTGACTGTGAGCTCGCTAGTAACGTAAAAGATAGGAAGAGGTTTTTTTCAATGTATAAGAGGTAAGAGGCAAAAATAGCCACTGGGACCACTGGAAAATTCGGCTGGAGAGAAGCAAAGCAATGGCAAAGGAACTTTGCATCAGTCTTCACAGTGGGATGTCAGAGTTCCAGGAGAATCGGGTAGGTACAAGTGAGGGCAGTGGGCGTCACTATAAGGAGAAGGTTCTGGGGAAACAGGAAGGTCCGAAGATGGATCAATCATCTGGATTGGATGGACTACACCCCAGAGTTCGAAAAGAGAGAGAGAGGTGAGGAAATAGTGGAGGCATTGGTGGTGATCTTTCAGGAACCACTGCAGGCAGGGAGGCTCCCAGAGGACTGGGAAGTCGTGAATGTAACACCGCTGTGTAAGGGAGGGAGGCAGATGGGAAATTATCGGCCTGTTAGCCTGACTGCAGTCATTGGTAAGATTTTAGACTCCGTTATTAAAGGTGAGATGGCTGAGTACTTGGAAGTGTGTGATAAAATAGGAGTGAGTCAGAATGGCTTTGTCAAGGGGAGGTCACATCTGACAAATCTGAGAGAGATCTTTGATAGGTTACAAGGAAGTTAAATAAAGGAGAAGCAGTGGACGGGATTTATTGAGATTTCCAGAAGGCCTTTGACAAGGAACCGCATAGGAGACTGTTAAGTAAGAGCCCAGGGTGTTCAGGGTAAGACCCTGGAATGGATAGAGGATTGGTTGACAGACAGAAGGCAGAGAGAGTGGGGATAAAGGGGTCTTTCTCAGAATGGCTGCCGGTGACTCGTGGTGTGTCTCAGTGCTGGGAGCAAAACTTTTCACTGTATACATTAACGATTTGGAGGAAGGAACTGAAGGCACTGGTGCTAAGTTTGCAGATGATACAAAGATACGTAGAGGGAGAAGTAATATTGAGCAAGCGGGGGAGGCTGCAGAAGGACTTGGACAGGTTAGGAGAGTGGGAAAAGAAGTGGCAGATGGAATACGATGTGGAAAAGTGTGAGGTTCTGCACTTTGGAAGGAGGAATGGAGGCAGAGACTGTTTTCTAAACGGGGAAATGCTTAGGAAATCAGAAACACAAAGAGATTTGGGAGTCCCTGTTCAAGATTCTCTTAAGGTTAATGTGCAGGTTCAGTTGGCAGTTAGGAAGGCAAATGCAATGTGAGCATTCATATCGAGAGGGTTAGAATACAAGAGCAGGGATGGACTTCTGAGGCTGTATAAGGCTCTGGTCAGACCCCATTTGGAGAATTGTGAGCAGTTTTGGGCCCCGTTTCTAAGGAAGGATGTGCCGGCCTTGGAAAGGGTCCAGAGGAGGTTCACAAGAATGATCCCTGGAATGAAGAGCTTGTCGGATGAGGAATGGGTTGAGGACTCTGGGTCTGTATTTGTTGGAGTTTAGAAGGATGAGGACGAGATCTTATTGAAACTTACAGGATACTGCGAGGCCCTGGATAGAGGGGACGGGGAGAGGATGTTTCCACTAGTAGGAAAAACTAGAACCAGAGCGGGGACAACCTCAGGCTAAAGGGACAATCCTTTAAAACAGAGATGAGGAGGAATTTCTTCAGCCAGAGAGTGGGAAATGTGTGGAACTCTTTGCCGCAGAGGAGGCCGGGTCACTGAGTGTCTTTAAGACAGAGATGGATAGGTTCTTAATGAATACAGGGATCAGGGGTTATGGGGAAAAGGCAGGAGAATGGGTCTGAGAAAATTATCAGCCATGGGTTAGGGGCTGGAGGGGGTTACAGAGATAGGGAGGAGGTTAGAGATAGAGAGGAGGGGTAGGGGCTTGAGAAGGTTTGGGGGAATGTCGGAGCAGGAGGTGTTTCGGAGGAGTGAGGGAACGTAAGGGCTGGAGGTGGAGGGAGGAGAGGGTCCCGTTCCCTCCCCAGGCAGGATCAAGGGTCAGCGTGGTTACCTGGATGTTCCTCTTTAGTATCGGTCGCGTGAGCTGCACCTTGCCGCTGCCAGGGTCCACCCCTGCTAGGGGTACAGTCACCTCCCCGATCACATCATCCCGGGAATAGCGATCGAAGCTGAGGACCAGGAAATGCAGCACCAGCTCCTGCAGCTGGCTGTAGGGAACCCCATAGAAGGTGAAGGTCTCATCGAAAAGGGGCTCGAGGGTCTTCCTGAGGACACGGGTCTTGATGCGGTGCTTTCGTTCGGGAAGGATGGTCATCTTAATGTAAGGGTCAGAGGTCTGGGTGACCTCGTCCATGACGGGTAGGCCCCGGGCTTCCTGGATCATCACCACCAGAGCCTTCTTGGGGAAGTTGTAGTCCACGGCAAAGTTCAGAGTGCCCAGCCTGGCCTCCGGCTGGGGCGAGGAAGGAGACGGGGTCTTGCTGTCGGGAGAGCTGCTACTATCCTTAGGCGAGGTGGTATCGGGGCTCCTCTCGCACTCTGTGCTGAGGTGCAGGGTGTCGATGCAGGGGGCGGCCCGAGGCCCCCCCTCCTGAGACTCGGGGCTCTGCAGCAGCTGCTGGCCGGCTCCGGGGCTATCCCGCTCACGGCGCACTCGCACCATCTTCTTCCGCTGGCCCAGGGTCTCCGGGTAGATACTGATGCCCTTCAGCATGTGCACAAACTTGTAGGGCGGGTTCTTGGCTGCTTTCTCTGAGTGCCTGTGGCAGCAGACCCACACAAACACCGTCAGCGAGGCGGACACCACCAGAACGGTGGCACCAATGAACCCAGCCACGATGGGGGAGACATCTGTCAGACACAATGACAGGGCGTTAAAAAAATCTTCCAAACAAATCCATGCTCAACCTTTCACTCAATACTGCCTTCACTGTGGCTTCCAGCACCCCAAAATACTATGAATATCACAGTCTGCTCCCCTCAAATCTGTAACTCACTCCCGGGTATCTGTTATTTTATATATAAACCACCCCGAACCCCTCGATTAGATTCCAGTCTGTAACTCACTCCCGGGTATCTGTTATTCTATATATAAACCACCCCGAACCCCTCGATTAGATTCCAGTCTGTAACTCACTCCCGGGTATCTGTTATTCTATATACAAACCACCCCGAACCCCTCGATTAGATTCCAGTCTGTAACTCACTCCCGGGTATCTGTTATTCTATATATAAACCAACCCGAACCCCTCGATTAGATTCCAGTCTGTAACTCACTCCCGGGTATCTGTTATTCTATATATAAACCACCCTGAACCCCTCGATTAGATTCCAGTCTGTAACTCACTCCCGGGTATCTGTTATTCTATATATAAACCACCCCGAACCCCTCGATTAGATTCCAGTCTGTAACTCCCTCCCGGGTATCTGTTATTCTATATATAAACCACCCCGAACCCCTCGATTAGATTCCAGTCTGTAACTCACTCCCGGGTATCTGTTATTCTATATATAAACCACCCCGAACCCCTCGATTAGATTCCAGTCTGTAACTCACTCCCGGGTATCTGTTATACTATATATAAACCTTCCCGAACCCCTCGATTAGATTCCAGTCTTTAACTCACTCCCGGGTATCTGTTATTCTATATATAAACCACCCCGAACCCCTCGATTAGATTCCAGTCTGTAACTCACTCCCGGGTATCTGTTATTCTATATATAAACCATCCCGAACCCCTCGATTAGATTCCAGTCTGTAACTCACTCCCGGGTATCTGTTATTCTATATATAAACCATCCTGAACCCCTCGATTAGATTCCAGTCTGTAACTCACTCCCGGGTATCTGTTATTCTATATATAAACCACCCCGAACCCCTCGATTAGATTCCAGTCTGTAACTCACTCCCGGGTATCTGTTATTCTATATATAAACCACCCCGAACCCCTCGATTAGATTCCAGTCTGTAACTCACTCCCGGGTATCTGTTATTCTATATATAAACTACCCCGAACCCCTCGATTAGATTCCAGTCTGTAACTCACTCCCGGGTATCTGTTATTCTATATATAAACTACCCCGAACCCCTCGATTAGATTCCAGTCTGTAACTCACTCCCGGGTATCTGTTATTCTATATATAAACCACCCCGAACCCCTCGATTAGATTCCAGTCTGTAACTCACTCCCGGGTATCTGTTATTCTATATATAAACCACCCCGAACCCCTCGATTAGATTCCAGTCTGTAACTCACTCCCGGGTATCTGTTGTTCTATATATAAACCACCCCAAACCCCTCGATTAGATTCCAGTCTGTAACTCACTCCCACTCATGATCTTTCTGTGGATTCAGCTCCACTTACCCACCTGCTCACCACACTACTAGAAGGATGTACATTGAACATTACAGCGCAGTACAGGCCCTTCAGCCCTCGATGTTGCACCGACCAGTTGAACCAATCTAATGACCCTCTAACCTAAACTATTTCCAATATTATCCTAATGCCTATCCACTGACCATTTGAACACCGTTAACATTAACCGCGCAATCAGCCATCTGTTTGTGATCTTTAGAATGAATTCTGGTTGTCTGAATTTTATTGATATAACAAAAACTATTTCTGAAACAATCCAAATTGCTTTTATTTCTGCAACGTTAGGCTTCAGACATGATTTAACTTTGTTGATTGCTCTTAGTTTTTTAAAAGATAAATTTGCTATTATGTCATTGGTGTCAATGTATAGAGTATCCATGCTTATAGTGTGGAAGAGAGATGCAAAGAAGGTTCACCAGGGTGTTGCCTGGCCTCGAGGGTGTTGCCTGTGAGGAGAAGTTGGATAAACTAGGATTGTTTTTACTGGAAAGATGGAGGCCGAGAGGGACACCTGGTCGACAAAATGATGAGAGGCATCGACAGAATGGATAGTCTGATGCTTTTTCCCCCGAGAGTGGAAGGATCAATTTCACAGGGGGGCACAGGTTCAAGGTGAGAGGAGGGGGGGAAATGTTTAAGGAAGATGTGTGGGAGGAGGTTTTTCACACAGCTGGTGCCTTTAACATGCTGCCAGGAGGTCTGGTGGAAGCAGGCACATGAGGAACATTTAAGAGGCAGCAGGATGGGTACATGAACAAGGATGGAATAGGGACTGAGTAATTGTAATCTGCAATTGTACAGGGTGTTGGTGAGGCCACATCTGGAATAGTGTGTGCAGTTTTGGTCTCCTTATCTGAGGGAGGATGTTCCTCACTATAGAGGGAGCACAGCGACGGTTTACGAGGCTGATTCCTGGGATGGCAGGTCTCTCATATGAGGAGAGACTAAGTTGGTGAGGATTATATTCACTGGAGTTTAGCAGAGTGAGGGGGATCTCATAGAAACTGATAAAATTCCAACAGGCTCAGACAGGGTAGATTCACAAAGAATGTTCCCCATGGTGGGGGGAATCCAGAACTAGGGGGTCAGAGTTTGAGGATAAGGGATAAACCTTTTACGACTGAGGTGAGGAGAAATTTCTTCACCCAGAGGGTGGGCAATGTGTGGAATTCACTCCCACAGAAAGTAGCTGAGGCCAAAATGTTAAGATATGAGATATCGCTCTCGGAATTAAAGGAATCGAAGGATATGCGGGCGGGAGGTGGGGTGGTGTCTTGGGAAATCAGGATATTGAATTTAATGATCAGCCGTGGTCAAAATGAATGGCAGAGCAGGTTTGAAGGGCTGAATGGCCTCCTCCTGCTTCGAATCTCTGTCTTTCTATGAGCAAGGGTCTGTTTTAGTTTAGTTGGGACATCATGATCAGCACAGACTTGGTGGGCTGAAGGGCCTATTGCTGTGTTGTACTTCTTAGTTCTTGAGATGGGGTTGGGGGGGGGGGGAATCACAGGGGGTGCTGGAGAGGTATCTGGGGAAAGGGGAATCACAGGGGTGCTAGATGGGATGTCTGGGGGTGTAGGGAGAATCGCAGGGGACTGGAGGTGGTATCTGGGGAGTATAGGGGAATCGCGGGGGGGGGGGGGGGGAGCTGGACAGTATGACTGGGGTAAGGGTGAATTGGGGGGGGTGCTGTGGAGGGGATGTCTGGGGGAAGGGGGAATCGTGGGGGGGGCGCTGGAGGGATGTCTGGGGGAACGGGGAATCGTGGGGGTGGCGCTGGACGGGGATGTCTGGGGGAGGGGAATCGTGGGGGCGCTGGAATCTGGGGAAGAGGGAATCGTGGGGGGGCGCTGGACGGGATGTCTGGGGAAGGGTGAATCTGGCGTAGGGGGGGGGGGCTGCTCGAGGGATGGGGATGTCTGATGGGGGAGGGGGAATCGTGGGGGGGGCTCGAGGGGATGTCTGGGGGAAGAGGAATCGTGGGGAGGGGGCTGGAGGGGATGTCTGGGGGAGAGGGGAATCGTGGGTGGGGGGGGCGCTGGAGGGATGTCTGGATGGGGGAGGGGGCTGGGGGGAAGGGGGAATCGTGGGGGGGGCTGGTGGGATTCTGGGGGGGGCTGGGGGGATGTCTGGAAGGGGGAATCGTGGGGGGGGGGCTGGAATGGGAAAAGGGGAATGGGGGAATGTGAAGGGGGAATCGGTGGGGGGGGGCGCTGGACGGGATGTCTGGGGGAAGGGGGAATCGGGGGGGGCTGGATGGGATGTCTGGGGGAAGGGGGTTGCCATACAGAGAGCTGGCACTGATATTCGAACGAGTGATACAGTTTATTCAAGGAGCATCAGTCCTGACAGCTGTTGTGGGGGATGGGGGAGATTGGAAGCCCTTTGCTGGTCACTGTGATTTGGTACAGGCTGTTGTGTGTACAACCCTCCCGCTAATCTGTCAGGGTCAATCTTGTCAACGCGGTCACGAAAGTGGAGCCGTGGGCACATTCACTGCAAATGAGGATAACTGCCTCTTACTGACAGGGTATCTGAGGTCATTCAGTCTCCTTTGTATCTCAAGGGGATTCGCTACACCAGGAAAGGCACAGATTCCTGTTATAAACCAACAGAGATATACAGCAAAGAGACAGGCCCTTCAGCCCATCTCTTCCATGCTAGCCAGGTTTCCAAGTCTCAACTAGTCCCATTGCCCTCTAATCCTTTCCCTATCCTTGTCCCCATCTCTCCACTACTTCCCCTGGCAGCTCATTCCACACACACCACACTCTGGGTGAAAAAGTTACCCCACAGGTTCCCCTTTCCCTTCTCACCTTAACCCTCTAGTTTTGGACTCCCCCTACCCTTGCTACCTGGCAATTCACTTGATCTTTGCCCGTCATTTTATAAATCTCTAGAAGGTCATCCCCTTATCCGCCCGTGCATCCAACAATCCAGCGTTCCCTCGGCACCGACCCTCCCGCAGTGCGGCGCTCCCTCGGCACTATAGGTTGAATTGGAATGGTCATTGGATTCAGAGAGAGGGGTGGGGTAAGGTGGAGTGTACTTGGGATGAAGAGATCGCTATCTTAACACCCATGTGATGATTAGCCTCACACAAGTAAGCAGGGAGAGGTCTGTGTTGTTCTGTTGGATGTAACCCAGGGTCACCACTTGTAGAATCACACAAAACACTTAGGAGAGGCGATGGTCTAGTGGTATTATCGCTGGACTATTAATTCAGAAACTCAGCTGATGTTCTGGGAACCTGGGTGGAATTTGAATTCAATGAAAAATATCTGGAATTAAGAATCTACTGATGACCCATTGTGGGAAAAACCTATCTGGTTCCCTTCAGGGAAGGAAATCTGCTGTCCTTACCCTGGTCTGGCCTACATGTGACTCCAGAGCCACAGCAATGTGGTTGACTCTCAACTGCCCCCTCCAAGGGGTAACTAGGGATGGACAATAAATGCCGGCCCAGCTAGATGTCCTGTCCCACAAATGAATAACAAAGCACACAGTCCATACTGACTGTGCCCAAGGAGCTGGAATCTCTTCCTTAAAACTCTTCACTGCAATCTCCCCCTCCCCCTCTCTCTCTCTCTCTCTCGTGCACTCTCATTCCAGAGCTCAGGCCCCATTCTGCCCCCCCGCCCCAATGGTGGAGCAATGGGAATCGGAGGGGGCCGGAATTGAATGAGCACAGAGATCTCGGAGGGTTGGAGGGACTGGAGGAGGTTACGGAGATAGGAAGGAGAGTGTAAGGGCTGGAGGAGGTTACAGAGATAGGGAGTGGGTGTAGGGGCTGGAGGTGGTTGTAGAAATAGGGAAGGAGATGGTAGGGGGGTGGTTTGCTGCTGGTTTCTGGGCAGTGGGGGTGAGGTGGGGTGGGGGGGTGAACAGTGATATTGAGTGGGTCTCTCTGTGGGTTCACAGACACAGAATCATTTGTCAGGTCGACAGGAATCCTCAAGCCCCCTTTCTCTCTCTGTAGATGTTGCCAGACCTGCCGAGTTTTTCCAGCACTTTCTCTCGTTATCCCTCACTCTCCCCTCCCTCGCTGAGTCTCAGCCTCACTCTCTTTAATCTCACCCTCTCTGTCTCCATCTGCCTCGCACCATGTTCACTCTCCTCAGCAAACCAAGGATAATCCCTGCTGACAGCAACAGCAATCCCCAGTGGTGGATTAAGGCCAGAGAAACACTCTTCAAATTCTTGAATCGCTTGGGCCATTCAGCCCATCGAACGAGGGTCAGCTCTGTCTGAATTCAGCCCCTCCCCTTTCTGAAGGAATCAGTTAGAAACTTCTGCTGATAGAGTTGTTCCTTCCAATACCTCAGCACGCTCATACAATCCATATGTGCCAAGGAGGCTATTCAGCCCATCGAGCCTTACCAACCCACCAGCCCTTTTCGCAAACCTTCCCACAAAAAAATGTTTACTCTGCTAATCTGTAAGAACTGGGAGCGGAGTCGGCCATCTGGCCCCTCGCACCTGCTCCTGTCCCGCCATCAATAAGATTATGTCTGATC